>CM063517.1:45158309-45545809 GCA_032199755.1 Ambrosia artemisiifolia | reverse complement strand
TTACCCAATTCCGCTGTTTGGAGATAATTTGTTTAGAGAAGTGATGAAGTGATAATTCTCCTTTGTGGAGGGAATTTAGAGAGAAGACGACAATTCCGCTTCAAGGCGGGACTTAATTAAGGTTTAGAGATTTCACCTAAGAAATAGAGGGCGGGGTGATAAAAATTTTATATCTTAGATTTCTTTGGTAAATTCCTAAACGCAATTACAAGTGGTAAAGTTAGTGATTTCTGGTGATACTTAAAGGTTTATGTGGAATGTTTTGCACATACCATATACAGAGGATTTTGATAGAATGTACCGATTTTATTGCGTAAGTTTTCTGGCCAACATGGAGGGTTTTGCATGGATAAGTTCAAGAAAGAAGTTTAAAGGGTCTCGTACAACACTTTTTTCTTAAGAATTGGTCGGCCTTCATGAAAACTAATTAGATTTGATTTGATTAGCTGGGTTGCGTTAGATGTAATTGATCAAGCTGATATCCTGGGTACTGATTTTACGAGGCCTATAGTGCATTACCATTAGTTGATTTCACAAGGCGTGACATTCATTTAGCTGTTATTCAATCAAGGTGTGCTAGTTGAATTCACAAAAGATATACTTGGTCGCTGACTTCCTTAGTATTGATGTTGATGATCCGTGTGCATTACTTGGTCGGTCCACAAAGATGGGTTACAGAAGATAATTCACTTTACAAATGTAGTGATCTCTGCTAATGACTTGATGTTGATTGTTAATGATGCAACCTTCATCATATGCTGGTTAGAGTTGAAGATCAAGAAGATTGTGTAATGAGACCTTACGGAGGTAGATCGCGATGACTCAACGCGAAGATGCTTACATTGAGGAGGAGGAAATCTTATACGATAAACATCAAGTATTTGTTGTGCTATGAAGATTTGACATAAAGTCATGCTAACTTGATTCGGTCAAAGAGGAACCTATTGAAGTAACTGTGGTTGACTTCTCTAGATATTGACTTAAGGTTGCACGTGTTGTTCAACATACGCCAATAACGTCCAATAGGGAATTTGTTAGTGCATTATTGTATGCCTGTTACCGAGCGAATAGATTACAGTTGAGTCTTAACCGAATACCGTGTACAAAAACGAATAAACACGTGAAACTGATCGATTTGTAGGGGTATATGCGAATCAGAAGAGACATTCGCCTAATAGGCGTGGTGAATAACTCCATTCTCCTGAAGTGACCAGGTGAATGGGAGAGCCTATATAAGGCAGTTTCATGGTGTGTGGGTTATGTTTTTGGGATGCTTTGATCATTTCGTGAGAGGGGAGGTTATGCCCGATGTCCTCCGGACCTTAGACGATGAAAACTCTTTCGGTATTGTAATCTATTAGATCAATGAAATCACCCAACTGCATGTTTATGTTGGGTCTCAAACTTCTGTCTAGGAACCGAGCTATGTTTATTGTTTTATCGATCCTAATTGTGACTTTTCATAATTGAACACTATGTAGTTAACTCGGCTGTATGTCTTGAGATATCGGTTATCGGCCATCAATATATATATTGGTACAAATTATTGGTAATTATATCGGTACTGATATTATCAACGATATTGACCAATATTCCCTATATGAGTACCTTTCTTCTTACTTTTTCAATGCGTCTTTCTTCTTATTGTTGCTATTAGTGTCTTTTGTCTTAATTGTTAATTGTTAGTGTTAAATGTTAGTGTTTTAAGTCTTAATAAGTTCCTACTTGCTACAATTGTTAATGTTTTGCAAGTTGCAAACGGTTAATTTGATAATGGTAGGAGAGTATAATGAATTATTAGTGTTAAATCTCTCTCTCTATATATATATAAATTCTTCATGATTTAAAAAATACGAAAATTCGACTGTGATAACGTATATCTCAAATATCTGTCCTTCAACGATATCCGATTTTTTACCGCATTAACTTCATTGGTTGAACATATATGATAATTGTCATCCTTAGCGTGCTAAATGACACTGAACAAGTGATGGTGAAAAGTTATATTTTTCACACTATTTTTTCATTTGCTATGATGTTTCATGGATTGAAATTTAACCATTCAATAATTTTGATGTGCAGACGAGTTCTAGAGGTAGAGCGTTATAAGTTGGCTGCTGCACAAAAGGTTGATGAAGAAATGCTAATGGATAATTTGCCCAATGACCTGCAAAGAGATATACGCCGCCACTGCTTTGGATTTCTCAAGAGAGTAAGATTTTCAAATAACATTTACCATAAAATAGTTATGATTTGATAATTTAAGTGATTTTGATGCCATGTATCTTGCAATATCGACTCACTTTCGTTGTTCAGGAAGGTTTGGAAATTCTACATGCTTAGATGAAAACAAAAGAGAGCTTTATTTATCTACCTCAGTTTGGTGATGATTACAGATAACTAAAACCATTTCTCTGTACGTTAGGTCCGGATTTTTGCTTTGATGGATGATGGAGTTTTAGATGCAATATGTGAAAAACTAAGGCGAAAGACATATATAGAAGGAGGAAGAATCTTAAATGAAGGAGAGATTGTGACAAAAATGATTTTTATTGTAAGGGGCCAAATGGAGAGCGCACAACATGGGTATAAACACTACTAGAAAAATGAGCAATTGCAACCACAATTTGCGACCGTCAAAAACGGTCGCGAAATTAGCAATCGTTTTCCGACCGATCTCTTATTAGTAGCAATATTTGCGATTGACCATAAAACGGTCATAGAATGGTTGCAAATGTTGCGACCGATTACTTTCGATCGCAAAACATTCATAAAATCTTAAAAGATGGTCACCATTATGGGATTTGCGACCGCGTTCTGACCGCTTATTACGCGACCGTCTTGGCGGTCGCAATGATAAAAGAAAATATGGGCTTCTTTTATAGTTTTATGGGCTCCTTTACCCGATTTACCCCATATTATATAATAATATCCTTTACCCCATTTAATCACTATTATCGTACATCACCATTTAGGGCTCACATTTTAGGCACCATCATCATTTGATCTGTACATCACCATTATCCTACATTGGAGCTCTGTACATCGCCTAACGAACGGCATTATCATCATTTGAAGAAAGCCTAAGAACACCATTATTATCGGTTGAACACCATCGAAGCTCTGTACGTCACCATCGAAGCTCTGTACACCACCATTGAAGCTCTGTTAATCTGGTTGAAGCTTGTGAAGGTAAACCTAATTCGATTGAGATGCTTATTGTTTTTTTTATTGTGTGAATTCACCATTGAAGCTATGTTACTCTGGTTTTGAGTTAAAACATCAACCTATTTGGAACATCGATAAAACATCAACCTCATTCCCTCCGTTTGCATTGATAAAAAAACTGATAAGGAACATTGATAAAAAAAACCCTAGCTTATCAAGAATTCAGCGATAAAAAAACCCTAGCTCCACATTATCAAGAGTTGTTATCGATTTCGCAAGTTAATTCATTGATCCTTGTAATTTTAGCTTTTTTGGATTATTCTTTTAGTTTAAGCTTCAATCGATAGAATTAAACTATATTAATAACCATCCTACTTTGAACAGTGCTGTTGATTTAGCCGCTTTTTTTATTTTTTTAATTCTGTAAGTGAATATGTATCATCATTTACAGATTAATTTCACATGCTATGGGAATGGCGTGGTGGTTACGTGTTTTATTTACTATTCAGAATACGCGGGTTCGAATCCTCAGCTCAACTGGTTTGACTGTTGTGGCGCGTGACTCGCTTCAGATCACTAATACAAAGACAGTAAAACTGGTGGTTGTGTCGGTATGGTCATACGCCCGACGGTGGTAGAGCTATGATAGCTTAGACGGTGGTTTACGCGACGTTGGTGGTGTTGTTATGCATCAGGATATGGGTAACAGTGGTTTTGGGTTTAAACCAGTGACTCCAACGGTGGAGATGGTAGTCGTTCTGGAGACTGGAGGAGTCAACGATGCTGAATCGGAAGTTTGTTGCTGAAAGCGACAAGCAGGTAATAAATGGTTGTATGTAATCCGTGATTAAATTCTTGGTATTTAAGGTCATAAGTCAACGGTGTTTGATCAGTAGTGCATAATGCAGTAGGGAATTTAGCATGTTTAGGATTTTACTTTCTTTCTTTTTTCATTTAAAGTCTTGCTGTTTGAGTAATTATGACTATGCTTTTCCCTTTCATGACCAACTCCATAATCAGCTTTTCCCTTTCATGACCAACTCCATAATCAACTCCGGAAGGCTTGTGATGACTTTTATTGGTTACAGCGTCCTGTACGCAGCTTCTGTCTTTGCTGATTATGATCATGTTGTCGTAGCCGCCGCCTCTCTGACTTCGTCGGTTACTAGAGGTGGATGGCGGACAGTGGTTTTGTTGTGCTCTGACACACCGTTTACTCTCTTCTTTATGGATCTACCGATCATGAAGGTTATTAGATAAATTATATCTATTTAATCTTGCTGTTAAAACAAGAGGATGGCTTGAATACTAATGTTTATACTGTTGCAGATCAACAAGAGATAGGAAAAAAAACTATTTGAATTTGTGCCTTGAAATGGATTTTAATGAGGCGATGATGTGTATGAAACTTGTAACTTTGATGTTGTGTGCTACCCTTCTATTGTTGATCGTGTTTGTGGTTAGGAAGAATCTGATGCATGTGAATTGGAGTTCATTCCTGGCATTCCAATAAAAATAACTACGAGGTCGGGAAATTTATCGTTGTTATATCGTGTTTATTATCATGATGTTTAGGATTTTTGATGAATTCAAGGCACAATGCAACAATTCTTCATCCCTAATTAGAATATAGAAAAGCCTAAACTTACACGTGTGTATAACATATCTCAACTTTACTTTATTCATCTTTTATTGACCAGATAATATTAGTATCATTGATATTAAAATGGAACATGTATCTAAGGAATTGTTGTATAATACTAGAATCGGGTGCTTCAAACATGTATCAGCTTGGTGTTAGATGATTCATATCTTTGTTTTTTGGATGATAATGTGGAGCTTTTGGAATCTCGAGTAATACATTGGGTGGTAAGCATTCATTTTTATATACATACTTATTAGCATTTGTATCATATTGCGCCATATATTTGTTCATTCGTGTTTTTTGGATTATGTAACGGACTGCCTATGCGTCAAAATGACAGAACCCAATTCGATTGTATGTCATAACGGATTGGCTTAGCGTATTTTATGATGCGTCGTTTGGATGATGTCGCTATTGTTTGTGTTTTAGTGACGACGAATCACAAGGCGCGCAATGCGCGCCCGTGAATCCCACTAGTTAGCTTAAACATAATTTTTAGACGTGGCATTGGAATTGATCGCACAACTGATTACTTCATCATGGAGAAGGTGGACATGATCATTGCGCGCATATGGGCATGGATCATGAGAGTAACTAAGTAAGTTTTCTAGCAAACTATACTTTATTACTTACAGTTTAACCTCCAAGAAAATGAAAAAAAAAAAACTTGTTGTTATTGCGGTTGCAGGCTAGAAAACTTTTTTCCTAAGAAAACCAGTGTTGCACCGCTTAAGAAAGAGGATGAAATCACAGATGAAGAATTTCAGGATGAAATGTACGTTGAGCGAATCCGAATGAAAAAATGGACTTAAGGTTGTAATCTAAAGTCTTTCTGTTGTTGCCATCTAGACATTTTAATTACAGTAGCTAGTAAGATTACCATCCAAGAACCTACATTTGACAGGATAATTGTTGTTTACAGGTATGATTCATTTCAGTATATTCATAATATAATAAATATATATGGTATTTACTGCATAGTTTAAGATGATATACATACAGGCTAGCAGGAAGCAAGACAAAAAAGGAGAGAGGAATCTATGTGAAACATTTAAAACAAATCCCAATGGCAGATATGGAAATAGTTTTGGTAACTTGTTTTCTATTTGTCTCTTTGATTTGACTTTTTCTAGTTTAACCATTAAATAGCCTGAGAAGAAAAATCCAAGTTTGACCCCTATGGATTGGGTGAAATTTCTTATGACTGCCGTATTCGGCCTGGTTAGTTAGTCAGTCGGTCAGTCATCCATGAAGTAATTCGTTTACTTCATTTTTCTTTTCTTTGAAGTGTTTATAACTTTGCTGCAGGCAGCTGCTACTGGTTCAATCGAGACCCCCAAAGCGGACTTTTGGGTCATCATTGCAGTTCATTTGTGTGATGATGTCATTCAACAAGAAGTAAGCATGTATATACATTTATTTATATATAATTGCAGTTATAAACTTGGCTAACTTAATCATATTCAGGTAAAGGAGGTCATCATTTCTTTCTTTATACTAATGGAGCAGGGGAAAGCAACTCTAAAGGTAGTAGTTATTATGTATAAATAAATCCATGTGTATAAATTTTTCATAAATTAATACTAAATATGCTTAATTAATTAATTGTCATTATGCATTATAGGAGCTGGACCAAAAATGTGAGGAACTGCTAAAGGAAGAGTTTGGTGAGAGATGCAACTTTGATGTGGATGATGCAGTCAGTAAATTAGAGAAACTGGGCATCATTTCTAAGGTCAGATAAAAACAAATTTTACTTGCTTGGATTATACAACTACGAGAACCGAATTAACACTTGTACCTGACTACTAGTTGCTTGCTTTAACTGTAATCTTTAAGCACTGCGTACTAGTGTTTATCTCCATCCCATGCAGGGCAGCCCAAACGCCATCTTCTAACTACGGGGTGGAGCGTGTTTGTTAGTTCCAAACGACTCGTTGCAGGCGATTCTGTTCTATTTATTTGGTAATTTTTCAACTTCACATTGCAAATTGACATTTAATTAGCTAGTTGTAGAGGTGGCAGTTTCGACCCATTTACTTATAAACGGGCCAATTAGAGTTTTGTAACTCCCTAAACCATTTATTCAAAGATTTAGTTTGCTTTTGTAATAACATTGTTTTTAATAATAATTAGGAATGAGAAAAATCAACTACTTTTGGGAATCCGGCGTGGAATCGTTCACAAACTGTGATGCCATCATCTGTTCTATCAAGTGATAGTATGCATATTGGCCTTCTTGCTGCTGCTGCTCATGCAGCTTCTACTAATAGTTGTTTCACAATATTCTATAATCCAAGGTGGCAATTAAAATACATAGAAATTTCTAGTTTTATGCTTTTTATTTTTATTTTTTTTAACAAATTTAACTGCATTCAGGGCTAGTCCATTTGAGTTTGTCATCCCTCTTACAAAATATGTCAAAGCTGTGTATCACACACGGGTTTCAGTTGGGATGCGTTTTCGTATGCTGTTTGAAACTGAAGAATCAAGCGTCCGCAGGTATTTATGGCTGATTATAAATGATTAAAAATTGATTTATTGTTCAATAATCATATAAACGTATTTGGATCAACTGGGTAAAGGCATGTGGACTAGATTTTCTGTTGAGATGGTTTTTCCATTACATATAGTGATATGGGACTGTAACTCCATAAGGAGCGAAGGTTATGCCCGTTTTAAGTGGGACCCATTTCTAGCACACTGGCTTTGGTCCAAAGATGAGTCTGCCAACTCTTGGATCAACTCCTTATCAGTAGATCACTTGCAATATTTATATATGATATCTATGATTCTTTTTTTTTGTAGGTTGGTTGGGACGAATCAACTGCGGGTGAGAGACACAGCTCCCTTCATGCCTAAATCTTTAACACTTTGTATTGGTTAGTTTTTTCTTAGATCGAAAGTGATCATCCAAGAAATTGTGAAAGAAAAAGAAGAAGAGAAAGAAAGGTTGAACGAAACTATTGCGGCGTTGGTGATGAAAAAAGAAAAAGATAAGGCAGAGAGAGGCAATAAACGAAAGGATGGCAAACATTGAAGCGATGTTAAAAGTTAGGTTTCAAAACGTATAATCATCGAGTTAGGCTATAAACATTTTATTTTGATTGTGTTTCTTATGTTAACTCAAATATTGATGTTTTAAGTAGAATGTTTTATATAACTTTGTGAATTCCCAATAAATGCTTAAATTCTAAAAATATGATGTTATAAGAAGATTAAAATCGAAAATAGCTCCAAAAAGCTAAAAATCAAATAGATAAGAAAAATATTTTGCGACCGCAGAAGCGGCTGCAAAAGACAAGCGATCGCAAAACGGTTGCAAGGAAAGCAGTCGCAAAACGGTTGCAAGAAAAACTGTCGCAAAACGGTCGCAGGTTTGCCGTTACAAACATAACCTCACAAAACTGTAAAGCAGTCGCAATATTTGCAACCGCTGTTATAGTCGCAAAATATGGGTCGGAAAAAGATAACAGCGGTCGCAACTTGGACGCAATAGGGCATTTGCGTCGAGTGTTTTTCCGACTACCTTTGCAGTCGTAAAACGGTCGCAAAAGGACAATTGCAACCGCTTTGCGACCGGAATCGCTGTCGCAATTGCTCAATTTTCTAGTAGTAAAGTTGCATTGTCTGAAGGTGATGTATGTGGTGAAGAACTTCTCCCATGGTGCTTTGATCAATCTTTTTTTCTGGGAGGTATGATATTAATCATTTTCTCATGATACTTTATTTTTGGCAATCTTGGAAAAACCCACATTCAGATGCCCCAGAACCTAATTCAGTTTTCTAACTTGCAGATACAAGGAAAAAGAGAGAAGGACACAAATTGGTCAGCAAAAGAACAGTAACATGCTTAAGAAACGTGGAGGCATATGTTATTCAGGCTGATGATCTTGAAGAAGTCAACACCCTTTTTGCTAGATACTTGAGCAATCATCGCATTCAATGGGCCATAAGGTAACGTATCTTTTACACGGTTTTTTATTAAGAATGTGAATAGAAATTAAGCAGCTTTCTATAACTACGTGCTTGTTATGTTTAGGAACGAATCTCCATATTGGCGAGGCAGGGCCGCAACAACCATTCAGTTGGCATGGAGATACCGAAAGAAGCGGCAAAGTCGTGCAGCCACATCACATAGTGGTACTACTCTGTCCAGCAATTATAAGTGAAGGCGTTGTTAGTTTTAATGATTATGAAGTTGTAATATAATATTTGTATATTTCTTAACAATCAAATGGCCTAGATGCCTTTAAGCTGTTGAGTGTTTTGATCTTGGGTTTGTAATTTTTCATTGTAAGAGTGATATTGTAAGCAAATGAAACTTATGTTTTTACATGGATGTATTATATAATAGTTTTCTTGATACTTCATAATTAATTAACATCACATATATATTTTTTTCAAATACTATTATTCATATCTTTATATGAGTAGTGCATTTAGATTCTCAAGATTAACTCGATCACATCTTGTTCATATCAATCAATGTGGAGATTACTTTTATCTGGTAAGGGTAGATGGAGTCCTTTCGGCAACAGCGATCGGCAACATGTGTTGAGAAGTTGCGTGTCGCCATGCACCATTCCGTGCTTGCGGAAAATTCTATTCGGTTTGCGGTACTACAATCTTCGTTTTTCTTTTTCTATCCAACTTTGTTTTCTCTTTCACTGGAATCCTATCGTACTCGAGGTTTTCTCGCAGAACCTAGAAGAAGTTCGATGAAGTGCAACAAGTACTTGGCAATATGTTATGTGCCCCAGCCCAATGTCATACAGCCCGCATCGTCTCAGGAGGCCGGGTCAACCATGTAAGATGGGTCAAAGGGAGTTGGACATGCAACATACTAATTGAATGCATCTTTATATTTTATTTTATTATGAGTCGATTGATGTGCTAGAATAAAGGAGATATTGGAGGATGCTTCATGTTTCCACTAACGTTTTTAATTAAATTTTATGATTATGTTGATTGTAATCTCCTTAAAAGGGGCAACCTTTCATATTGGAAGATATCAGAAAAAATTGCCTCACATCTCTTCTTAATTTTTCTTCTCTGCTCTCTTTCTTTTTTTTTTTCTTAACTATTGAATCGAACCGATCGATCCACATCAGTGGTATCAGAGCGGCCTTGATCCAATAGAAACCCGTAATAAAAAGTCTTTGGAACAATTTCAACAAGAAACGCATGAAAACTTCGAGAAAGTAACGGCTATGTTTGATCGATTGATGACGGATTTTCAATCCCTCAAGAACAAGGGTCCTGTAGGTACCTCAGGTTCCGGCGATGGAAAGATGGTTGTGAACGGAGGTGCTGTGAAACCTTACTTGAAGCTATATTTTCCCCGGTTTAGTGGTGACGATCCTATAGGGTGGATATATCAAGCCGAGCAATATTTCGACTTTCAAAAAGTGGCTTTAGAAGATCAAGTGCAGGTGGCGTCTTTTCATCTAGATGGCATAGCTCTTCAATGGTATCGTTGGTATACGAAACCAAGGGGACCGTTAACATGGGATGAGTTCACAAGGGCATTGCTTAGTCGGTTTGGTCCGACTGATTATGATGATGCTTCAGAAGCCTTTCACCGACTCAAACAGGTCACTACGGTTGCGGCATACCAAGAAGCTTTTGAACGACTATCGAACCAGGTCGATGGCTTAACAGAATCATTCTTGGTGGCTTGTTTTATTGGTGGGTTGAAAGAAGAAATTAGATTAGAGGTGAAACTTAAAAATCCACGTAACTTAGCTGATACGATTAGAGCATCACGTGCTGTGGAAGAAAAACTTACCTTGCAGCGTAGGGTTCTTCCGGGGTCAAGATCGTATGGGTTTACTAACACACCGAGAAGTTCCTCTGGTGCGGGTTTACTTGGCCCTGCTCCGAACCAACAGTTAGCATTACCGGCACCTAATCCCATACGTCGTTTGTCCAGCACTGAAGCACGTGCAAGACGCGAGAAGGGGCTTTGCTATTACTGTGATGAACGTTATGCCCCGGGACACAAATGTAGTAAACATCAACTTTTTATGATCAGTGATATAACCGACGTGGACGATGAAATCCATGCGGAAGATACACAAGACCAACAAACGGATGTGACCCAAGCTGAAATTTCATTTCATGCAATATCTGGTACCATCCTTCCCCAGACCCTCCGCTTGCCTAGGAAAATTCAAAATAAGGAGGTGGTCGTTTTGGTAGACGGAGGAAGCCCTCACAACTTCATTGATCAGGCGTTAGTGGATCGTTTTGGTCTTCAAGTTGTAAAAGATGTCAACTTTGTGGTGGTGGCTGCTAATCGGGAGAAACTCGCATGTGCTGGTCGAGTCCGTGATCTTACAATCCTATATATAATTCCTATTTAACTACCACCTGTTGAGACTTTTGGCGCAAACAAAACCGTATTAAAATTGTATTCCAAGCAATCCTTATTATCCTTGTAAACTTTGTAAACCTTCTGTCCAAAACATTCCTTTAATACCATTCAATTATATTCAAGTTGTTCAATTGTAGTTTGTCATTATTGTGTGTGTATTATCATGATTATTCCGCTACAAACTGTTTCTGGGCCAACAATAAATAGGAATTAGATTTGTGAAATAAAGAGTTTAAATTTGTTTTTTATTGGGATTTAATCAAAACAATGTAGTTTTAACTGGTTTCGCACCTAAGCTTAGATATGTAACAGCCTCGTATTTACTTTCCCCATTCAATAAAAATATTTTCGTTTGTAGAACTAAGTAAATTCTTACTCAATAAAAAATCAATGATTTACAAACAGGACAATGACACATACATACATATATGTGTATGTGTACACACACACACATCGGAGAGTTCATCTATCTATCTATCTACCTACCTACCTACCTACCTACCTACCTACCTACCTACCTACCTACCTACCCACCTACCCACCCACCCACCCACCCACCCACCCCACCCACCCATCCATCCATCCATCCATCCATCCATCCATCCATCCATCTATCTATCTTTACTTTAATATAAGAGTCGTGAGTGACATAAGAAATCCTTAGAAAAGATGATGTGGCAGCCATATATGTAGGCCAACAATGCCTTGCTGATGATAATTAATAGATTAAATATTTAAATAATGTCACTTGCATTAATTAAATAAATTAAATAATGCCACTTGCATTTCAACATCTCTACAACAGTTATACACCAGATTTAAGCTCCAAATTCAAATTTCAAATTGAAACCGCTTATACAAATGTATATATAAATGTCACATCTGTTTCTCTATCTCAAATTATTCGTGATTGTTCTCTCTCTTTCTCTCTATATATATCAGTATACTTAAATAATTATTAAATCATACGAGTAGTTGATGCTTTCCCTCATACCCATATTCAGATTGATGGATTCAAGCATTAGGAAACCAAATTTTAATCGATTTATAATAATAAAATTTACGACTGTGCAATAATCGTCGAAGTTTTTGTCTATTTCATTAGAAAGAAGAGTATTGTGCTTGAAAAAGATGTTGATATTTGGAAGATTCTTACAATCCAAGAAAAATATTATTTGTGCCATTACCAACGGTTGAATATTGGCATCATCAAACTTAAGATAGGTATGTCTTTTTTTTAAATTTATGTCTGTGCAATAGTCATGGAAGTGTTTGTCTGTGCAACTTATGTGGTTTATTAATTTGAGTGTTGCTTGACGTACATTTTTTGTGAGTATTTTAGGGTTACCGGCTATAGGCGTTAGCTCAAGCAATCAAGGAGAACACTATAGTGCTTTCGGAGATGGTGTCAGGCAAGACATTGATTGCGATTATGCTTTACGTCATTACGCTTATCTTTTGAGAAAACTGTCTTTGTTTACTGCTGTGTTTTCTCTACCCACTGTTGTACTGGTGAACAGGTATGTTGTTTGACTTTGTTATTTCTTGAGTTTGTTTTTTAGATGTGTAGTTGAAATGTAATCGTCTAAGTTTTTGTCTGTTACATTAGCAAGCAGAGTATGTGAGGAAGCACCTTGAATATGTTGATCTCTAAAACTTTAGCTTTGGAAGATTCTTACAATCAAAGAAAAATATTGTTTGTATCATTACCAATGGCTCATGAGTGGTAGTTTTTTGCAACATTATTTCTTGAAGACTGATGGGTGTAAACAGAAACTAATATAGGTCCATCTATTCAAGATTGGGCGGCAACATTCTCTACATGTTACAAGTTTTCTGCAAGTTTTAAGCTTTAGTTGGTCTTAGTTTAAGTTGTATGTATTTTTAGCTTTTAGTGAAATTATGGAAATTCGATAATATGTTTCATTGGCATGGTAGTCTTTTTGCAATGTCTATTGACAGAAAACATATGTTTGTAAATAGAGTATATAGATTAAACTGAGGACTTTGATGAAACAGATGGCTATTTTATCATAAAACCTGTTAAAAAGACTACCGTATGTTAATTGGAAAATTATATTGTATGATAGTTTTTTCTAGAGCATCTGTAGACAAGTCAACAGATGTTGAAACTTATTACGATTTTGAAAGTTAGTTTATTTATTTTCCACATGCTTGTATTGTAGTTATTTTTAGAACTACTGTAGATAAGTAAACAGATGTTTTGGTTTACAAGAAATACAACCCTCTATAAGATCAATTTATAATTTTTTATAGAGTTTGTCCGTACCATGATCTCATCTACATAAATAAATAATAATAAAATTTTTAAAAGCATGTGTTAAGCACTTAAGTTTTCAAATTTTAAGAGGCAAAATTTTAAACTAACATAGGGAAGCGTGGTTACGATTTTCTAGCATAAGAGGGTTGAGTGGCAAAGAATAAGTAGGCAAGTGATTTATATGTAACTAATTGATTTATTTTCATCAAAATATTAGGTACATTGAGTAACCTTCAATGAAATTTTTAAAAGTATAAACATGAAACTATTAATATTACTATTAATTTTAATAAAAATACAGTATATATTGTCAAATAGAGTCCCGAAGTCCAAATATAATTATTGCGCTTTTGAAACTTATATTTTATTTATTTTCCACATGCTTATTTTTAATTGGAAAATTGTATTGTATGACAGTTGTTTTTAGAACTACTGTAGACAAGTCAATAGATGTTTTGGTGTTTACAAGTAATACAAACCTCTATAAGACGAGTTTATAATTTTCTATAGAGTTTGTCTGTACCATGATCTCGTCTAGATAAATAAATAATAATAAAATTTTTATAAATCCGTGTGTTAAGCCCTTAACTTTTCAAATTTTAAGAGGTAAAGTTTTAAATTAACATAGGGAAGTGTGGTTACAATTTTCTACATTAAGAGGGTTGAGTGGCAAAAGTAGTCAAGTGATTTATATGTAACTAATTGATTTATTTTTAACAAAATATTACGTACATTGAGTAACCTTCAATGAAATTTTTAAAAAAAGTTCAAACATGAGAATATTAATATCATTATTAATTTTAATAATAATACAGTATATATCGTCAAATAGAGACTCGAAGTCCAAATATAGTTGATGTATTGCAAAATACATCGGTTATTTGTACATATTTTGCGTCGTTATCGAGTCAGTGTGTGTCGTTTATATATATTTTCAGTTTCTATTTAGTATTTTATGTGTCACAGGAATCCGGATGGCAAAAGAGGCAAATTTATGCATAAACGGTGCTTTATGAGGTCCCGGATGAGTCGCAGGTGAAAAGAGAAGATAAAAATAAACAAAATTGGAAAAATTATCCCGTCGTGTCACGCGACAGACTTCCTTGCATCTCGTCGTGTCACGCGACGCCTCTTAGATTCAGCAAAAAGTCCATTTTACCCCTCTGAAGTTGAGATAATTACCCTTGCATGCCCCCGTCAGCTTTGAATGCGTCGTGTCACGCGGCCACTTACCCAGAATCCCGTCGCGTGACACGATGACTGTCAGGAAGCCCAAAATAGTGTTTTTTCAAGCCCAAATCGAATTTAAAAACCCTAGATCGTAATTTTAAGCTTCATTCTGCACTTTTGGACGAAAAGAGAGCTGCTCAAGGTGATTCCAAGGCAAGGAAAGGGCAAGGTTCGAGATTTGAAGCTAGAGGATCGACTTTCTCGGGTGTTAATCATTCAGTTTAGTTGTTTCTTAGTTTTTTCTCATTCAAAACTCATGTTGATTGATATTATAAACCTTTTAATTTCTGTTTTGATGATGTTTTGTGGCTAAACTCTTATAGCTACCTAGACTAAGACAAATAATTATGTTTTGATTTGCGTTTTCTATGGTTTTTGGAACTTGTTGGATTTCTGATTCAGTAAAGATTTTGGTTTCTCTAGATCTGGTGTATGTGCGTATCTATTATTTTTTGATTGTCACTTATTCACTCCACTCGCACTTTTGTGAATGTATTTCATGTATGAATGCTAGTTAGGTTGCAGACTTTATGTAGCAACTAGTTTATGGTCAATAATCGCGAGTTTACCATAGGAGTGATATTTGGTGGTTAGAAGATTTTAGGTATTCTTCCAAGTTCAATAGCTGTGAGGTGAGGGCTTGTTGGTATGTCTAGGTTGTTAGATTGCTAGGTTAGAGGCTTTGTGAGATGATCTGTCTAGTTTCCCTTTCAACTCTTGCATATCAAGTTAGATCTAGGTTTCAATAATTACCCCTTGCACCTAGTGTAATGAGGATTTCGCGCTGTGAGGTAGATTGTCTAGCGGGTACTCGATCATAAGAGTTAGATAACCTGTGAGGATTTGTACTCCAACTGGTAGTTTAACAGCACAACAATATTCTAGGGTATCCCCTTGAGAAGGGTCGAGGTTGTCTAGTTTATTCTTGATGTTTAGTATTTTAAGATCCCGGTTCCAAAACAGTTCCATAACCATAGAAGCTTATCAGGCATAGTTAGGAGTCTGGTAGAGGTAGTGTCTTGTCATCATCTGAATTCAGCTCAGTTAAGTTCGTGTCTTTAGTTCAGTTTAGCTAGTCTTAGTTATTCTTTATTTTATTGCAATTTATTTATCAGTAAAACCCCCCTTTTAAAATACTAAATATATTTAATCAGTATTTAGGATAAGTAATCGAGTCTTGTTTTCGTTTTCCATTAGAGTCTCGTGGGTTCGATATCCGGATTTACTTTAGCTATACTAGAGACGATAGGTTCACTTGCCTGTCAGTAGTTTAGTTTTAGAGAGTCTAGAGTATTACTTAGTGTCTAGTTTTAGGTTTAATTTAGTTATTTTTATTAAACTACTCTTAGCATATCAAGTTTTTGGCGCCGTTGCCAGGGATTCTTGGCGATTGCGTTAATTAGCTTTGATTGAACTTATCTGAAATATCTGTGCTATTTGTTATTTTTATTTCAGTTAATTTTAATTTTTATTTTTATTTCGAGTCTTTTCTATTTTTCTTAGTTTCTTTTACCTGTTATTCTCTTACCTCTTTTATTGTCTACTCTACAGTTTTATGCCAGTTACTCGTTCGAGGAGCAAGTCAGCTGTTGAAGTTAAGCTTGAAGAGGTAAGTTCTTCTAGCTCTAGCTCTTCTAGGTCTTCTAGTTCGTCTTCCCCACCACCAAGTCCACCACCAAACCTTCCCCAAATGGCCGAACGTCGCACTGTCCACCAACAATCCACCCTGGATTTTACGGGAGTTAACTCCCCTATTACCATCCCGACATCGACAATGAGGGGTCCTGGCAGATACCCTCCTACATCATGATGGCCATTGGTAACACCTATCAATTCCACGGCCGCGATGATGAGGATGCCCCAGCCCACATAGCCCGTCTAACTCCCATCGTAGCTACCTTTAAGCTACAGGGTGCCTCAGATGATGCTAAATTCCTCCACCTGTTCCCATTTTCCCTAGCTGGTCGAGCCGCCACTTGGCTCGACTCTCACCCTACCGACACTTTTACCACTTGGGATGCCCTTAAAGAAGCTTTTCTGAATAAGTACTTTCCCCCTAGCAAGGCCTCCCGCCTTCGCGATCAGATCCACTCGTTCCGGATGGAACCTGATGAGCCTTATTATCTTGCATGGGAGGGTTTTCAAAACCTGCTTAGCAGGTGCTCCCAACATGGTCTGACTGATTGGGCCCTTGTAGAGAAATTCTACAATGGCTTAACTTATGAGGCAAAGAACCGTTTTGACACTTCTGCAGGCGGCCACATGATGGGTAAGAAAACTGCGGCCGAATGCAATGACTTATTTGAAAGTTTTGCCCAGACAGACCATGAGCAACGGACATTACTCAGGAATTCTATTCCTGCACCTAGTACCACCTCACCAGCTCGAGGTGTTCACCAAGTCACATTGGATACTAGTGTGGCTGCTGCTTTAGATGCACTGACTAAGGAAGTGAAGGGGTTAAAATTGAAATATGAAAAGTGTGAGATGTGTAGGGGAGGGCATGCTACTTCTGAATGCCCTTTGATTCATCAGGATGAGCAGGTGGATTTTGTAGGCGGTCAGAACCGCGGGTGAAATAACTCCTATGGAAATTCTTACAATCCAGGTTGGAGGAATCATCCAAACTTCAGCTGGAAATCTTCCAGTAATCCCCCTGGTTTCTCATCAAACTCTTCTCATAACCAGGGGCAAGGTCAGTATTCGGGAGGAAATTCGGGTAGTAAGGTAGGTTCAGGTACTGAGGGTGGTTTGGGTAAAATAGAAGAGCTTTTAACCCAATTAGTAGCTAAAGATGCCCAGACCCAGAAAACTCTAGCAGAGCATGACAAATTGTTGAAAATTCAACACTCTGCATTTTTTGATCTTCAGCGTACTATTGGTGATATTGCCATGCGGTTGGAAGAGCGGTCCCAAGGCCAGTTCTTGGGTAGTACTCAACCCAACCCAGCCGCCCAACTGAAAGCAGTCACCACTCGTAGTGGTAGAGGGGCAGAGAGAGTTAGTGAGCAGGTAGAGAGTGAGGTAGAGGAGCAGGTAGATGAGGAAATAGAGATGGAGGCTCCTAGTAGGGTGCAACCTAGGCTAGTCCCAGCAAGTACCGCACCAAATAGTGAGCCTCATATAGAGAAGGTTGTAGGTAGGACACCCACACCGATTAGGCCTACCCCTGGGATTGATCCTTCTCGTCTTCCATACCCAGCCCGCCTTAGGAACCAGAAATATGCAAAGGAGTATGGACATTTTCTAGATATGTTTAAGCAGCTTAAGATCAAAGTCTCCCGTTCATTGAGGCCCTCCAGCATAAGCCTAAATATGCCAAATTCCTTAAAGATCTACTGAAAAGGAAAGATAGGTTGGGGGAGGTCTCAAACATTCCATTGACTGCGAGATGTTCTACGGTGGTTTTGAACAAGCTACCGGAGAAATTGACAGACCCCGGGATTTTTACAATCCCGTGTATGTTTGGTAGTGACACTCAAAACCACGCGTTGGCAGACTTAGGTGCTAGTATCAACCTGATGCCTTATTCCCTTTATGAGAAACTAGACCTAGGTGACCTGACCCCAACGCGCATGACTTTATCCCTTGCTGACCGATCGGTCAAATATCCACGGGGCATTGTGGAAAACTTGTTGGTGAAAGTTGATAAATTTGTTTTCCCCGTGGATTTCGTTATTCTTGACATGGAGGTAGACGACAAAGTACCGCTAATTTTAGGCTGTCCGTTTCTGCGTACCGCCAAGCCACTCATTGATGTCTTTGACGGGAAGATCACTCTACGCGTAGGAAATGAGATAATCACCTTTGAGATCGTCAAATCCATGAGATACCCTGGTAGTCAAGACGATTTTATCAGTCCCACTGACTCTGTTTACTTCATAAATTCTTTTATCTCTCATGTGGACCGATGTCTTGATTACATCTGTGTGGGTGATTTGGTAGTTGAAACCCATGAGGAGGATGTAGGTTCGTTTGAGGAGGAGGCCCCTTTGTTTCCCGAGGCATTAGAGATTAGTGAGGTTCGTGAGGAGAGTAGTAAACCTTCATCAGAGATACCACCGCCTTTAGAACTTAAGGTTTTACGCTCTCACTTAGAGTATGCCTACTTAGGGGAGAATTCTAGTTTGTCCGTCATTATTTCATCTAAACAGACGGAGGAGGAGAAGAGTCGGTTGCTTGATGTGTTGAAGGCACATAAGCAAGCCATTGCATGGAGGCTCTCTGACATCAAGGGCATCAGCCCTACCTACTGCACCCACAGGATACTCATGGAGGATAATTATAAGCCTGTGGTGCAACCTCAGAGACGCCTAAATCGAAACATGCAGAAAGTAGTTAGGAATGAGGTTCTTAAGCTTATGGATGCTGGTCTGATCTATCCCATCTCTGATTCCCCGTGGGTGAGCCCGACTCAGGTTGTCCCTAAGAAGGGGGGGATGACGGTGGTCACTAATGAGAAAAATGAGCTCATTCCCACTCGTACTGTCACTGGTTGGCGTGTTTGTGTTGATTACAGAAGACTAAATGACGCCACCAGGAAAGACCACTTTCCTCTCGCGTACATTGATCAGATGTTGGAGCGTCTGGCAGGGCAACAGTTTTACTGTTTCCTTGACGGATTTTCAGGTTATTTCCAGATCCCCATTGCACCGGAGGATCAGGAGAAGACCACCTTTACATGCTCCTATGCACTTATGCGTACCGCCGTATGCCGTTTGGGTTATGTAACGCTCCGGCCACCTTTCAGCGTTGCATGATAGCTATCTTTCAGGATATGATTGAGACATCTATGGAGGTTTTCATGGATGATTTTTCGGTTTACGGTAGCTCTTTTGATGTTTGCTTGGTTAATTTAGAGAGGATGTTAGAGAGATGTGTAAAGTCTAAGCTAATGTTGAATTGGGAGAAGTGTCACTTTATGGTGACTGAGGGGATTGTTCTAGGCCATAAGATTTCTAGGGATGGTATAGAGGTTGATAGGGCTAAGATTGAAACCATTAGTAGGCTTCCACCTCCGACCAATGTCAAGTCCATCCGTAGTTTTCTTGGTCATGCGGGCTTCTATCGTAGGTTCATTAAGGATTTTTCCAAAATCACTCGCCCCATGACCCGTCTTCTTGAGAAAGACGTTCCTTTTGTCTTTGATGAGGAGTGTCTTAAGGCTTTTGAGTTTTTGAAGGAGCGGTTGGTGAGTGCTCCTATCTTAGTTTCACCCGACTGGAGCTTGCCTTTTGAGCTCATGTGTGATGCGAGTGACTAAGCAGTCGGGGCAGTCTTAGGGCAGAGGCATGACAAACATTTTCATCCTATCTACTATGCCAGTAAGACCCTTAATAATGCTCAGGAGAACTACACAACCACCGAGAAAGAGCTCTTGGCGGTTGTGTTTGCTTTTGATAAATTTCGTTCTTATCTCGTGCTTTCCAAAACCACCGTCTTTACTGATCACTCGGCTTTGCAGTTTCTTTTCGCAAAGAAGGACGCCAAACCTCGTTTAATTCGGTGGATTCTTTTTCTTTCTGAGTTTGATATTGAGATTAAGGATAAACGGAGAGCACAGAACGTGGCTGCGGATCACCTCTCTCGTTTAGAGGATCCGAGTAGGGAGGAGATCTGTGAGGAGGCGATTGGAGATAAATTCCCTCACGAGTCCATTGATTTTGTTGAAGCTGAGAAGCAGGGTATGCCATGGTTCACTGATTTGGCAAATTACCTTGCGCATGGGATGTTGGTAGAGGGTATGAATATCCAACAACGTAAGAAGTTTCTTAGAGATGCTACTAAGTATGTGTGGGATGACCCTTTTCTTTTTAGAATAGGAAGTGATAGGATTTTGAGGAGATGTGTTAGTAGAGAGGAGGGACTAGAGATTATTAGGCATTGTCATGAGAGTCTCTATGGAGGGCACCATGCTCATCACACCACTGCACAAAAGGTCTTTGATAGCGGTTTTTATTGGCCCACTGTGGTGAAGGACGCCCTCGATTTCGTGAAGCGGTGCGACGCTTGTCAACGCACCGGTAACATTTCATCCAAGGATGAGATGCCTCAGAACCCCATTCAGGTTCTTGAAGTTTTTGATGTCTGGGGCATTGATTTCATGGGACCGTTCCCCATTTCTGGAGGGAACCGGTAGATCCTCATGGCGATTGATTATGTTTCAAAGTGGGTGGAAGCACAAGCTCTACCTACTAATGATGCCCGAGTGGTAGTGAAATTTTTGAAGAAGTTGTTCACTCGGTTTGGTACTCCCAAGGCACTTATTAGTGACCGTGGTACGCATTTCTGTAACACCATGATGGAAAAGGTGTTAGCGCGCTACGGGGTCACTCACCGTTTATCGACCGCTTAACATCCCTAAACAAGCGGTCAAGTGGAGAATGCAAACCGAGGAGTGAAAAGAATTCTAGAGAAAACCGTTGGGAAAAGTCGGAAGGATTGGTCCGACAAGTTAGATGATGCGCTTTGGGCGTTTAGGATGGCTTATAAAACGCCATTAGGTACTACACCTTTTATGATTGTTTATGGTAAAGCGTGTCATCTACCCGTTGAGTTAGAACATCGAGCTCTCTGGGCCCTTAAGGCGGTTAATCTTGATCTTACCGAGGCCGCTAAGAGACGATTTTTCCAGCTTCATGAGTTGGAAGAGCTTCGGGATGCAGCATATGCACGGTCGTTGAGCATTAAAAAGAAAACCAAGGAGTTGCATGATAAGAGGATCAAGAAGGTGAAGGAGTTTCGAAAGGGAGATAAAGTGCTTTTATATAATTCACGGTTGAAGTTGTTCGCAGGTAAGCTTAAGTCCAAATGGGCAGGTCCATACACAGTTAATGAGGTTTTCCCATATGGCACAGCCGAATTAATAAATGATGCAGATGGAAGCACTTGGAAGGTTAACGGTCATAGGCTTAAGCTTTATATCGGAGGACTGTTAGACCCGACAGAGAAGGAGGAAACTCCTCTCAAGACCCCTTAGGATGAGAGATGGTTAAGCCTTGGGAAAGATCCCAAGTGTAGAGTTTGTAGAGGTTTATTTTCCTTTAATTTCTCAGCTAATTTTGTGTTTTTGTTTGTGTTTTTCGTCATTTTTTTGGTTTTGTGTTTGTGTGTTGAAGTCACGTTGCAGGAATTCATAACTACATTGGAGAGGAAAACATAGAAAATACAAAGACTCCAGGTAAGTTAGTCAATTTTCTAAACAAATTGGGTGTTGGAAGGGGTAAATGAAAAACTCAAAAATTTTTATAAGGCATGAAAGACCCGAATTCCACAAACTTTCCGAGAAAAATCACTCATCGTTGTACGCGATGACTTCCCCTTTCCTTGGTCGCGTGATGCGGCGTGTAGTCTGAAAAAAAAAAACAAAAATTTCGAGAATTGACCTCTGCTCACTTCTTCTTCCCTTCAAACTTTCCACCAAAACCTCACCATACCCCTAAACCACCACCTACACCCCTACGCCTCCCACCTCTGGGCCACCACCACCTCCACCACCCTCCGGCCCCAACCCCTCCTCCGCCCGATCCACCCTCACCACCCTTCGCATCCTCCGCCTCCTCACCATAACCAAACCCTAACACTCCAACCCTCCATCACCGCCGCACCAACCACCTCCTCCGACTGCCGCCGCTCTACAACCACCGTCGGCCACCACTCTAACCCTAACCCTCGTCACCACTAACAAAAACCCGAAAACCTACGACCACCTGAACCCATAATCCAGCCCTACCTCGTCATCCACCCTTGCAACGTCTTCTTGTATCATTAATAACTAGGATATGTTTTGTGTAATGTGTCTTGTAATGGTCTGTGTTTAGAATTAATAACCAAGTTATGATTAGAGTCGCTTATTGTTCATTAATGTCTTTGGTACGATGTCCTAGTGTCGTGGTGTTATTGCATCTCATTTGGGATTATGTCACAGTGTCGTTGTTTTGGTCATTGATAATGTCCTTTAGTCGAGTCTTAATTTTATTTGGTTAAGTTTTACTTAGGTCTCTAGTCCGTTAGGGTCGCGTCTTCTGTGTCGATTATGATCTTCAGTATTATATGTTGGGGATTATGTCATATTGTTATTGACACTTTATCAGGTACAAAATGGCAAAAACTCCCCCCTCTAAGGGGGGTTTTTCAACCCGATTTAAATTTTCAAAAAAAAAACTAATCGTTTTCTCAATTATATTTTGCGGGTCGCCATTTTGCATCAAGTAGGCACTTATACTTAATTGCGGACAATTAAAGTGCCGGGATGGGGTATGTGTATTTTAAGTCAGTTCTTACATAATCTCGCGTCGTGTATGTAAATTGAGTCTAAGTTTTTCTTTTTGTCTTGAGTCGAGTCGCTGGGGTTTTCATTAGCTTGCAGGAACACGAGCCGCCTCGCCCGTACTCAATCTCCATTCGGGCGAGGTTTGGTTCACATCTAATTGATAACCCCAGTTGTCAGTCCTGTCTGTCACGACCGCGAAAGAAAAGCTATACGGTCGTTTACTAATATCTAATCAACTTTTTGATTGTTTCTTTAATGTTGTTTTGCAGATATGTCAGGTGAAGGCCCTTCGAAAGCAGCAAAAAGAAAACGGGATCCACCCCGCAAACCGATTCAGTATTCAGAGCCAGAGTAGCATAATATTGTTGAAATTAATACCCTTCATGTTGGGTCTACTGACCTGGAGAAGAACAGATGATTAGAAAGCCAAAATATACTCTTAGTTGATCCTTTGAATAAGCAGTAGTTACAAGATACTTCTCCCAAAAGACTGTTGATCCTAACATCTGCTACACTGAACAACTGTTGGAAACAACTGCTGCTGCAAAGGACTGCTGAATAAACAACTGCTGACTAAAGATCTGATGAAGAACAACTGCTGATCAAAGAACTGAAGACTAAAGGTCTGTTGGAACCAACAGCACTTTGGATCCAACAGATGATACAAGACCATCAGAGTTTTCCTCAACAGCAGTTTACCTTAGCAGTGTTTTGAATGTAACAGTAGTTGATAGTTAACAGATGTTTTATGTTGTTATTCTTCTAGAGGTCGCTTTCTTAGGTGACGTCAGCTGAGATCATCAGAGGTTTAGATTTGTCTATAAATAGAACAGTGATTGTACTGTTCTATTCATCACTCAAAACATTCTCTTAGACAAACAATCATAGAGTGATCAGGCTGAGGGGGAGTACTTGTAATATTGTAATCTTTCAATTAATGAAAGCTTTCGATTAAAAACATTTATTCTCTTGTTTTGATTTATAGTTTATCATTCCGCTGCACTTTCCATTTATATTTCACTTCATTTATTTCATTGTTCATCTAAACATATCAAAACAATCAAACTCAGATCCTAACAATTGGTATCAGAGCTTGGTCAATTAAATTCGATCTAATCAATCAATTTAATAAAAACAGATCAGCTCACAATTATTGATATCGTTTGTTTGTCGGATTGAAAACAGAGTAATAGTTTATTTTCGATTCAACCGTTAGTAAACAGGTTTTGTTTTCGTAAAAATCAGAGAATGGCTTCAATTAATCAAGATCCACATAACACTGGCACTAGGAACAAGCCACCGATGCTTGTCAGATCTGAATACAATATGTGGCAACGTCGGATGAGTCATGTGCTAGCACAACAAAACACTGGGTGTTGGAAGTCGGTTGTCTTTGGACCACATGTTCCAATGGTGTCGAGTACCGAAGATCCCAAGGTCCAAGTACCTAAAAGTGTTGAAAACTACTCCGAGCAAGATTTTCAAAAAATTGAGTTAGATGCTAAGGCTTTCAGTATTGTAGCCATGGCTCTACCAAATGATATCTATGCTGGGTTGTTACACTGTAACAGTGCAAAGGAGTTGTGGGATGCTTTGAAAGAGCAATTTGGTGGAATTGAGGATGTAATTGAAAACAACCGTGAAATACTTAATCAACAATATGAAAAATTCAGTCATGTGAAGGGAGAGTCATTAACACAGCAATTTGAGAGATTCAATTGTTTAATAAGTGAACTAAAACTGGTGGGTCTAACTTACCCGAATTCAACTTTGAATCATAGGTTTTTAGATCACTTCAGGACAAATGGGACACTATTGCAATTGTTATGAGAAACTCAATTGGTTTTAAGGACTTGACTCTGACCCAACTTCATGGTAAGCTCTTGACCTATGAGAGAGAGCTTAACCAGAAAAAGTAGCTCCAGGATTCTGGAAAAGTGTCTGATGATTATGTGTTTGGTAATACAGCACTTTTGGGTCAAGATGAGATACCTGGAAGTAGTAAGGATCAGGGTTATGATCATTACATTGATATAACCATTCGTTTTAACACTGATTCTTACTCATCACCTAGTTATGCTTTTGCAGCAAGTGGTGATATCCAGGCATCTGATAACACATCCTTTATGTATAATGACCTTCAATACATTGACCCTGTGGACTTAGAAGAAATGGACATTTTGCATCAATTGGCCTTGCTCAGTATTAGAACTAATAATTTCTATAAGAAAACTGGTAGAAGGTATCCAGGTTTACATGGTGGGTCAAAAGTGGGGTTGGATAAATCAAAGATCAAGTGTTATAAATGTCATAGAATGGGTCACTTTGCTAGGGAATGTAGGAGTCAAAATGGTACACCTATGATCACCTATCCAAACCAAAGACCTCAGACTAACACTTATCATTTTTCCCAAAACACCCCTGGACCAAATGTGCAAAACACTGCTCACTTTGCACAGACTCCAACCACTGTTCCTGTGCACTATGTCCGAACCACTGTTCCTCAGTATCATTATGTCCAAACACCTGTTGCTCAGGCACAAGTGCCAATGACTGCTGCTTCATCCTCTGCCCCTGCAGAGACCAGTCAGCAAAGTCAGCAGAGCTTTTTCACTCAAGGTTTTGTTGATTGGAGTAGTCTACCAGATGAGCTAACAGATGAAAACATTGCTTTAGTTGCCAATTCTGATAATAATTACTGCTTTGTGGCACTAGAAACAATTGTTGAAGAGAATGATTCTGAGGGAGTGGTGTCTATGTCTGAAAATGTGACTAATAATGTTGTTGATGAAGTTGTTTCAGCTGAAGAATCTGCAGTAGAGGTTGTGAATCTCTCAGACCCATGGGGTACTGATGACTGTGATTGCTAGTGTAATTGTGCCTTGATGGCTGCTGCTAAGGTATCACCTCAAATCTTAAGTGACTTGTGCTCAGATCAATGTGTCATAGCATTTGCAAAGATAAAAGAGGTGAATGAAAACTTTAGAAAGAAAATTTTGGAAGATGAAATTCAGTTTGAAAAACTCACTAAAGAGTTGAAATAAAAAATAACTGAAAAAGAATCTGAAATCAGCAGTTTAAAACATGAAGCAAGCATAACCAAAGACCAGCTTCAAACTATGATAACCAAATATCATAGTTGTAAAAAGGAGCTTGAATCCACCCAGGTTGAATGTCAAAAATGGGTGGAATCATCTAAAGGTTTTATGATGATTGTTAACCAACAGTCTAAAAGTCATGTGAAATTTGGCTTTGGTTTTAAAGAAACCACTGCTCAAAGTTCACAAACCACTGACAAAAAGGAACCACAGTTGGTTGAAATCATCCCAACCAATTCAAAAGGTCAAGAAATCAAGGTTACTGAACCCAATGGCAAGAAAATCATTCTTGAAAAATTGGAAGGTACACCCTCATTTGATGAGATTGAAAAATATCAATTCAAACCAACTTGGTCAGATGAGTGTGATGTCCTTGAAAATTTTCAACCAATGACCTTTAAAACCCCTGATGGTAAAAAGGCATCACAGGCCAAAATCATTCCCTTGAAAGATCTTCCAACAGATGACCAAACATTTGTTGAAAAGAAGAAAGGAAAAGGGAAATCCAAAGATAACTTGTTTTGTGATTTTTGTGAAAAGAAGAAACATGTTACTAAAAATTGTTTTCTTCTAAAAGTATATGATATCAACAAAGGAACAAGTTTAAGTGATTCTAAAACCAATGAATGTTTAATTTGTAAGAAAAAGATTCACAAAACAAAAGAGTGTCTGTATCTCAAAAATTTCGATGAAAAAATAAAAGAGTACAAGGCTAAAACTCTTGAAAGTCAAGTGGCTAGTACTTCGAAAGGAAAACCCAAACAGAATTTTGAACCAGTCCAAACAGCTGTTACCAAAGGTCTGAGCAAAAACTCTGCTCCCAGAGATGTTCAGGGAACAGAAGTTCCACCAGTTATCAGATTCCAAGAGGATATGGACAACAAACTTGTCATCGTCTGCCACATGTTTATGAAGAGCCCAAAAGGTCTTCAAAACCTAAAGTGAACAGACATCCTCATGGTTATCAACATCTAATAGGAAATGATCAAACATCTGCTGGATCAAGTGTTGACATACAAGCACTGGCAAATGGTCAACAACAGTTGTTGAACTTAGTTCAAAAGCTAGTTCAAACCACTGATCATTCTCCTAAACTTGAGGCTGAGACATTTGAGAACCTATCCAAAGCCAATTTGGCTTTGGACACTCACCAAAACTAAAATCTTTACTGATGTGCAGGGAGCTTCTGCTTGCTTAGATAGTTTATGGTATGTAGATAGTGGAGGCTCCACGCACATGACATGATGTAGAGCCCTTCTTCTGGACTTTCTTGCACATGGAGGGGGTGATATATCCTTTGGTAATGATTCAAAAGGTAAAGTGTTGGGTTCTGGAACTGTTAAAGCAGGGAGACTTAAGTTTGAAAATGTTAATCTAATTGACAATCTAAAGTTTAATCTACTTAGTGTATCACAAATGAGTGACAAAGGTTATGGGTCATTCTTCACTAAGAAGACATGTAAGATTGTCGGACCAGAAGTGGTTGAAAAGATTAACACCATCATTGCTGAGAGTAAAGCACAACTTGTTGCTCACAGAAGTCGCAATGTGTATGTAGTTGATATGTTGAAGGATAATCCCATGGCAAATGTCTGTCTGTTCTCTGCTGCCTCTACCAAAGAGACAGAATTGTGGCATAGGAGATTGGGTCACACCAACCTTCAAACTATCAACTCTCTCTCTAAACAAAACCTTGTCAGAGGTTTGCCACCAAAAGAATTCAAATATGATGGGCATTGTGTTTCCTGCTTAAAAGGAAAACAACACAAAAGCTCTTACAAATCCATTGATGAGTCCAAAACCAGTCAATGTCTACAATTGTTGCACATGGAATTGTTTGGCCCAGTTAAAATCATGAGTCTAAGAAGAAAGAGATTTTGTCTTGTTATAGTTGATGATTTTTCTAGGTTTACATGGACTTACTTTTTACATTCTAAGGATGAGCCTGCAGGTATCTTGAAGGACTTTGCTGCAGGTATCTTGAAGGACTTTGTCACCAAAGTTGAAAAACAATATGACTTGCCAGTAAAAGTCTTTAACAGAATTTAAAAATAAGGAGCTGGATGATTTCTGTGTATCAAAAGGGATTGTAAGGCAGTACAGTATCCCAAGAACACCAGAGCAAAATGGGGTGGTTGAGAGGAAAAATAGAACTCTTATTGAAGCTGCAAGAACCAAGCTAGCAGATTCTGGCTTGCCACTGTCTTTCTGGGCAGAAGCAGTAAACACTGCTTGCTATGTTCAAAACAGAGTTTTGATCAACCCAAGACATCAAAAGACTGCTTATGAAATTCTGTTCAAAATCAAACCATTAATCTCATTTTTCAAAATCTTTGGCTGCCTATGTTTCATTTTAAATCTTAAAGATTCCATTTCAAAATTTGCAGCCAAAGTAGATTGTGGATATTTTCTGGGATATTCTTCTAC
Organism: Ambrosia artemisiifolia; assembly: GCA_032199755.1. Lineage (NCBI taxonomy): Eukaryota > Viridiplantae > Streptophyta > Magnoliopsida > Asterales > Asteraceae > Ambrosia > Ambrosia artemisiifolia. The sequence goes on along the minus strand of CM063517.1, from coordinate 45,517,309 downwards.
TGCTTAGGCCTATAAAGTGTTTAACATAAGGACCAAGACAATAGAAGAAACTCTGAATATTAAGTTCAATGAACTTTCATCCTTAAAAATCCCAGCAAATCCTGCTGAGTTGTTTGATTTAGATAAATTCAAATTTGAAGATATTGCTGTCAAAACTAACATTGCAGGCATTTCACAATCTCCACAACAAGACTACAGAACAGATGTTGTGATTCCAAATCACTGTCAAGTCTATTCTGCATCAGAGGAAGTAGTTGTTCAAAACAATTGTCAAAACTCTGTCACAGCTGAGTCAGCCACTGTTGGCCAGTCTTACCCTCAAACCACGGCTTCAGCTTTTACATCCACTGCTCAATCATCTTTTGACAAAAGTCAAACATCCGTTGACAAGAGTCAGTCCAGTTTTACACCACTTAGACCCATTCCTCCACCACCATTTCAAACATCTGTTGACACTACAGAAGTGCAAACAGATGTTATGTCAACAGAGTTACCAAACCTCTGTCCTTCACCTCAAAATGCCATCATACCATATCAGGGAGATTTGATCTACCTAAGAGCTCATCCACCAGACCAAATCATTGGCAACATCAGCGAAGGTGTGCTCACAAGAAGCCAATCCTCAAATATCTGTCTTTTTGCAGGCTTTTTATCTCTCACACAACCTGTCAAGTACCAAGAGGCACTAAAAGACAACAGTTGGGTAGAAGCTATGCAAGAAGAGCTCCTTCAGTTTTAAAGACAACAAGTATGGGAACTTGTACCATTGCCTAAGGATGTTTGTCCAATTGGCACAAAGTGGGTCTTCAAAAACAAAACTGATGAAAGGGGTATAGTTGTCAAAAACAAAGCCAGGCTAGTGGTTCAAGGCTTCAGATAAGAAGAGGGGATAGACTATGATGAAACCTTTGCTCCTGTAGCTAGGTTAGAAGCTATCAGACTTTTCTTAGCCTTTGCTGTCAACCACAACATCAAGGTGTATCAGATGGACAACAAATGTGCATTCCTATATGGCAAAATTCAGGAGGAGGTCTATGTATGTCAACCACCTGGTTTTGTCGACACATTCCATCCTGAGTATGTCTTCAAGCTTAATAAAGCCTTGTATGGACTCAAGCAAGCACCTAGAGCCTGGTATGAAACTCTTTCCACCTTTCTCTTATCCATTGGTTTCACAAGAGGTAAAATTGATAAAACCTTATTTTTAAAATGGAAAGGGAAAAATCTAATGATTGTTCAAATATATGTGGATGACATTATTTTTGGATCCACATGTAACAAAATGTGTGAAGAGTTTAGGGAACTTATGACAGCAGAGTTTGAAATGAGTGATATGGGTGAACTTCAGTGCTTCCTTGGACTCCAAGTGAAGCAGCTGCAAAACGGCACATTCATTCATCAAAAAAATATGTGAAAAACTTGTTAACTAAATTGAGATGAATGACTGTAAGCCATGTAGTACACCCATGAGTACAATCAAGCCAGTCACTATTGATGACAAGGATGAACTGGTTGATCAGACACACTACAGATGCATGATTGGGACTTTATTGTACTTAACTGCATCTAGGCCAGACATTATGTTTGCCAACTGTGTTTGTGCAAGATCCCAGGCTTCACCCAGGAAGTCAAACCTTATTGCTGTGAAAAGGATATTCAGATACCTAAAAGGTGCTCCCACACTTGGTATCTGGTATCCTGCTAATGGAAACATTGAGCTTTCAGGTTATTCAGATAGTGACTTTGCTGGCTGCCACACCACAAGGAATTCTACATCAGGAGGGTGCCAGTTTCTAGGGAATGCCTTAGTTTCTTGGCAAAGCAAAAAAGCAAGCAGTTGTTTCAACTTCAACAGCTGAGGCTGAATACATTGCTGCTGCAAGCTGTACAGCCCAACTCATGTGGCTTCAAAATCAACTACTGGATTTTGGGATAACTGCACTAAAGACTCCACTTATGTTGGACAGTCAAGCTGCTGAAAATATCATCAAAAATCCAGTCTCTCACTCAACCACAAAGCATATAGACATCAGACATCACTTTGTCAGAAATAGCTATGAAAAAGGTTTGATTTCTCTGCACCATGTTCCAACAGAGGATCAGTTGGCAGATGTGTTGACAAAAGCTTTAGACACATCTACCTTCACAAATTTGATTTCTAGAATTGGTATGCTAAACATGGACTAAACAACAAAAATGTTTTTTAATAAAACATTAAAATGTTTTCAGAAAATCAAAATTTCTCCTTAAAAATAGTCCTTTTGGTTGAAAAATCTGTTACAAACAACTGATCAGATAAAACAACCACTGTTTCCTCCTATCCGCTGTTGGTTGAAAAATCTGTTTCAAACCTCTGGTCAGATTATATAACCACTAATACATATATCTATATATATCTACCTATTATCTACATAAAAAAAACCTTAAGTGTTGTTAGCATCAGTGCTTTGGTTACACAACAGCTGTTGGCAACAGACTTTTTGCAACAGCTGTATACCACCAGATGTTTAGCCATCAGATGTTTGCCACGTTTGCTCTCAAAAGTAGAGTTTTGGCCACATCAGCGGTTTCACCAGAGGCTATAAAACCCTGTTTTACCACAACAGTTGTTTACTGTCTCATTGCATTCAAAATACTCAAACCGCCTTCTTCTTCCTCAAACCCTTACTCAAATTCCACTCACTCTCACACTCAAAATTCATTACAATGGATCTTCAAACCAAAGCCACACATAATTATCTTCAATATCTGGTCAAAACAGATGATAACATTCCATTTCATTTCATTCCACCATCGACATCATTTTAAATTCCAAATACCTAACAATTCTCACCGCTGATGCTCCCATTCATCTTGAAACCCCCCAAGAATTCTGGTTAAAAGCTGAAGTTTTGCTTCAAGACAAAAAGCCTACATCCATTATTTCAAAAATTGGAGACACAAGTATCTCCATTACACCTGAATTAATATCCACCACCTTCTCCCTCAATGATCTGTCTGGTAAGGACTCTTTCCCTAAAACAGAGCTTCACATAGAGTTTCAGGAAAGAGGGTATGATGCACAGATGACTGGGTCAACTCTTTTCAAAAAGTTTTTCCCACCAGTCATGAAATTTTTCTTTCATACTCTCATTCTCTGTGTCTCAGCTAAGACCACATCCTTTAATGAAATCCCATTAAGGATTCAGTACTTGGGCTATGCTATGTTGTCAGACTCTGACTTCAATTTATCCCAGGGACTGTTTATGGACTTAGTCTCAAATGTGAAAGCCATAATGTCTGGGTCAAATAATGCTTTTCTGATTTACCCACTAATTTTAAGTGTAATCATTCAAAAGGTTTTACCAGAAAAAGATTTCCAAAAGGGTGAGTCTTTTCAAATGAAGAGTCTAACTGATGAAACTTTCACTAGAATGCTGGGTTCTACTACCCAAGAAAAGGTGTCAAAAGTGTCTAAAGTTTCTAAAACACAAACAAAGAGGTCCAAGACAACAACTGTTGTTCAAACCTCTGTTGTTGAGCCCACTGCTCTTGGTGATCATGACACTACATCCAGTGCTGTGAAACCCACACCAGCCACCTCCAAAAGAAAACATCCATCCACACCTAAAAAGAGACTTCTGGAAGATGAGATACCAGAAGAAAACCCTGTTGCAACACAAAAGCAACCAGAAACCACTGTTGTTGCTTCCTCAAAATAGTTGGATACATCTCAACCTAAACAAACTCCTCATACATCCTCACAAAAGGATCATGTTGTAAGCCAAAGGGAACCACATCATGAAACATTTGAGTCACTTGACCATATGTTCACAAGCCCCTCTCCCAGGGCTAATTCTCTTTTCACTCCTCCACCTTCACCAACACATGTTCCCCAAACTATGCAACCTCTGTTTGAGGCTATTGATAAAACTCAGGACAATCCCAGTTCCTCTCCTTCACCCACTAATGAGAGTATACCTCCACAAGTGACTGGGACTGAGAAAAATCAATCAGCTAACCAACAAACAGTAGAGGAGGATACACTCTTCAAGTTCAATGCAACTCTAGGTGAGTTTTCAAGAGAAGCAGCCACTACTGATGTTGAGACCATTGTCTCACAACAGGACAGTGGTTCCATAACTAAGACTTCCTTGAAGGAAACAACTGATGAGGCCACCATTGTGTCCCCAAAATCAGTTGGAAGTCCCCAGAACCAAGACCAAGGGGCATCTGGTTCTCATCCTTTGGACTCACCTCCTAGGACTGAACCAGTTAAAACTACCACTGGTAGGAATCCAGATGATCCTATTAACTTAGGTGATGGATTAAAATACCAAGAATTGACGGATAGAGTACAGTCCATTGAAGCCTCTGTTGCTGATATCAAATCTGATATCAAGACAATTTTGGGATCCTTGGCTACTCTCACCAAGAGTCAACCATCCACAGCTGATATTGCTAGTGAGTTATGGAAATCTGTTTCCCCCATCATCATATCTCACAGAAAACTAGCAGATTAGACTCAAGAAACTTACATGCAAATGATCAGAAACATGGTGGATGCCAGGTTCAATGACACCAAAGCAGACATCCAAGTTATCAAGGACCACCTGCTGAAGACTACTGGCTCTGCTCCTACCACAATTCTCAGAGATGATGATGATGATGCATTTACTGCTGATGATGCCAAAAAGGGGGAGAGTGGCAGAGATAGATTGCCAAAGTTAGATCCCTTTGGTTGTCCACCCTCACAAAAGGGAAAATCAAAGACTGCTAACAAACCAGAGTCTACTCACACAGCACCACAACAACAACAACAACCAGGTGTTCAAACCTCTGCTGCTACTGAAACTGTCAAGACCAGCAAAGCAAAGGAAGTTGACACTTCTGCTAATGAAAAAGCTAAAAAGACTGCTGAAGATAAGCTAAAGAGGGCTGACACTCTGGAAGTTAAAGCAGCAAGGTTAATACAGCTAAAAACGGAACAACAGCAAGAAGTTGAAGATATAGGTTCTTCTAAGAGGAAGAAAATCTCTGCTAAACATACCAGAAAACCACCATCTAAACTGGCTGCTGAAACCACTGCCACCAAAAACCACTGCTGCCACTAAAACATCTGATACCACCACAATATCTGTACCTATCACCACAACCACCAAACCAACCACCAAACCTACTACTACACCCACATCACAACCAAAATCCCAAACAACTGCTGGTTCTACAAAAGAACCAACAGATGTTAACACAACCACTGCTACAACATCACCATCACCAAAAATCTTATACAGCAGAAAGAGAAAATCTACCTTTGTTGTACAAGATGAAAACATTCACACTACACCACCACCAACCATTACACCCTTAAATGCCATTCCACTTTCATCATTCTCACCACACACTTCACAATTCACATCACATAGACCACCACCAACCATTACACCATTGGCTGAGAAGTATCCTCTTGAACTTGATCTACTCAAGGGGGAATTACAATCCTTCTACAATACTGATCAGCCATCTGAAAGATTTTTCCCATCTCTTCCAAATTTTCCTATTCCCTTAAACATGGATACTTATCTAAAATACAAGGCTGAACAGGCAGATGCCATCATCAAAGAGAAATGCAAAGGGAAAGATGACAGGAGTGCTCAGGGCATCCATTCAGCAGAGCTTAGCAAATTGAGAAGGATTGAAGATTTTGCTAAGACCCTGAGCAACTCAATGTCTTCCATGCCTCTCAGCAGTGACTTGGAAAGGGAGATTAGGGACTCACTTCTTGAACAAATCTTGTCAACCATGCCTTATAAAGCAAACAAGAAACAGTTTGCAGGCTGGACCACTCATGCTCCCAGAGAAGAACTCATAAGAATTGAGGACATGGCTAAGAATCCTCGAACAAAGATCTCTGCCCCAAACTTCAGCAAAGGCAGAGATCCAGCCAGAGCCTTAAAGTTCAGAAGAATGAGACAAGAGATTGTGGCTGCTGATTATGGAGAGATGAAGTCTGTTGCAAGATGGTCAGAGCTGAGGTTGGTTGAGACTTATAAAAAGTTAGAAGAAAACAGGAAGAAAGACCCTACCTTGCCCAGAAAACCTGTCTATGTTGATGATCCTGTGTTAAAGAAACCTCAACAGGCTTTTACTTTAGACAGCTTACTTGATACTTCTGATCTATCTATTGCTGCAAGAAGACAATTCAAGAAGCAGAAGGAAATGTCAGAAGAAGATCAGAAAATGTTTGCTAATATTTTTGTAAAGGAGGGCCTCTTTAACCAAATCCACTACTTCTCTGATCCCACCACTGAAAAGCTCAGAGAACTCATTGGGAGACCTCCTTCACCAAACTCATATGAAATAAAGGTGCATCTCAGCCAATCCACTGATTCTAAAATTCTAAAATGGAGGGTCAACAAAGACACCCATGAATTGACTCTGCTCAGATCAGATGGAAAGATTCAGAAACTTAGCATGGATGATGCACATGGCCTGTGTGCAGAAGATCTCCAAACATTGCTGAATCTTGAGCTAGAAAGAGATGCTGAAGACCTCTTCTCATTGAGCTTTGAGTTACAACTCAAAGGTCAAATAAGAGAAAGTCTGATGAGAAATAAAGATCAAGAATAAAGCCTAGTTTTGGCATCATCTGTTCTAGGGGGAGATTGTTGGGTCTGCTGACCTGGAGAAGAACAGATGATTAGAAAGCCAAAATATACTCTTAGTTGATCCTTTGAATAAACAGTAGTTACAAGATACTTCTCCCAAAAGACTGTTGATCCTAACATCTGCTACACTGAACAACTGTTGGAAACAACTGCTGCTGCAAAGGACTGCTGAATAAACAACTGCTGACTAAAGATCTGATGAAGAACAAATGCTGATCAAAGAACTGAAGACTAAAGGTCTGTTGGAACCAACAGCACTTTGGATCCAACAGATGATACAAGACCATCAGAGTTTTTCTCAACAACAGTTTACCTTAGCAGTGTTTTGAATGTAACAGTAGTTGATAGTTAATAGATGTTTTATGTTGTTATTCTGTTAGAGGTCGCTGTCTTAGGTGACGTCAGCTGAGATCATCAGAGGTTTAGATTTATCTATAAATAGAACAGTGATTGTACTGTTCTATTAATCACTCAAAACATTCTCTTAGATAAACAATCATAGAGTGATCAGGCTGAGGGGGAGTACCTGTAATATTGTAATCTTTCAATTAATGAAAGCATTCGATTAAAAACATTTATTCTCTTGTTTTGATTTATAGTTTATCATTCCGCTGCACTTTCCATTTATATTTCACTTCATTTATTTCATTGTTCATCTAAACATATCAAAACAATCAAACTCAGATCCTAACACTTTGCGAGCATACTTTACTTAAATTTGCTTCAGGAACGAGAGAAGCAGAAAAGTGTGACGCTTTGGTTGATGTACCTTTACTGGTCGCGCGGACTATAGATTGGGATCTTTTAGATATAGTTGGGCAGCGGGACAGGATTGAGAAGTTGTTGGGCCCCAGGTTTCAGAAGGTTTTGGCTTGTGATAAACCACAGTATGAGCGGCTCACTATTGAGTTCCATTCCACTTACATACACAGAGAGGGTGGGTTTTATGAGTCGGATGCAGTTTCATTCTCTCTGGGCAGGGTATTGCATCAGATGTCTATTCCCCAGTTCGCAGTTGTTACAGGTTATTATACTGCGGAGGAGGTCCAGACTCCCGAGTTTCTGACTAGTTTGAGGGGTGTGAGCAAGGAAGAGAGGGAGTGTTGCATTAGAGAAAAAGATTTAGAAGAATTTTCGAATTCAATTGCTAATGTTCCGTACTCAGGTGGGTTGGCAGGGTCAGCGATTCGGGATCCCATTTACAGGTATATTCATAAGGTTCTTGGTTTCACTTTGGTGGGAAGGAAGTCGAGTGAAAATAGAGTGAATTGGGTTGAGTTGTTTTGTTTATACTGTATGGTGAAAGGCCGGGAGGCAAATTTGGCTAGTGTTATGGCTTGGTCGTTCTCGAGACCGAGGAGAGGTGGGCCGAGAGCAGCTTTGGAAATGGGCCCATACATAACCCAAATTGCTGAAAACTTGAATGTGATGAGGAAGCGAGGACCGTATACTGAGCACAGATTAGTAAAAGGACCCCAGAAGCAGGTGTGTTATGGTTTAAACGATTTGAGGAATGCGGGTATCCTTACTTGCACTGACCCGCCTGAATGGGTAGCTATCGCACCAGGGCCTCAGGTATTACCTCCAGAGGGTACAGCAGCAACAGCTACTCTTCAGGCCAGCATCCCTACCAGATTACAGAGACGTCGACAGAGATACGAGTTGATAGGTCATCAGTATCCTCTCAGAGAGCCACCACCAATACCACTCACTCTAGAGGCATTAGCTGAGCGCACTGACAGGCAGATTAGGGAGTTGAGAGAGCTGATTACTGAGTGTCAGCGAGTACAGGCAGAGGGTCGTCGCAGACATGAGGACATGTGGAGGTATATGATGGGAGCAATGAACCTTGCTATCCCAGACATTTTCAGAGCCCCAGAGCCGCATGTGCCGCAAGATGAGCCACCAGGTGGAGTTAATGAGACTTAGTGTGGGGATGGAGTGCAGCATGATCACTGGTTTAGTATTTTTCTTTATTTTTCTTTTATCTGATGTTTTGATTTGATCATGCTCTGTACTAAAGTTGATATATTTTGATACTTTGGGTACTGGGATGGTTGGCTGGTGATGCTCTGTTTTTATATATATATCTGGTAGTTTATGGTTTGTGAGTGTGGTTTAGAATGATGAGCCGCTTTTGTTTGTGTGTCGGAGTTTGGAATTGTTTGCTGAGCACGTTCGAATTGGAGGGCATGTTTTTGGATTAGACTGGCACATGATAGTCTCGCTATATTTCCAGCTAAGTCTTTTCCTTTTTATTTTTTTCTTTTTGTTTTTCTTTTTGTTTAGTGTTAGTTTATTATTGTGTTTGAGTCAGTTATCCATTCCTGCATTGAGGACAATGCAAAATTTAAGTGTGGGTATGGATCGTGTCTGTCATAGTTGAGTCTCTAAGAAAAATGAAAAATTGAAAAAAATTGAAAAAAAATAATGTCCCTGATTTTGAAGTTTGCATTATATATAATATGGAAGATGATAGGTAAAGTTAGGTGTCTGGTTTTCAAATAGTATGTATAATAAGAGATTAAAATTGATTGAAAACGTGTCTGATTTGGGATATGTGGGTAGGCTTGGCCGGTAGAAAGGTTTCCCTTGAAAGAAAAGTAATAAATTAATTATGTTAGGCTATTTTGTGGGTTCTCATCTAGGAGAAACGGGGAGACCGAAACCGCCAAAAATAGTATAAGGAGCACCGTTATAAGTTTAAAACCGTTAGAATTTCTAATCACATTGAAAAAAATAAGAAAAAAAAGAGCTGGATATAAAATAAGGGCAAGGCCAATGGTGTCGTTTCTAGGGATAGTGACTCCGGACTCGACTCCCTCTAGGATTGTCTGAAAATAAATATCTAAAAAAGCTCATGAAAAAAAAAATAGTAATCAAAGCGAAAATGCTTAAGCTTATGTTGCCTGGCCACTGGGATAGCGACTTGGATTGGTCACACCCTCTGAGTTAAGTATGCTGAGATGAAAAGAAAAATAAGTGATTTTAAATTCTCTTGGTTTTCTACATAAGACGGTTGGGAAATGGTCAGTTGGTCGTTCCTTTAGCTTCATAAGCTTGAGGCGGGATTAGGAGGAACTGTGGCTTCCTTGGAGTGAGACCCTAGATAGACTAATCAACATGAACTTAACATAAATAAAAAGGGGGCTTGGAAACCGGTTTGGGTTTAAGAGGATCAGTATACCTGCAATCGCAATCAACACGTTAGTAGATTATAAATTAAGTAACCTATGTTTTGAAACCAGATGTAAGCCTGACTGTGATTCCATAGCATAATTCTTTTTCAGGGACGAAAAAAAAGATAAGTGTGGGGATGTTTGATGTATTGCAAAATACATCGGTTATTTGTACATATTTTGCGTCGTTATCGAGTCAGTGTGTGTCGTTTATATATATTTTCAGTTTCTATTTAGTATTTTATGTGTCACAGGAATCCGGATGGCAAAAGAGGCAAATTTATGCATAAACGGTTCTTTATGAGGTCCTGGATGAGTCGCAGGTGAAAAGAGAAGATAAAAATAAACAAAATTGGAAAAATCATCCCGTCGTGTCACAGAGTTTATTTTCTTGATTTCAAAATTTTATTAGCTTTTTTATGATTTGTTTCAAGGATGTTGTGTCTGATTTACTGCCGACACTTCCGTCATGGAAGCTTTAAAGGATACTGGTACAAGCCCCAATGGAAAAAGAAGTGTTGAAAATGTTGATATTTTAAATGCCGGTGAGTTATACTCTACCACAAAAATAACCCGGAAGAGATTATCTAGGATCAAAAGTTAGCTGGTTGCGGAGTAACATGTTGTATCAAAGTTTAGTAGAAAGTTTAATTTTTGGGAATGTTTCTTGAAATATGTGTATGTTTTTTTAAAGGAACATAATTAATGTTTTGTTAGATGGTAATTAATTTCAAGTCATCACTTTTCAAGTCATCACTTTTAGACTTGAAGTTTATTACTATGACTATTATCATTAGTTTTCTTATAATACATTTAGTGTTCGGTTTTCAACATATTTTATTAGTGATGTGTTATCAAGTAGATAACATCTGTTTTAAACTTTCAAATAGTTTTGAAAAACAATTATTAGCAAAACATATGTTGATAGAAAAGGTGGAAAATAAATGTATGATAATAACTTATTATTGAAAGTTCTGTGATGCCATTAAATATGAAAATGTTTAACGTCTGTTAAGTTTATAAGAGATTACTACAAACAACAGATTTGCCAGAAAATCACTTCTTTCATCTTCAATTGACTTTTAATCACATCTATTAATTAATCTTCAGTCTTCAGCTTTTTGTTCTGTTTGATGGTATCTGTGGTAAGATTTTTTCCTGAGGATCTACGTTTCTGTGCAAGGGTCTGTTGAGGAGTTTCCTCTTCATCAAGATAAGTTGGCTTTCGAGGGAGAGTTGGATCCTTTTCTCTATTTACCTCTAGTAGTTTGTAGGTTTCAACCAAAACTAATTCAGACCATCTAGCAACAGATTTCATATGACCATAGTTTGCTGCAACTAACTCTTACCTCATTCTCTTTAACTTTAAAGCCCTTTTACAATCACTTTCGTTGTCCTTCTTCAACTTAGCTGGAGTTACTTTCCGATTACGCTCTTTAAGCAAGTCTTCAATTCTATGTATTTCAGCTCTGAGTTCTCCAGAAGTCCAACCAACAAATTGATTTTTAGTGATGTTGTAAAATTTGAGCACTAGAATATGATCTGTCAATTCTTCTCTTAATTGACTCTCCGATTGAGGAATTATAGTTTTCTCAGACATGGACTTGCTCAGATCTCTTGCAAACTCTTGTATTTTACTAAGCATTTCAAGCTGTGTTTGCATGATTCCGTGAGCAGTGCTCTGATCTTTCCGTGCGGATAGTTGTTTAGTAGTCACTGAAGACTATTCCACTTTCATGTTTAGATACTTATTAACATTCTTAGGTTTGGGAAAACCTTCAAGAGATGGGATAGATAGTGATGATGGATCGTGTGTTAAGTAGAAAAATTGTATCTCTGGTTTTATTATAAATATTTCAAGAGGAAATTTCGCAGCCAATGGTGGTAAGTTCCATGGTTCTGATGAGTGTGTTGATGCGGTAGTGCTATTGGATGTTTGACGTTGAAACGATGGGATACCGGTTGGTGAAATGTGTTTAGTTGATGGAGGCAAAGTAGCTGGAAATGTGATTGTTGTGATTCTATTTTTGGTGGTTTGTCCATAAAATACTCCACTTGATTCTGTAACAGTGGTTTTAGGGAATGTTAGTGTAACATCTGTTTGTCCTTTGAAGAGTATAAGGGCAGTTGTGTTGGGAACACTTATTGGTGTACTTTCAGCGCCAACAGATGTTACTTGGATTAGTGATTCAGATGATAATGTTGTGGATTGTCTAATGGGAGTTGTAGCGGTGGTGACTGATGTGGTTATAGTTTCAGTGGGTAGTGTACAAAATACAGCAGTTGATTCTCTAGCAGTCGTGTTATCGAAAGTTGTTGTTTTCATTGGTGTTTGCTTTGGTTGGTAAGTTTTTGAGAAGTTTATAACGACAGTTGTGCTGGTAAGATTTGTTGGAACGTTTTCAGTGCAAACAGTTGTTATGGTGTCAGTAATTTTGGCAGAAGAAACAACAGTGAATTGTTTTGGTTCCTTGCATCTCAGATGTTTGCATATCAGATGTTTGGTCTTTCTCCCCATTTTTGGTTTCATGATCATCAACAAGATCTGTTTGAAAAAGAAGATTTGGGCCAAGCCAGTTATCCTTAACAAATGATCTCTTGTCGCTTTCATATCAGCTTTAGCATCCTTGTACAAAGCTTCCACGTGATTATTTATCAACTCCATTTGAGAATTGTGTTGGATTTCTGATATTTTTTTGAGCTTCTAGAATTGACTCAACTGACTTCTACAGTTCTTTTGCAACTTCAGCTGTTTTCTCTAGGAACTTTTCATTCATTGCCTCAAATGCTTCAAATGAGGCTTCAAGTTTAGTGACCCTTTCCGACAAATTCTGATATTTTAAAGCATCAGCTAAATAAACAGGATCATCTACATTTCTACCAGTTGTGGTGGTATTTGTTTAAGTGGTATGAGCAACTGGACTTTTTTTCTTGATTCTGGAGGTTTCCAGACTGTAACAGAGGTTAAAATTGTAGGGTCAACAGTTGTTTCCTTCAAGGAAGTCTAATTTATGCAGTCAATTTCCAACTGTGAGACAGTTGTCTCGGCATTTGTAGTGTCTATTTCATTTGAACTACCAACAATATTAACTTGCAACTAAGAGGCTGTGGTCTTCTCTGCTTATGGGCTAGCACATTGATTTTTTTTCATTAACAGCTTCTTCTGGCTATATATTCTCAGTGATGGATGATTGAGAGGAAGTGTTTTCAGTTTGAGATTTATCAATTGCTTCAAACAACAGATTAAAGGTAGGTGGCATTTTAGCTGTTGTCTTTGGGGGAGATGGTGGTGGAGTTAGAAGGGATCTAGTTCCAGGAGAAGGACTTTTAAACAAATGTACAAGTGAATCATCTAGGTCATGTTGTATGTGTCCTTGACTTACAAGATGATCCAGTTGAGATGATACATTTACAATATTTGTGATTATTGTTGTTTCCATCTGCTGAGAGGAAGCGTCAACAGATGTTGTTTGCTGCTTTTGTGTCGCTGTTGTAGTTTAGTTTTGTTTCTGAACATCCAGTATGATCCTTCTCTCCTTTTTGTTGTGCTTTTTTAATAGTGGTATCTTTGTTGAAATCACTGGAATGGGTTCCATAGGACTGGTTGTAGTTTCATTTTCAGCAGGAGTAGTTGGCTCGGTAACAGATGTTACAATAACAGATGTTGGAGCATCAGTGTTTATTTGTTTTTTATAACTTTTACTTTTAATGACATTTTTTAGACCTTTAACGTCCAGCATTCTTGTAAAAGTTCATTCGATAATCTATTAATTGTAATAGATACCCCGTGTCTAAAATCATTATCAAGCAAAAGGTTTTGTAAGCATAAGCTCATCAATCTTGGATATAGTAGGAAAGCATTATTAGATCCAGATTTTATAGCCTTGACAATGGATACTAAATCAGTAAATATTGTCTGGGTAAGTTGTAATCAATGTCCGTTAAAATTGCATAACCAAGATACTGTGTTTTCAAAGGTATCTCACTAAATGATGTTGTTTTTGCAGACAGACATATAAGAAGGGTATGAAAAAAAAACTTTATTGCTGGGGAAGTTACGTTTGAAATTTGTTGACGCGGTCAATTGACCCTCATACCTTCTCTCAATCAACTTTGTGTGAAGTTCCTTTTTCTGAAAGGAATTATTACCTTGCAAATCGTTGAGGGAGAATGTAATGGAGATGTATTCTGGGGTTATCTCTAAATTTGTATTTCCAATCTTGGAGAAAATTGAATAGGGCTGTTTGTCTTTTTTGACACACTGGGCTTTATTCCAGAATGCTTTCAGAGTATCCACTGTCACACCCTCAAATTTCCACAAGTGGAGTTCTACCGCGAGGCGTGTGACACACCAGGATCCAAGTCAACGGTCACAATAAACGACGTCTAAATGTAAAACATACGTAAATAAAACCATGCATAAGGTTTAAAACCAACATCTGAAGGTGCGGAAGCATTTAAAGTTTACAAGTCATAAGTAAATAAAGACATGAGTTCAAAAGTTTAACATCAAAAGACATGCATAATGACCCTAGACGCGAGTACGACTCCAGTGCGACTCCGTGCGCCTAGCTGACAGCTGCTACCTTAGCGACCTGAGAAAACATGCTAAAAGAGTCAACATATAATGCTGGTGAGTTCACAAGTTTTATTTAAACGTTTAAAACAATCCTTTGAAAACCGTTACCGTTGCTGTTACTACTATGCTTATGAGAACGCTAGCTAGGCGTTAAGTGATATTACTACTACGGGTGAAACCACTGCTGACTGTGTTGTTACTGCGTAACTGTGTGACCCTTAATTCCGGACTACCATCATCCCCGGTAGGCCCTGTGTGTTTAGAGACAATATGCACCCGCCCGGCCTCCAGCCGTCGAGTGGGGTTTGTCAGTTCCAATTAGCGCTATCCACATTTCCCCTCCATATCCCCATGTTAGTGGTTTCTAAGGGATTTTAGATGAACCGTATAGTAATAAGATGTGAGCCATAGTATAACATGAAAATGCGTGATAAAAGAGTTTGAGCATGTTTCTCCCCCGAAAACGAAAACAGTAAAGAGTGGGGTCGTGAACTCACCTTAGGTTGCGTCTTCCGTTAATGAGTAAACCGTTATGTGATATGATAGCCCCAACTAGTGGCGACCTATCATAAGATGTGTGTTAAGTTAGACTAATAACCTGTTGGGTTCATTAGTCCCTAATGTCCAGTCCATGACCATTATATGTTTGAAAACGCGTTTGACTGACAACCAGACTACATGAGACAAGACTCGACATCCCATTGGTGACCCGACATCCCACGTGTTCATCTCATACACTAAAACATACAAGTCATGCAACCAATACTTAACACGAGTTAGAGTTCAACGAGTCTAACATATAGATCAAATAACGCACAAATAAGTCCGAGCACGTGTTACTATGTTACTAGGCATGTCACGGGGTTTCTAGCATGTTCCTAGGTGCCAAACCGGGTCTCGGAATGCCAAAATACACTTACAACAGCAGTACATGTGATTAGGAAAAGTCAACTAGTGATTATTAATAGTCAACTAGTGATTAGGAGCTATAAGACATGCAATTCAGAGTTTAACTAGTGATTAGGAGCTATAAGACATGCAATTCAGAGTTTAACTAGTGATTAGGAGCTATAAGACATGCATATAGGCGATTAGCATTGCAATTGCATGGTTGGAGGGCGATTAGGTTCCCTAATCGCCTATAGATCATGTGATTAGGGGCCAATCGCCTATAGCATAGGCGATTGGGGATTCCTAATCGCCTATGCTGTTCTGTTCCGCCTTTTTCGCGCCTTTAACCCTCCAAATCAGATCCGAACATGTGTAAACACCCAATATCAATCATAACACATTAACAAACATGTTTCAAGCAAAACCCCTAAGTTATCATCATTCTAACAGTCCCGAATGCGAGTGTTTCCCAAAAATAGTAAGCTTAACATGTAAACATCACATCAACATGCAAAAACTTGCCCTAAATAGCAAAT
The DNA here is from genome assembly GCA_032199755.1 of Ambrosia artemisiifolia. Classification (NCBI taxonomy): domain Eukaryota; kingdom Viridiplantae; phylum Streptophyta; class Magnoliopsida; order Asterales; family Asteraceae; genus Ambrosia; species Ambrosia artemisiifolia. Next base: position 45,501,477 of record CM063517.1, on the reverse strand, counting down.
ATCCAGATTTCATCATGTAACAACGTTGTCTTATAGTATCCTACTGCTCTAGCATCATCCTAAAGCAAACCCTAACATCATATAACTAACAAAACACCTCATAACATCCTTAATCATCCAAAACCATTCAAATGGGTCAAAATACCAACCATCAACAATACACAACCATGGACCTCCAAACTCCTAGGACATCATCATACTAACTCATATCAGCTATAAACACCTCAATAACACAAGAACAATCATGTTTCAATCATAAAAATCCTACCTTTATTCACATACAACACATATAACATGCATAAGGGTTTGGGTTTGTTTAAAAACGGTTTTTAATAGATTTTCAAAGACACAATAGTTTAGAAATCAGGTCTGGACCTTTAGGGAACAAAACATAATCATTCAAAGGTTCGGGAATGAAGAACACACCTTGGATTTAAGAGGAAATTCTATGTAAAGCTTGGAAATGTGTGTTTTGATGTAAAAACGAGTTCCAGAGGGTGTTTGTGCGTTGGGATAGGTTATGGGACGGCTAGGGTTGCACAAATGGTGTTTTAGAGGTCAAGGGTGGTGTTTATAGGCGTTTCTAGTCGTTTAAAACACGTCAGGCGATTACGCAGCAGCTACAGGCGATTAGGGCTCTAATCGCCTTCCCAAACCTCCTAATCGCCTACCATATAGGCGATTAGGGCTAATCACCCCTATCAGCATGCAATTACGCGTAATCACCCCTTATCAGCATGCAATTACGCGTAATCACCTATAATATCATGCAATTACGCGTAATCACCTATAATGTCATACAATCACGTGTAATCGCTGTTTTAACATATGTAAACACGTATACACATACCGACAAGTCACATAAAGATTATAAACACATAATTCATGAAAACAAACACATTCACACTCGTTCACCAATTCCCGGGACTCGAGACCTGCGTGTGTTAAAACCCCAATGATCCTCCGAATCATTGATTCTTGAATGATACTTAACGCGACTTGACTGACCCTGTCATGTGTAATGTATGCACGACTCGCTAAGGTAGACTTACTGAGTTTTCAAAAGTTAATAACCGGAGTTTGCCGGGTGTCACATCCACATATATTTGAGCATCAACGGCGAGGATCGGTAGGTATTTTGAATTGTAGAGCACATCGATTATAGAGTGAAATTGATGGTTACCTTGTGTTTTAACCAGGCATGGTAGATAGTTATAGGGGTTTTAATTGAAGATATATGTAGATGATTGAAAGAAGTTAAGTGAATTCATTTTAGGTCAGCAAAGAAAATCCTTTTCGCAAAATTTAGAATCGAATAAGACAGGAAATTCAAAATATGGTAGTTGAATGGATTTAGGTCGTAATTGATAGTGATGAATGGATTTTCTGAATTTTGAATACAATAAGATAGTGGAATATCTGGTTGGATGTAAGAGGGGTTTTATAAATGAAAAATTGCAGCTGACGTATACAAAAATGATGTTGACATGTCCAAAAGTTGTGTTTGAATGTCTGTTCATAAGTCAACAGATGTTTTAAACATCTCATCCATATCGTCAAGTGTGATTGGAAATTGTTAACGGATAATAGTTGTTTACTAAAAGTATTAGTTTATTATTTTTATGTTCCGATTGTATTTCACTCTAAGATAGTTAAAAGAAATAATGATAGGAAAAATTATGTAGTAAAAAGCTCAAATTATAAACTAATTTTTGTAAAATTAAATAGTTTTTAATGTTTGGTTAAAAACATTTGAAAAATGTAAATTAAGGGTAATATTTTTTAATTATTTAATAATAAACATAAGTACTACTATACACAATAAATAAGTGTCGATCTTGTAAATAAAATAATCTAGATTCTTCATTTCTACAATGAGTCTCATTTCTACAGTGGGCACATTATTTTTGTGTTTCAATTGTCTTTTAACCTATATAAGATGAGGAAATCCCAATAGTCATTTTTTCACTCTATTAAAGATTAGGAAATCCCAACAGTCATTTTTCAATTTTATATAACTTGAAGGATTGTAAGTTTCCAACTCTTTATGCCATATGCATAGTGATATTTCGTTCAAATGCCCTTCCACCATTGTTCTTAAAGATTCTTATAAATAAAAAATTGGATTACCAAGAATTCGTTAGAATGGGTGTTCTCGGAAGATGTTTACAACTAACAAAAAATTAATTCCATTGTTTGCTACATCTAGATTCTGGATGGACTGGATTTTGATATTTAGCAAAACTATATGTCTCGATCTATATAAGGAATGGCAAGGAAGGGTTGTCGACGTTTGTTGTAATTATATTTAATGCAAGTGCGTCAGAAGCTTAATATTGCACTTCATTTGTTTGTGTTTTTGTTTCGATGGCAATGGCAATGAAGATGATTGTGTAGGATTTCTTTGTTAGAAGACTTTTTTTTTATGTTTGCTTGTATTTTGTATGTAGATTGTTGTTGATGCACTTCATATGTGGCCGTTGCTGTCGAATAGACTAGGGTTGAGTCATCTATTGTATAACATGAGATTGTGGTGATCCATTAGGGCATTTTATGGATATGATGTTATTGTTTATATAGATCAAGACTTGAGAGTTTGGTTCGCACCCTGCAAGGGTCGAAACAGTTGGTTCGAACCATGCAAGGGGTCGAATGGACTTCTTGAGCTTGCCCTATAAATAGCAATCTCATGTGTGTGTTTTCATTAAGATTGTGAGTTTGTGCTTAGAATGCTCTCAAGGGGGAGGTCATGCCCGACCTCCCCCGGCCCCTAGATAGATGTTTATCCTACTGATGACAGTGTCTATAACCGTTTCTGATGTAATACGAATCTGTGATGACATTGTTTTCGTCTATTTCTGTCTCGTCTCAAATCTTCTGTTAGAAACCGAATTGTTTTCGCTTAAGCGATCCATGAATTCAGTCTTTGACCGAATTCTCAATTGTTAACTCGAATATTGTAAATTTCTTAGTTGATAATAATGTAGTTTTTTTTACACATATTTGGATTTGCAATAGTAAGTATGAATGCTATAACATCTGTTTGACAAAGTTATAGATAAATCAACAGATGTGGTAAACACTATATAGAATAAATTAAAAAAATAAGGATACTTTAAACAATGATAGAGTTTATGTGAAAACATATGTTGACAAGTCAACAGTCGTTATAAAACAGAGTATACAACAAGAGGAATATATTTTTCACTATTGTAGAATGGGTCAAAGAGAGTATTATTTTATTTCAAAAGAGGGTCGAATGTCAAACTTAAAGATTACGATTTTAAAACTCTAGGTTATTAAAGTTTACATAGAATGAATGTTAATTGTAATATTAATAATAAATTCAAATTATTAAAAATATTAGTTTATTATTTTTGTGTTTCGATTGTATTTTACTCTAAGATAGTTAAAAGAAATAGTGATAGGAAAAATTATTATGTAGTAAAAAGCTCAAATCATTTATAAAAATTTTTTTGTAAAATTAAATAGTTTTTAATGTTTGGTTAAAATAAATTTAAAAATGTAAACTAAGGGTAACTTTTTTATATTAAACATATGTACATCTTTACATAATAAATAAGTGTCGATTTTGTAAATAAAATAATCTAGATTCTTCATTTCTACAGTGGGTCACTTTTAGCTGCCCCTCTGGCAAATAATAATTACGACCTTGAAATTACGTTTTTAAATTCGAAGCTTATTTTTTTATATATTTTGTATTTAAATAATGTGTATTATTACTACTAATTATCAATTCACACAATAGTCAGATGGATTTCCATTTGCGGACACTGATTTATGGAATTTGTAAGAACAATGAAATTCGATATTCAAATGAAATTCTCTTAATGGAAATGTTGGAGCAAAACCGTTGTTGATGAAAAAATGCTTAAGTCACTGCATGTTGTAAGTTGGTTTTACTCTCATGATTTTAAAATAGCAATAGTTACGTATGGAAATGGGTTTGAAAAATTATTCCTCCAAGAGAAGATAGAGTATCCCGACGACTTGGAGTTTCTTGAACAACTAAACCAGAAAAGAATGAGTAACATTAATCGGAATACATTTCATCTTAATATGGAACAAATGATCAGGGCAAGGATAATGTATTTGAAAGAGATGGTGGAACAAGGTATTGAAGAGTCATTCTCTTAATAGAGTTCAAGTGATGAAGATGATGAAATTTAAATGCTTTTATATTCTTGCATATTCAAATATGAATATTATAATGTGGTTATTTGTCTTATAGTGTTTATGGTTTGTGATTGAAGAATATTAATGTCAAACTCAATACTAATTATGTATCTTTTGTTTGAATATGTTCTTTTAAAAAAATGTAACTAATTAAGTTAAATAATGTTTATTATATATAAAACTGTGAGTAATACGTAATTGCTAATGTTTTAGTGGTTAGGCTTCATCATTTATTACACATATGAAGATTTTAATTATGAAGTTGAAAAGCCTTGTATATTTAACTATATAGTAGTGGTATTTGAAGAACAAATTGAATTGTCTAATAAAAGAATTTGGTACACATATCAAGATTTTAAAATGTGGCTTTCCAACCCTCCATCTTATTTTTAGGAACTCGCAACAGTGGTATTCCAACTTTATATATCCGTTGAAGCATTGTCATTTTATAACTCTCCATCCATATGCATAATAATGACATTACGGTAAGATGTGCTTCAAATTGTCTTCTCAAAGTTTGTTACAGTGAAAGAAAAATGTACCGGAAACAAACCGTCAGTAATGAAGGTGGAATTGGTGTTCTCGGAAGCTTCTTACAACCAGTGAAAAACTAATTCTAGTACATGTTGACTTTGTTTGAGAACATCTGTTTGACAAGTCAATAGACGTTATAAAACAGACTATATAGAAGAATACAAGGATATCTTTTAATACTGTATGATGGGTCAAAGAGGTTCTTTTTTAATCTCAACAGAGGCTCGAATTCCAATTTAATGATTATGATTTTGAACTTAGTTTATTAACAATATTATTTTATTACTTTTGTGTTTCAATTGTCTTTCACTCTATAAAAACCAACAAAAGTTAGTTCCAACTTTATATTTAGTTGAAATGTAACTTATACTTGATAATCAACTTTACAGATAGATAATTTATTCACTCTATAAAAGGAGAGTAATCTCCAATAGTCATTTTGCAAGTTTATGTACCTAAAAGTATTTTCGTATTCCCAACTCTTGATGCCATATGCATAATGATATTACGTTCAAATGCGCTTCCAACAATTTTGTTAAAGATTCTTACACTCAAAGAAAAATGGATTACCAACAATCCGTTGGTAATGAAGTTGAGATTGTTGTTTTTCAAAGATTCTTACAATCAAAGAAAAACATCAATCCATCATTGTCACACCCCGACTTTTCCCTTCGTCGGTTGTGACGTTTGGTGCCTTTGCCAACGCAGCGGAAAGATGCTTCTAAGACCTTGGTTTCCTGAACGCCAATTCTAACCTCTAGGATCCCCGATCCCAAACTGTCACCTACTCCAACCGTGCCGTTACCAAAGTTTAAACCTGAAAGACATACTTAAAAAGTCAACATAAAGTCGGTGAGTTCATAAGTTTTACAAAAGAGTTGTTATAAGTTCCAAAGATCATATCCGTTACTACTAGGTTATAAGAACGTTAGCTAGACGTTAAGTGTTTTTACTACTACGGTTGGGAACCCATTACTGAACATGAACCAAATGATGAAACCAGCCTAGATGACTGGGTTACCGATGCCTCGGTAACCCGAAAGTTAGAGACAATATGCACCCGCCCGGCCCCGCCGTCGAGTGGGGTTTGTGAGGCCCAATAGATCTATCCACATTTCCCTCGTTGTGCTTCCCGCACATTCATGGTTTCCCCCTGGGACTTTCCAAAAAAGCCGTATAGTAATGTAAAGTAACCATAGTATAACATGACCTTTCGTAAGTAAGTATGTAGCATGTTTCTTCCCCGAAAGTAAAACCAGTAAAAGTAGGGTCGTGACACTCACGCACCCATTTCATTTTTCAAAAACTTGTTCGTTTGGAATTCCTCAGGTTTTCATAAAAGAAGCATGTCTTCCACCCCGAAAACATTTATAAAACAGTAAAAAGTGGGGTCATGAACTCACCTTAATTTCCATGCTAAGCTAGCAAACAAGCCCGAAGCTTTGACCGACTTCCTCGTGCCCTATAACCAACAAAGGACACCTTAAAGTCTAACACATATAAACCTAGCCTATTATCCGGCTATCTAGACTCGTGTGTATCAACTCGAGTACTATTATGCTTTAACTTGACGAACCGACCGTGACTTAAATATGTTTTATGCGACTTAATACTCAAGTTAATCACTTGTTACCATTCGTGTATAAACCACGTTGGACTACTATTATGAAACGTATAACTTACCATGAGTCAAAACTCATCTTATAATTATATTTTAGGAAAATACTATTTGATAAAAATATAAGTATAGTTGTTTAAAACAATCAATAACAATGTCGCTTCTTTTCCAAAATCCGCGATCCTTTAAAGGTTTCGAAACATAAACTTTTGTATAAATCATTTTCAAATATGTCGAGCGTTTTGTGATTCAAAACCGTTTAAATAGAAATGTTTTAGTTATCAAAATCTTTGAAAATTAACAGTTGACGCTCAGTAAATAATATGTATTTGTTTTGGAAATAGTGTTCGACGTTTTTCTTTAAATGTTACAAGAAATCATTTGTCAAAAACCCTTTGCGATATTGTAGAAAACTACATTTGTCAAAATACTTGAAGATTGTTATATAATAAATATCATCCCGTTTATACTTATAATTTTGTAGAAATTTCGGCAGAGTTTCCTCTGTTTTTGTATAAACCAGGCAACACAAGTCGCCTACAATTTTCCCAAAAATCAATATACAATACAAGACTTCAAATCCGATTATTTATCATATCAATTTATACGTTTCGACGACATTTATATAAATTACTTATCTATATAAAAACGCAACAATATATATATTGTAGTCCAACCAATTTAACCAATAACGATTTTTATAAGTCACGCCTTTTATATCCAATACCAATCGTCCGATATAATATATAGTTACTGTTTATTATTATTATTCGATTCGTTCGCGAGTCAAATCTATTTTACGAATATCAATGTATTTATTTATATATATATATAATATCCACAACAATAATAACAAATACAAATTTAAGTATACCGACTCGTACGCGCGTAACCCAAAGCCACCTCGAACTACGTGTAGACCGGAACCAAAGTTTGACCAGCTTTGACCGCGTGCTGACCAGATGTTGACTGTCTTGACCAGCACCGTGCTTCGTACCCCGAAACCCGAGCCGAGCAGATCTGACCCGGAGCATCAAAAACCTGAACTGTTGACTCGAGTCTGACTGAGTTGACTCAGTTGACCAGATCTGAAACGAGATCGGATCCGGGTTGGAACCAGACCCGAACCACAACCTAACAAGCTCGAGCCCAAACCAAGACCTCAAAGACCCGTAGATAACCAAAACGAGCTCAAGATGACCCGGGTTGGACCTATTGACCGGGTTGACCACGTTTGGTCCGGTTTGACCGAACCTAAACCCGCACCAAGACACGAACCCAACTCAAAACGTGACCCAAAATAACCACAAAACCAAAACTAAACAGATCTTGAACCTGAGACGAGGCTTTGAACGAACCCGACCTGACCCGATCTATCACCTCCACCTGCAAACACCACCGCTGCCGTCACCTTACCAGCAACAACCATAACCATAACCACCATCGGCCACCCCTTCTTAAACTGAACCGAGCCACCACGAACCCGAGACCCAAACCCAATCGGAACTACAACCCGATCAGAACCCAACTGAAACAAAAACAACCCAACCATATCTGAATCCGGAACCCAATCCCGAACCAAACCTCGTCATACTTGAACCAACAACCATCTCTAAACCAAACGAACCACCTACCGGTCACCACCTAAACTCATTGGACCAACACCATCTTCGAACCACCTGAAAACCACCACAACACAGCTCCAATCCCGTCCCCGTCACTGATCATGGCTCCTCTATTCTTAACTCAACCCGCCACCACAGCCCGATTTGGGCTTAAAACCAAGCGCCGCTGCTGTTTGTTTACTGGGGGTTGCGCCGCCCCTGGTCTGCCCCTTTACGGGCTGTAATTATCATCCGCCACCACCACCACCATACGAAGGGTGGTGGTGGCCGGCCGCCACTGCTGCTCAGAGAGAGGATGGAGAGAGACGAGGTAGGGGAAGGCGGTAGAGAGAGGGAGGGTGTTTGTTTTAGTGAGAGAGTAGAGAGAGAGTGGCGAGAGATTGAGAGAAAGATGAGAGAGTTTGTGGGTGTTCTTGGTGTTTTTGGCTGCCAAAATGAGAAGGAAGAAGGAGGTAAAGGCATTAAATAGCTAGGGTTAGAGTTAGGTAGGTAGACACCGCATATCGAATCCGTATAAACGTAAAACGCCTCGGTTTATTTTACGCTCGACAACTCGTTACAAAAACTAGTCGGTTTTATTCGAAAATAGAAATATAACTAAACCCAGCAAATATAATTTTATTTAAGTCGTCCGACACACGCGTTCGACGCACGCGTTTAAATCGCGTTAGTTAATTCGGTCACGTTTCCTTCATCTAAACGATCAGTAAACTTCCGAGACTTAATAATTAGCAATATTTGAAATACTTATTTATTTATTTATTTTAAATCATAAAAGTCACGTTAGTGTAGATCGGAAATTGTCGGGTGTCACAATCATTACTACATGTAGAGCCTGTTCAAAAACTTTATGGTTTTTGAAGTTGATGATGTTTAGATATGAACAGTCGTCGTCGTACTGCTTTTGATTGTCTTTGTATTTTTGTTCCGATGACAATGCAAGGAAGATCATTGTATAGGGTTTGTTTGTTAGAAGACTTCTTTTATGTTTGCTTGTATTTTGTATGTAGTTTGTTAATTCGGATATTGTAAATGTATTAATTGGCATTAAAGTAGTTTTTCTTTATAGATATTTGGATTTGTTCTTTTGGAAGTATCCATTTTGTATGTAGTTTTGGACGAATATGTAAAAAGTAATCATTAACTTAGATGATGATTATGAAACATAGCTTAGTAACAATTGTTTAAAGCAACACATGTTTGAAGTAAAACATTGTTGAAGGAATATCTGTTTGAATCAACAACTGTTTGTCGTAACAGTTGTTTTAGAAAGATCTCCTTAACAGACCTTTGCAACAGGTGACTGAATTCTTAATTTAATGTTTTGTGGTGTAGAATTGGATTAAAAAAATATTCTTCCCGTGTTTTCAATAAAAATTGATTTTCAGCTTTAGTTGGATGTAGTCTTCCCGTGTTTTCACACGGGATTTTACCTAGTCCTTACTATAATAGAGGATTCCTGAGTGACATAAGAAAGTTGAGTTGTCAAGCTTAGAGATAGGCCAACAAGGCCTGTGTGATGCAAAAAATGATGTCATTAGCCAGCTTAAAATATTCGCTAAAACGTGTGGGCCACTTGTGTAACACCCCAACCGATACGTAGTGACGATTGTTCAATAGCTCATGGACTAAATTGTAAATTTGATTACATTGAATATATAGTTTATTACATTGAATAGAAATACAATGATTCCAAATATCACTAAACAGAAATACAATGAATCCCAAAATCTAAGTAAATTTCCAAAAGCTTAAAAGTCATCTCATAAGGACCTGAAACATGTACGAAAATAGTATATGTCAATACAAATATGTATTGGTGAGCATACCCTGATTTGAATACATATAGTAAGAAAAGTTTCGCAATTCATGTGTTGTATACTGTTTGCAATTATGTATAGTATCAGACAAACCAACCCTCAGAAATGAAATGAAATTTATATATTGTATTGCGCTATTGACAGTAATATGAAACACATAGCAATGACCAAGGTCTCTCAACAGAGTCCCTAGGGGTATATACCATAGTACTATTCATTGAAATGCTAGGCCGTAAACGGTTAATGGTTTGACAAGCAATAGATACAAATAACACAAAGCAAACACACATGAGAATTGCACTTAATGTAAAGAAACAGTAATTTGTTATAGGTACATGTATAGCCCCAAAAAGTAAAATGAAAAAGAGGAAAGATATACTCACAGTTTGCGAAAGCGATCCAACTTAAGCGGTCGTGGGCTAAGTAATGGGAATTCCGATGAATTCAACCTATAACGTAATAGAATACCAATAAGGGAAAAGTCTAAGAGTCTAAGGTAACTAGGGTCTAAAACATTAGGGTTTGCTAAGTCGATTTGGGGAATTAGAGTTTTTATGATAAGTTGCGTTAATGTAAAAGTTGTAAATCACAAATAATATATGAAAGGTCGTAAATGTGGTTTAGGTAATATAATTATTACCTATTGAATATTTGGGTAAAAATGTGTTTTGAATAGTTACAACAAATTAATTTAGTTAATTACTTTAACTAAATTATTATAAATAAATACAATAATTATAATTGTTTAAATAAATAATTATGGGTTACACAATGATCCAAACAAATGATAATTCTAGATTTTGAAACATAGAAAATCTCTACTTTGAAAGAAAAATATTCATAAAATAGATGTTAAATGGTATAAATAATGGATACTTTCTGATGTAAATTAATGAAATAAATTTTCTCATAATTTTTTAAACTTATTTATATTTAAAACTAATTTAATGAGATTAAATCATGTTTAAATGATTAAAAAATAGGAAAATTAATAAAAATACATGTTTTCTGATCCAAATATTTTTATTTCAGTTCATAATGATTAGAAATAATTTCACAAAAAGTTTGAGATTAAAATCATTAAAAATGAATTTTTAATCAATTAAATATGATTAAAACAAATAAATTCAATAAAAATATGAAAATAGGACATTTTCCAGAAAATAAAAGTGTGGAAATTTTGTTTATGGTGTCAAGGAGCTATACCTAAATTTTCTTAATTTTTGGGTAGAAATTCGATTTATTATGAATATTTCAAGTTTAAATGAATTTTAAATGTATAATATAAAGTTTAAATAAGAAAAATGAAGGAAAATAAAAAAAACACAGAAAAAGCGTTGGAGGCTGGGATCGAACTCGGGATCCCACACAGACACCACACAATACCAACCACTACACCAAAGCCTTGTTTGGTCAATTTTTAGAAACAATATTATTTTATACAATAACTCAAGTTCATCTTCTTCCCCATTCAACTAGACCAAAACCCTAACCCTATACCCAAATTCAATAAACCCGAACAAGAGACTATAAACGATCTGTAATAAAGGGGTTCTGTTCGGAATTGGATGGGAAATAAAACGGCATGAAAATAATCAACTTACAATCGCGTTTTTAGATCGGATAAAGAAGAAAACTAGCCGAGACTAATGAGCCGATTCCTACACCTTCTCGACATAATTAGCTACGTTTCTTAGAGGGTTTTCGAAGTTTAATGGTGCAGAAAATGATTGGGATGACTGGTTTACATAAAGGGTGATTAACGGACGGGTTTTAAAGTGATTAAAGTTTCCGGTCGGTTATACGTTAAAACTCAATTTAATGCTCATTAAAAACTGTGTTTAAGGCATGTTTAATCATTGGAATTCGAACGATTCAAGAGGAGAAACGTATTGGTATGCATTAAATCGAGCTAAACGGTTATAAAGATCACATTTGGAGTTGGCCGGAACCGAACTCCGGTGGCCGGAGGTACTCGCCGGAAAAGCATGTTCAAGGAGGAAACCTTTTTTTTTTCTTTTTTTTTTCAGATTTGGCAGGTTTGGTCCCTAGAGTTTAAACTTTCAAAACTTTATAATATGTTTATAAATCTTTAACAAAACTTATAAACTATAAAGTATATAACTTTTATAAACCTTAAATGTTTAAAAGTAACGTTTGCGTAAAATTTATTAACTTTCGTAGATGTTTAGTTTTTTTTTTGAATTTTTAAAACCCCTATAAATGTTGTCACATTTATACCTTAAAAGAAAACGAGTCACAAAGATTTAATATATCTTAACCTTTTAATTATTTGAGATAAACGAAATAAAATATAAGGACTAGTTTTGACAAACAGATAAAAGATGAGGGTGACGGTTGTCACAGTCTCCCCTACTTTAGAAAATTTCGTCTCGAAATTTCTTTCAAGTGGAGGTTACTATGAAACAAAAGGCGTTAAAAAAAATCAAGTGGGTTTTAAAAAAAAAAATTGCTTCAGTTATGATTTGACAAAATTTAAAGTAGTTGTCTAATATCCAAAGTAAATGTTTCAAAATCTTTGACAGTTGACCCGAGATTAGGAAGTTGAGAATTTAAATGAGAAAGGTTATGGCAAAATTTGTAACTGTGGGAGTAGAAGCCCTGGTGAAGCAGTCTCACCTACTTTAGAAAAGTTTTCTGACTGAACTTTATTAAGGACATGCAGCGAGACTTCGAATAACAGAGTGTGTAAGGGTATACAAGAATTAAGCTTTTTGTGTGGGTGGTTAGAAGAAAAAACTCCAGGAAGACAAATTGAAGCTTGTGTAACAACGTTCTTATAAAAATGTTAGCTATTAGTCAACAATCTACTGAATGAAGAGGTAATTATAAAGTAATTGGTAGGTTCTTGGTTAGACTCCTAGTCAGCTCCCGCAGTATCGTTTATGCTTATATATAGGGTGTACCGCAGCTGACCCACCACACTCCCGATACTTTGGATCCGTACTGATTGTCTACCAACAACCTAAATAGAATTACACACCACCCTCCTGTACCTGTAAACCCATGATTACGTTCCGGACCGTAATCATCGATTTACCTTACACCAGGGTGTTATGCTTTTCCATAATCCTATCCTAAGTAATACTAGAAACAAATGCGTGCAACCAATATGTATTAAGTAATAGATACTGCAATGAAATAATATTCAATCATGACATGGTTAGAGGTCCTTCCCTTCCGGGTTTTCCTTTTAACCGTGATGGGAATAACATGTAAGTATAAGACATGGTTAGAGGTTCTTCACCTTTCGGGTTCACCTTTAACCGGTAAATTTCTGTTCACATCGTTGGACTCTAAACACCTATATTGATAAACTCTGAAAATTTCACCGTTCCCCTCGGATTGGAGTAATACTCTCATCCAAGTCGTACGTGGGCACCGGCTTAGATCTCATACAAGTAATCAACTAGTATGTTCATTGTCCATGATGATGAACAAAATAATGTAAAGTATAGCAGGGTCTTGCTCAAAACAGAAAAAAAAATATATGCATACCAAATATGCGTTCAAGTAAGTATATAGGTATAGTGTAAAATTTCGATTGAAAGAATAGTATGATATAAATCAAGTAAATCGCACAATTTTCACAAAATGAAAGTAAACGAGTTAAATTAATGCTCAAAACCGGTGTTGTAAGAATGACTACTAATAATTAGTGCGAGAACAATTACAAATAACGCATGAAAGTAACCACCAATAAAATAATAATACGAGAATAATCATAAATAAGATAATACGCGAATATAATAAAATAAGATGATGTACAAATAAGATAATGATATTTACTGCAATTGTGAGTGGACGGAACATACGTATAGTCTACTGGTCATGTGGGTCTAAATATATGCACTATATTTTACAAGTCATTTAGCAACATTCCGATAAGGATATGTCCAATGTTTAGACCAAAAGTTTTGCGACTGAAAGAGTGTAAGTGTAAAAGATAAATTATCGTTTATAAAACAAAACGTAGTTTACTCGAACTTTGTGATATAGTCGAAAGTATAGTAGTGATGCATGAGAATAACTTTTTAGATTCAAAATAGCTTCACATTAAAAGACTTCGTAAGTACACACCTTCATGTGTTTACAAGAAGTCGAGTTGAAAATTGTCATAAGGCATATTATCAGTCGCAAGTTTCTTTTCTCGAAAACCATATAAATCAAATGTGTTTCAAAAGACCAATATTTAAATAGCAAAAATGTTAAAAGTCAATGTATTTAACATGAATACACTCCAAATGTAAAAAGTTTGAAGTTTCGAAATAATGCCAATGCGAAGAGATTGTCACATAACCTTTACGAAAATATACCACTTTAAGTTTTTAAAAGAATGATCGTGTCACAGCAACTGATATGGTAAGGTTTGTGAGTAACGTGTAAGTTCCAAATCTTAAGTGTCTGCTGGTAACCTAGCTTAAAAAACTCAGTTCAACGTTGAAAGTCCACTATGCACAATTTCTCGTGCTGCGTTGATTGAGTGAATCAGCTCGGTATTTGATAATTTTGGTTTAAGTTTATGAGTTGTTTTGAAGACAATGGAGAATCTGATTTGGTTTGGATTGATTCTCCTTGATAATGATTGAAAGGTATGGGTAAGACAGGTAGAAGATTGCATATAGTCCCGAATGCCTTGACGAATTTTGAGAAGCAAAACTTTACTGTATTAAAACATTCCTTCTGTTTACAAGTTAAAATCCCATTAAAGTTGAAAAATCTTCCATATTTATTAAATGTTTGGGAAAATCCGAGTGTTACCCATTTTGATTAAACTTGAAACCTTGAATTGTCATAACGTTACGAAAGTTATACGTTGAAAAAAAAATCGTTTGTTTGTAAAAGTTGTTAAGGCATCTCTTTGGGCTCATGGCACGCTAAATGTTTCAAGACATAGGGTGTGCATAAGATGTGCTAATCTGATGAATGGGTTCCTCCAAAGCTGGGTATTTGGGTTTTGTGCTTTAATGAGATGACAACATAAGGTAAATTACTAAGGTAATCGCTTTAGAGAGTAGTGTACTGGTGTGTGTTGGATAGATAAGCATTTATGATATTGTGTATATTGTAGAGACACAAGGGAATAGTTTAGAGATATACTGTGACATCGATCAAGTAAATTTGTAAACATGATGATAATAATAAGACGATTAATAAGTTTGAAACCACATTCGTGTTTAACTGTGCAACGTTCAAGAATCAAAAGCGTGATCAAAGTTAAACAATAAGCTTAAAAATTTGATTCATAGGAAAATGTTTTTGAACAAGAAATACTGCGTTATAAAAATCATGAGACATAAATGAAATAGTGTAAGTTTTAATGCGATAAAATAGTGCATAGAAGTTTTAGTAATGATGATGAAAAGCGAACGATCAATGAGTATATAAAACAACAGGTGATGGAACTTAAAATCCAAATGTTAAACAAAACATAAGAATTAATAACAGAAAACGAAAAAATGCACTAATAGCGATAACTAATAATAGGGAAAAACTCAAAAGAGATAATAACTTCATTATAGAAAATTATGATAAGAGTTCAAACAGCAGATGAAAAACATACCAATAATGAAATGTGATACAGAAAATATTTTTAATGAAACTGGTGACTAGCCAAAGAAATTGAAATATTATTAGTGACTTTTGGGGAGTGTACTTAAACCTATGAGTAAATGGTCATCCTTCCCGATTGCACATACCCCGTCACTGGTAAATTTCAAAACTTTTAGCGAGACTTTAAAACGAGATGTAGAAATAGATCCTTGAGATGTGGATTTCCCTCCTAACTCAAAGATGTATTTCAAAATTGAAAACAATTGAGGAATGAAACCAATCACTAAGTTAAGGATATCACTCCCAGCTTAGTGGTTAAGATTCTTTTTGAAGGAAATACTCTTTGAGGTGTGGATGTCACTCCTATCTCAAAGATATATTCCTAAGATAAATAACATATAGAGTAGTTAAACTAATCACCAAGGTATGGACGTCACTCCTAACTTGGTGATATCGTTTCATTTGTAGAATACGAGTGTCTTCTTCTCCACGCAAAATACCGAAAGAATAACAAGAAAGAATCATAGAAAAAATATATGTAGATGCGTTTTGCGACTAATGATTGGATATTAACGTATGTTAGAAGTTGCTGATGGATAGAATGTAGACATTCTGGGCGAAGGTGAGATAATATGGGCGAAGGTAGAAGAATCATGGGCGAAGGTGAAAGGGACTTGACTGAAGTAATACATTCGTACCATGCATATGGGCGAATGTGGAAGAAGTCCACATTCGACCAGTGTAAACGGGCGAATGTGCAGGTAGTATATATAGAAGTTGTGTTTTTGCAATGTATAGAGAGTTATTAGTGGTGTGTGTTTTGAGGTCAGGTTCCAGGTTAGATTGAGAGTGTCTGTAAGTGATCTAGATTAACCGTATTGTCATTGTAATCAAGTTTATGAAAAAGTTAATCTATGAAAACCTTTGAAAATGATATTGATTGTGTTTTGATTTGAGTTTTATCTGTTTTGTTCAAAGCTAGGGTTTCCGCACCTGGTTTTGCAACTTGTATGATCAATTAATCCTGTTTCGGTTAAAATCCTTCTCTCACAAAGTGGTATCAGAGTCTAGAGGATCATACAACAACAAATTTGATAAATTCAGAGCTGATTTGGACCTATTTTTGATCAAAATACATCTGTTTTTGAATGAAAATGGTTTTTGAGTGTTTTTGATTGATTTGAAGTTGATTTTATGGTTAAAATTCAAAATTCCAAGAATTAAAGTTGTTCCAAATCAATTCCGAATCAAAACCTGATTAAGATCATTCAAATCCACAAACTTTTGAAAATCAGAGATCAAAATAACCGTTTTTCAAAGTGTAACCGTTTTTCAAACCTGAAATGGGCGAACCTGGAACCTGAGTGGTCGAATCTGAGTGTTTTTGGTCGAACCTGAGTAGTTTTTGGGCGAATCTGGAAGTTCTTGGTTGAATTTTTCACTTTCGGGTCACAATTTCCACCTTCGATTGATCGGGCGGGCAAACCTGGAATAAAACCGGTCGAACCTAGGAATTACAGGGCGAAAGTGGAACTGAGTTAGTGTATTTTTACTTTCTGGTGAATATCTACCTTCGAGTGATACTGTTTGGGCGAAAGTAAACAGAAAGGGTCGAAAGTGGAAAATTTCGGGCGAACCTAGGATTAGTTTTTGGAAAATTTTCTAAGTATTGAATTTTTCGAAGTTCGTGATCATGTGGAATTTTCCGACTACTCCAGCAACGACACAACCACAACAGCAAGTGATGGACCCATGGACGGTGGCAGCACAAAAGACGAGCACACAGTCTTCGCAACCGATTGACTACATGGCGATGACTAGCTCAATGCCTCAAAGCGTAGCACCTCCAGCACCACAATCTGACTACTGGGGAGTAGCAGCAGCGGTGGTAAACACTCAAACTACAAATGCTATTTCCACACTGATTAATGATTTGTCTTCAGGTAGCGGGAATCGACCACCGAAGCTTATGGAGATACAAGAATATAATCAGTGGCAGAAAAAGTTCAAGATACATTTGGAAGGCATGGGAGTAGAGGGTGCAGAGGCATGGAATATGATTGCTAGAGGTTACACAGCACCAGTTTTGGAGAATACGGGTGAACCAGTTCCATTGGAGAGTATGGCTGAGGATGAGAAAAAGAAGTTTGCTGTGGAGAAGAAAGCTTTTTCCCAATTGACTCAGGCAATTACAAATGATCTGTTGCATCAGTTTGGTACATGCACTACATCTAAGCAACTATGGGAAGCTCTTAAAAGGAGGCATGATGGTAATGAGAAGACTAGAAGTCTAAGGATGGAAGAATTGAGAAAGGAGTTTGAGAATTTTTCTTATATTGGCAATGAAACTTTAAAAGAATTAACTCCTAGATATAGTCATTTGCTAACTGAATTGTCAAGTTATGGTATACAGATTCCTATGACAAAGCAGGTGGATAAGTTTGCAGATGCTTTACCACCACACTGGGATCAGCATGTGGAAGTTCTCAGGGAGAAGGATGCATACCAATTCTGGTCCATTCAAGAGTTTATAGAGAAGCTGGAAAACAAAGAATTGGAAGAGAAGAGGAAAGCTAGAAGATCACAGATTCCTCAGAATCCCAACTTATATTTTGGAGGTACTTCAGTTCCAGCTAGTAACTCAAGTTCAGGTGGATTAGTGGCTCCACATGTTGCATGTATTTCCAATGTTATGGAATCACCAAAACCTACCATCAACTACCATCAACAAACATCATCCTTCTCACAATCATCAAACCCACAACCACAACAACAATATAACAATTCCTATATTCCACCATTCTCCCCAATGCAACAAGCTGCTTTCTATACTGCAAGCCAATCTCAACAACCAATGAACCAAGTTACTCAACCTAATCAACAACCAGTGGTTTTGGAGACTTCTAACTTGGGAAATGTGACGGTTGAAGTTGCTCAGCAACACATTGCACTAGTCTCTGCAATGGTTTCATCTTACAATGGGTTGGTTACTAGTCAAATTGGTAACAATAATTTAACCAATGAAGACTATGCATAGATTGACAAGGAAGAGATGGAACTGATTGATATTCAGTGGGCTTTTGCAAGCATAATGAGAAGAGCAACAGAGTTTATTGAGAAAACAGGTAGAACAGATTTGGGATCTTCTCCTAACACAACCTACGGGTTCAACAAGGAGAAAGTTACTTGTTTTAACTGTGGAGGGAAAGGTCACTTTAAAAGAGAATGCACCCAGCCACCAAAACAAGGTAATAGAAACCCATTCAATGCAAGCTACCAGAACCGTCAACAACAAAACCAAAACCAAGTTTCTTACCAAAACAATAACAACTACCAAAACCGTCAAAACAATTTTAATAACAACCAAAACAGACAACCAAACACATCAAACCAGACTCAAAACCAATCTCCTAACAACACTAACCGAACTGTTATACCGATCACTACACCTAGTGAGACACACCAGAACACCAATCAGAATCAAGCATTGGTGACTCAACAAGATGAAAGGTTTGATTGGTCGGCAATGCAAATAGGTGTTGAGGAAATTACTACTGGTGGCAATGTGGCTTGTGTTGCATATCAGGTTGATATTGAAGATTCGGTGATAGTAGATGAGAAGATAGAAACTGAGGTTGAAGTTGATGTATCTGAGGCTGAAATGGATGTGGAGATTGAACCTGTGGAGGTTAATGCTGAGGAAGCTAATTCTGGAGTGGTGATTGACACTGTTTCTGATGTTCCTGAGGAGTGTGAATCAGTTTACTCAGATTCAGACAGTGAATCAGATACAGAAGCAAGTGTTACTTCTCTAGATGATGATATTGATCAGTTGCTAGCAGAAGCGGATTTTCTGATGACGAGGAAGTCGTGCATTGCTGATGATGCTTTCACCAAGATTGACTATTCCAGATTCTTTGCTGGAAAGGAAGCTCATTTCGCATTGATGGCCATGACTGATCCGCCAAAACCTGTAAGTTCTGAGTGTAGCACTGATATTAAAAGTGATAAATATTGTGGAACATGTGATAGATTGACTGAGGAGAACAAACAACTCCGTGTTCAACGTGATAGTGCTATCATGAACAGTCAATCTACTCGCAAAGAGTTGAATGCTTTCAACAAGGTATTAGATGGCTATAAAAAGGACATTTCCGACTTGAAAAACACTTTATCATTAAAACAATTGGCAATTAACAATTACATAAATGAAATTGAAAATACCAAGTTGGAAATGGCCGCCATCAAATGCTTTGCTGAGAAAGTAAACAAAAAGTTGGAAAGTTATAAGCACATTGCTTATGTGGTAGACCACATCATTGATGATCAAACCACTAATTACAAGTCTGTGCCATCTCCGGTTCTTTTTGAAAACCATAATTGTCATCAAGTGACACCGGAGAGCTCAGTAAAATCCGACTCATCATCGGAAAATGAATCTAATACCTCGAGTATTGGGGATCCACATTCCGATGTGAGACCGATTTTAGGTTTCAATGATGAGGGTGTTACTGCTGAAAGTGTTGATTCAGACACTGAGAGTGATGACTCTGGAAATGTTCAAAATGTTAATGCATGTGAAATTCCAAAAGAAAATCACATCTTTACAAATGAACCAGTTTCACCATCTCAGATTGTGATTCCGATGGCAAATGTTCATCGTGAGAAAAAGTCTGAAAAGAATGTTGTAAAGAAAGATCATGAGAAGAATGTGGTTAAGAAAGATCTTGAAAAGAATGATAAGAATGAATTGTGTGACAAACCTGTCAAGGTATTTTATCAGATGGAAGGATCCGATAAGATCATCTCTGACGAGGAATGTCCAATCAAAAATGCTAACTATGCTAAAATTGACAAAATTTGGCAAGAAAGCACTATTTGGTTCCCAAAACATGAGAGAACAAATGAAATTCCACCAGCAATTTTAAAGAAATTGTATTTGGATGTTCCTCAAGAACCAAAGGTCCATGTCACAGAGTTCATTCGACCCAAAAACAGAGCTAATGGTTTTCATGAGCCTACTTACTCAAAAGGGCCACTCCCTGAGAGTTTGAGGAATCAACAGTACAATGATCAATATCCTGTTAGATCATTTGCTCTACCAAATGCTCCAAATGTTTTTGAAGAGTACCGTGCATGCTTTAAATGTGGGGAACGAGGGCATTTACTTGCTCAGTGCCCATATGTAAGGCATAAAAGGCACGAAGTTGAAGTGAGGAATTCCATGAGGAAACCGATTGATCATTATGTTCCACCACACAGACGAGTTGTTCCTCAACAACAACAGTTTTACAATCAAAACAATTCTTACCAAATGAGGAACAATCGTCCAATTCAATATGATCGAAGAAATCGGATTGCTATGGAACAATCATGGAGGAAGCCTGTGGTGAACGCAACAATTGATAGGCAAAAGGTTCCACTAAAACCGATTGTCAAGTCAAATGTTGGACCTAAGTCTGTTAAATCAGATAAGGTAACCAAGAAAGTTACATTTGTTAACAATGTTCAGAAACCGACTGAGAACCCAAAATCTCAGATTCGCATCTTGAAAAGATCTGAACAATCTTGGACACCCAATGGTACTCCAGGAGCCTCTACTTCAAAGGTTAATGAGAAAAAGGAAAATGTTTTGAACAATCAGAAAAAGATTGATCCAAAACAAAAAGTTGTTGAAAATGTTTCTCATAATGTTTCTGTGAAAAATGATATTCCAAGACCCAAGACTCAGGCTTGGGTCCCCCGAAAGAACTAAATGATTTACTTTTTGTGTGCAGGGAGCTTCAGCTGGCCCTATTAGCAGTCTTTGGATTGTTGATAGTGGAGCTTCAGGCCACATGACAGGGGATCTTGCGTTGCTGTTCGACGTGAAGAACATCAATGGAGGGTATGTCGCATTCGCTGGAAATAAAGGTGGATATATCACGATGGAAGGAAGTGTGAGTAATGGGATAGTGAGCTTCGAGAGGATATCTTATGTGAAACAGATTGATTATAATCTGTTGAGTGTCAGTTAAATTTGTGATAAACAATTTACTGTGCATTTTGATGACAAATCCTGCTATATTCTCAAACCGGGCTTCAAAATTCCAAAGGAGTGGATAATGTTGAAGGCACCTCGCGTCAACAATCTCTATATTCTTGATATGTCCAAGGCGATGACATCACAGGGGCAAATAACATGTTTTCTATCCAAAGCGACTGAGAAAGAATCGATAATGTGGCACCGAAGAATGGGGCACATTCATCTGAGAAAAATGAACCAACTTGTGAGAAATGGGCTTGTCGATGGAGTAAACGTGAAACATTTCCATTTGAATGACAAGTGTGTGAGTTGTAAGAAGGGGAAGCAACACAAACAGTCCCACAAAGTAAAGAAAGTCAACTCTGTTGAGATGCCACTTGAGCGATTGCACATGGATCTATTCGGACCGGTCAAGCGCAAAAGTCATCTTGGAGAGCTTTATTGTTTAGTTGTCACTGACGACTACTCAAGATTTTCATGGGTGATGTGTTTGCAGAATAAAAGTGACACCTTTAACAACCTGAAAGTTCTGTTCACTCGATTGGAGAATCTCTACAATGTGAAGATTAAGAGAATTTGGAGTGACAATGGGACGGAGTTCAAAAACGCCAAGATGGATGAACTTTGTGAAAGCAAAGGGATACATCATGAATATTCGGCTCCGTACACCCCACAACAGAACGGTGTTGCTGAACGAAAGAATAGGACTCTAATTGAAGCGGCTAGAACAATGCTCGCTGATTCAAATCTTCCGGTAATGTTCTGGAACGAGGCGATTTATGCAGCAAACTATACACTAAATCGGGTTCTAACAGTGAAGAAGTTTGGTAAAACATCTTATGAACTGTTACACCGAAGAAAGCCGAACTTAGAGTATCTAGAACCTTTTGGGGCGCCATGCACGATGTTGAATCCAAGCGAGAAGTTTAGTCCTAAAGCTGCGGAGGATACTTTGTTGGATATGCAACCCCGCTCAAACGGGTATACAACAAGCGAACTCGTCGAGTGGAGGATTGGGCTAACGTGGAAGTTCAACGATATACTCAAAATTTGCAAGGCACGGGTCCTGATTGGATGTTTGATTACAAAGATTTCTTTGAATCATTCAATCTAGATAGCTTGGTTGAAGAAGCTGTTATTAGATTACTTTATGAGTGTGAAAATGCAACGACTTCACCGTTGGTGCGTCCGATCACCGTGAACCCCCTACCAGCTTCTAATGATACCAATGCTCCTATACAAGATGAAGAAGTGTTTCAAGAGGCTTCAACTTCATTAGACTCTTCATAATCTGAAGATGAATAATTTGAAGAAGTTATTCTTGAACATGCAGAAGAACCAGAGGCACCGCCAGGGAACCCAACTCCAACTCCAGATGTTGCTTCATCATCAAATACGGGTCATGATCTGGATGCTGTAGAGAACTTAACTGCTCAGACGGGAGTTACTGTACCTGAATATCCGGAATCTCGGATTCATCGTATTCACCCGCTGGAGCAAGTTATCGGTGATCCTGGTAGCAGGGTTATGACCAGAGGGCAGCTGAGAAGCGTTAACTCGCCAGAAAGTTTTGGTGCTTTAGCGTTATATGCTAAAATTCAACAATCTGGTAGTCAAAATGATTGGTCGTTTGCGTGTTATGTGTCGCAGGTAGAGCCAAGGACATACAAGGACGCTTTGAAGGACGATGCCTGGGTTGAAGCTATGCAGGAGGAGTTATTACAATTCCAGAAATTGGGAGTTTGGACGCTCACGGATTTGCCGCCAGATAGGAAGAAAATAGGCACTAAATGGGTGTTTAAGTGCAAAAAGGATGATCGTGGGGTTATTGTTCGTAACAAAGCCAGATTGGTCGTGCAGGGTTTCCATCAAATTGAAGGGATTGATTATAACGAAATCTATGCACCGGTAGCACGAATTGAAGCTATTAGGATGTTCCTTGCGTTTGCTTCATACAAGAAATTCAAAGTGTATCAAATGGACGTTAAGAGCGCATTTCTGTACGGGAAAGTCAAGGAAGAGGTTTATGTCGGGCAGCCACCAGGCTTTGAGGACCCAATCCACCGGGATAAGGTCTACGTGCTGAACAAAGCTCTATATGGCTTGCACCAGGCTCCGAGACAGTGGTACGAGGAGCTAAGTACATACCTCATCACCAAAGGATTTAAGCGCGGACTCGTCGATTGCACCCTCTTCACGAAGAAGACTGGGGATGATTTGCTTCTAGTGCAGATTTACGTTGATGATATAATATTTGGTTCAACTAACGAGCTTTTATGCAGGGAGTTCGAAACTGTCATGCAGGAAAAGTTCGAAATGAGCGCAATGGGGGAGATGCAGTTTTTCCTAGGCTTGCAGGTGGACCAAAGACCCGACGGGATCTTCATTCACCAGACGAAATACGTATCCGACATCTTGAGCCGGTTCCAGATGGAGGATTCCAAGCCGATGGATACCCCGATTCAACCCAATCACGGGATTGGAGTAGACGCTAAGGGGGTGCGGACGGACCCATTTACATACAGAGCAATCATCGGATCTCTGATGTATTTGACGGCGTCTCGACCAGATATTATGTACGCAACGTGTCTCTGTGCCCGCTATCAATCGCAGCCGAAACAAAGTCATCTGACGGCGGTCAAGCGTATCCTTAGATATCTGAAGGGTTGTCCCTCAAAAGGACTTTGGTACCCTAATGATGATGATTTTGATTTTATTGCTTTTAGTGATACAGATTGGGGCGGCTGTGACAAAGATAGCAAATCTACTACAGCTGGTTGCCAGTTTTTAGGGAGCAGGTTAATCACCTGGCAATGCAAGAAGCAGACTTCCGTGGCGCTATCTACCTGTGAAGCCGAGTACATTGCAGCCTCGAGTTGCTGTTCGCAAGTGCTCTGGATCCAACAGCAGATGGTGGATTATGGTTTGCAGTTTCTTAAAACCCCTATACACTGTGACAACGAAGCCGCAATCGCATTAACTAAAAATACTGAAAATCATTCTAAAGCGAAACATATCCGGATTAAATATCATTTTATCCGTGATTGTTACGCTAAGGAATTGATAGATATGGTCAAAATCCATACTGACTATCAACGTGCAGATTTGTTTACAAAAGCTTTTGACAGATCCCGCTTTGAATATCTTTTAAAAGTAAACAATATAAAGGAAAAACAGGACTAATCGGCACCTCGGTTTATCTCTTTTTAGTTTTAGTTTTTAATATTTTGCTAATTGGGAATTTCTCTTTGCTAATTGGGAATTTCTCTTTACTATCGTAATCCTCAAAGAAGTTGATGCTTTCGAGGGGATTGTTTAATCCTCAAAGAAGTTGATGCTTTCGAGTGGATTGTTTCTTTCAAATTTTTGCTTTTATTGTTTTTCAGAAAAATTAAAAACCCAAAAATATGTTCTTTATTTTAGGGGGAGCCATTTTTATCAGAAAAACCAAAAACATTGAAAAATTCAAAAAGACCTAAAAATTAGAAAACCAAAAATGATTTCCTGGATAAAAAGAGGAAATGATAGTACATCAGTGGGGATCTGACACAGGCTAAAGAATTGTATAGTATATGAGGCGTATGTTGATTACGTGTGATATGCTGATAGGCTTCGTAGACTAAATATTGCGTGCATTAGTGATACAAACATAACGAACTACGCGTTCGTGGCTGAACACCTCATGGGCATATGGTCTTAGTACCGTAATTTCGTTTGATAGGATTGCCAAAATCTGAGGTTTCGGGTCGTTATGTTATGGTTATCCGGGATATTCTGATAAAACTTTTGTCGTATTGATTTACGGACCTAGTTTTATCAGAATATTTGCTAAAAGAGCTTAATTGCCAAAACCGGAAGTTACCGAATTGAGGAACTTTATGTTTTAATTGATCAAAGATCATTATTACATCGTATTGATCATCTGATGCAAATCAGTGATTAATATCAGCCTCAACCTAGTGTATATGCACATGTTACTTTGCTGCATTCGTTTGCTGACCTGTACACCTCTGTGCTATATACTTTGTAATTTTTACGGATAACTCTGGCATAATCACGCGTTACGACGAAGCTTTGTGCAATTACTTGATACGGGAGTATGTCGTGTGTGTGGGCACCACATCGTGTTAGTCTAATACACCTAATTCGTATCATTTTAAAGCATTGCGTAATTGTCTGCATGTGAGCTTATGTGGACCACAATATCAGCAATTGCCGTGTCACATACTGTTTCTAATGATAATATTAAACAAATAGATCAACGCTGTGATCAGATTTCTCAGAAAACTGATATGATCCTCTTACCAGACATCACAAAATGTTTACTGCTTTCATTTAATTTGATGCATTTTACTTTACTGCTTTTTACTTTTATTGTCATAAAGATACAAAATCCAAAAAGATTTTAGGTGTGTTTTGATAAAATTTCAGAAAAACCCAAAATTTTTGCATTTCTGCTTTATTTTTGATAACCGGGGATGCTTGATGGTCAATTTCTGAGATTTGATAACAACATCTGGGCTTTGTATCATTCTAAATGTGAAAATATGAGTTTTGGAATCTTAACAGATTGAAAAATGTTGAACGGGATTCGAATTTGTGATTTGGCAAAATTTTCAGATTTTTCCATTTCACATTCGCCCCTTAATTGGGTCGAATGTGGAAAAATCTTTACTTTCGACCGTTACAAATTGGACGAATGTGGATATGTTAAATCCCAATTTCACCTTCGGGTGTACGTTTTACCTTCGGGCCATTTATTTGGGGCGAAGGTGGAACAGTCTCACATTCGACCGATGAAACGGGCGAAGGTGGATTGCTTATATAAGCTAAATCCAGGTTCGAACCCACAGTATACTTTTTCAAAATTTTCTTTCGATTAAAGTCACCTTGTTGCTTTGATTCTTTGCTCTTGTGCGTTTGATTACCTATCACTTACTGATCATTTTGCTACTAAAATCACAGGTAATGGAGCAAGAATGAGGCCACACTCGTCGTTTTTAGAACCGTACCTAGGGTTTAAGAATTACGGGTCTTAGACTAGTTTTTGATGATTGTTTTTGTTTCCATTTCAATATACATCAGTTTTAGGGGGAGATGTTTGAATGAATTAGGTTTTTAACAACATTTGAATGGTAAATTGATCGAATAGAACAGTTTTAACCTAATTCATCTTTAAAACAGATGTAA
The DNA here is from genome assembly GCA_032199755.1 of Ambrosia artemisiifolia. Classification (NCBI taxonomy): domain Eukaryota; kingdom Viridiplantae; phylum Streptophyta; class Magnoliopsida; order Asterales; family Asteraceae; genus Ambrosia; species Ambrosia artemisiifolia. Next base: position 45,474,894 of record CM063517.1, on the reverse strand, counting down.
ATTGAAATTAAAGGACAATTGATGCTAAACGAAGGTTAATCGGTCACTCTAGCACACATCCTGATCAAAATCACATGTTAAAAACAAGTTTGAGAAATTTTTAAATTTTTAGGGTTTAAATGTTTCACCTTCGGTTCAAGATAACGGGCGAAAGTGAAACAAATTGGACGAATGCATCTTAAAACGGGCGAATGTAATTTTAATTCAAAAACTGTTTACATTCGACCATAAATATTCACATTCGAACCTTAATTTCTATATTCCACCAGTTCAAAATGGGCGAATGTGGAATCTTAAAATCTTAAAATTTTGAATTTTTGTCGATTTTGTATTTTGACGTTTGTTTCTGTTATTGTGTGTTCAGATGGCTGACCAGACTGAAAACATTGAGATTCCAGTTGAAACTATTGTTACAGATCCAGTCCCAGAGAATGTTCAGGAAGGAGAATCGTCAAGCAAAAGCAAATGGCCGTTCGAGAAAACCCATAATTGCTGTGCTTATCTGGGAGATGTGGAGAAGAACGTTGAGTTTGCTGATATCATCAAGTTTTTGAAAAGAAGCAGAGTTGTGTATGCTTTGGCAACTCCGACTATTATCTACAAGGATATAGTTGAAGACTTCTACAATAACGCGAAGTATGATTTCTGGGATAATCAGACTATCATTAAAAGCAAGATACAAGACATGGAGATGTTTATTACAGAGTCTGATATTAGAGAAGCGCTCCAGATAAAGTTTGAAGTGAGTGAAGATCCCAGAGAACTATCATGGACTGAACAGAAGGCATGTTTCCTCAGAATGAAGTATAAAGGAGCTATCACTGATGGTTCGATGCACAAAGGAAAGTTGAGTGTACAGTTTAAATACTTTGCACACGTCATAATCCATGTGTTTGGATGTGTAAGTGCAGGATATGACGTGATGAGGAGAAGTTTAAGCTCCTTGTTGGTTGCGTTGACTCTCAACAAACCATTCAACGTGTCTGGGATGATTTTGGATCACATGCTGGAGATGTTAAAGGGTTTAAAGAAGAAGCAGTTTATGTTATACCCTAGATTCCTTATGATGATATTTGATCACAAGTATCCTAATTTGAGGAAGGATCCGACACAGATACTTGGTCAAGATCACATGAATATTCGAACGTTGGTTAGAATGAAAGGTTACAAGGGTGTGCCAGACAATGAAAGGCCACCATACAGAAGATTGTTTGGAGCTTTAGCCAAAGAGGATTACTCTGATCCTGGAAAGAACACGGCTAGGCATCCTGAGAGTGATTCTGATAACGACGATCCCTTACTATATGCTGATGCTAATACTAAGAGGAAGAGACAGGTAGTTAATCCCGGAGCCAAAGGGAAGGGTAAGGGAAAGACTGATCAAGGTAGCTCTAAGCAACAGGTGGTTAGAAAGAAAACAACTGCGAAGAAAGGTACTGGTTTGGTGGATGAAGAATCGGTGGATTCAGAAGAAACTGAGGAAGAGGAACAGTGGGATTCTGATGCTGAGAACGTTAGGGCCACCAAACGTAAGGCCACTATGGTTGGTGAGTCTGAATCTTTAAACAGATCAATTGAAGAAGCTGAGAAAAGTAAGAAGTCTGTTGGTGCTGAAGATGAAGGTTTAGGCGTTGATATGGATGAGTTGAATGCTGGAGAGACTGTGGTAGTAAACTTGCCCAAGCCTAAGCACAAAACCATGGCTAAGAAGACTAGTACTAAACAGTTGAGGGAGAAAGAGTTAGCCCAACTTTTGAAAGGAAAAAGAGTACCTGATGCTGGAACGTCATCGAAGCTGTCTTCACCAGTCACTAAGAAGCAAAAGAAATCTAAAGAGGCAGAGACATTACCAGTTGATCAATTCAATGTTGCACTGGATAATGTGCTTGATATGTTTAGAAAGCCTCAGAAAGAAAAGGAAGCTGAAGTTGAGCCATCTAGATCCAAATCTAAAAAGGTCACTATTGATGATGATGTGATGAAACAAGTGAACAAGAAATTGGATGATATGATGAAGATGATAGTGGCTCAACAAGCTGAAATTGCCAAGTTTAAGCAGAATGAAGAGAAAATGCTTCAGATTGTAGTAGCTTCAAAGTCGAATCAAGATGAGATTGACGAGAAAGTTAAGAAGCTTGAAGCGAAGAACAAGAAGCTTGAGGGTAAGTGTTTAAGGAACAAGAACAGGTTTAAAGCAATCAAAGAAGACAACAAAGAACTAAAGGCTGAGAACAAACGCCTTAGTGATTTGATTGATAACTTGTATAATGTTGCACCCAAGTTGAAGGAGGGTGAAGAAGATAAAGAAAAAGAAGAAGAGCAAGTTGATTTTGAACCGTCTGAATCGGATAAAGAGAAAGATGATGATGAGGACGATGAAGAGTCTGAGAAGAGTGATGATGAGGATAGTAAGAAGGATGATGATGATGATGATGATGCTGATGGGTCTGGGAGTCAGAAAGAGGATGATAGTAGTGATGATAGTGATAATGATGAAGGAGGTGATGATACTTCAAAGTTTACGTTTGAAAAGAGAACACCTAAAAAGAAAGATACTGGATAATCAAGTTCGAAGAAAAAGAAAGGTGAGAATGTTGATTCAGATGAGAGTATTTTCTGGAATGAAAAGGTGAGATCTTTGACAGATGATGCTAAACAAGTGTATAAAGAAATGTTGGAAAGAAGAGAATGGACTATTGAGTTCACAGGACGTTTTGCTGAGATATTCCAAACAGATGACATGAGATATGAATTGGAATACAACGATCCTGATCTTGAAGAAGGTGAAGTACCTGCATCTGTGGCAAAGGAAATTCTGGATGGTCTTGCACAGAGAGTAGGGAAAACATTTGAGGAGTTTATAGTAGACGAGTCGATTCCAGATATTCCTGAAAAGGATATTGGAAATCACTCAGATGACAAGAATACTCCAGAATTTGATGAAGTGGAGATTGAAGACGTAACGCATGAGGAATATCCACAGTACTTCAGACAAACTGATGAAGATGTGATATTTCCTGACTTTACTGAGATACCAAACACTTCGGCAAAGAAAAAGGCTAAGCAAAGAAGTGCAGAGTTTGTGGAGAAAGTGTTTGGTGCTGATAAGCAAGAATCTTCAAATCAATCTGATGAATTGAAGAGTTATTTGAAGAAATTGAGAGAAATGGATGAAAACCGACCGAAGCCTGAATCTCAAGGAAATTTCTATAGATTTCACAATGCTAAGTTTAAAGGCAGAGCTCTCGAGTGGACATATTTGGGCAGACTGAAGTGTCTAGCTGCCAAATGGGAATCAGGGATCTTGTACTTTTACAGATTCATTGATTTGCTAACTCTACCGTACTGGGCGGTCAGAGATTTGTGCAGATTCCCTATGTCAGGTGCTTCAGTGAACAATACACATGTCGGTTGGTGTGCAGACAAGTTGGTTTGGGAAAGTAGAACGAGATGGAATAGATTCAAGCCTCAATATCCCCGAAGGAAAGTTCATAGGGATATTGATCCTAAAACCAAGCTGAAGCGGGTTACTTTGATATACAAGGCACCTGAAGTGATGAGGAAAATACCTTTGATGCCCATGCCACAACATTTCAGTGCTGACTTTATTTTCTGGTATTATGATTGGAGGAAGGCTGAAGCGGTGATAGTGTTGAGAGACGGGAAGGACAAATACAAGCATGTTCATGTATTTGATCCAATGTGGTTGATAAACTGTACTTTCGAAGACATCATCATGCTTTTCTATAATCCGATTCATCATGAGCCGAATGACGCTGATCAAGCAAAGAAATATACTCAAGTGGTTGGAGTTTTCTTTGCATATGATATAAATGCTGGGAGTAATTTGGATAATAAACTTGGCAAGATGGTGAAGATGGCGAATGTATCGAAACCGGTGAAGAGAAAGTTGGAGCCTGAAATGACCAAAGAGCAGAAGAAACAGCTCAGAATAAAGTTGTTGAACAAAGCCATGGACGAAGACAGAAGACGATCCAATCAATAGTCGAGGGGGAGTTTGTAGATGCGTTTTGCGACTAATGATTGGATATTAACGTATGTTAGAAGTTGCTGATGGATAGAATGTAGACATTCTGGGCGAAGGTGAGATAATATGGGCGAAGGTAGAAGAATCATGGGCGAAGATGAAAGGGACTTGACTGAAGTAATACATTCGTACCCTGCATATGGGCGAATGTGGAAGAAGTCCACATTCGACCAGTGTAAACGGGCGAATGTGCAGGTAGTATATATAGAAGTTGTGTTTTTGCAATGTATAGAGAGTTATTAGTGGTGTGTGTTTTGAGGTCAGGTTCCAGGTTAGATTGAGAGTGTCTGTAAGTGATCTAGATTAACCGTATTGTCATTGTAATCAAGTTTATGAAAAAGTTAATCTATGAAAACCTTTGAAAATGATATTGATTGTGTTTTGATTTGAGTTTTATCTGTTTTGTTCAAAGCTAGGGTTTCCGCACCTGGTTTTGCAACTTGTATGATCAATTAATCCTGTTTCGGTTAAAATCCTTCTCTCACAATATATTGAAAGAAATTATAAGAAATAAGAGATATATACACGAGAGGACTCGTGAAAGTAAGCTTAGTTATAGACTAGGCTAAAAGGCATTCTAATAACCTAATTCCCTATAACCATGGCTCTGATACCAATCTGTAACACCCCAACCGATGGCGGAAACATCGAGGTGTCACGTAGTGACGATTGTTCAATAGCTCATGGACTAAATTGTAAATTTGATTACAATGAATATATAGTTTATTACATTGAATAGAAATACAATGATTCTAAATATCACTAAACAGAAATACAATGAATCCCAAAATCTAAGTAAATTTCCAAAAGCTTAAAAGTCATCTCATAAGGACCTGAAACATGTACGAAAATAGTATATGTCAATACAAATATGTATTGGTGAGCATACCCTGATTTGAATACATATAGTAAGAAAAGTTTCGCAATTCATGTGTTGTATACTGTTTGCAATTATGTATAGTATCAGACAAACCAACCCTCAGAAATGAAATGAAATTTATATATAGTATTGCGCTATTGACAGTAATATGAAACACATAGCAATGACCAAGGTCTCTCAACAGAGTCCCTAGGGGTATATACCATAGTACTATTCATTGAAATGCTAGGCCGTAAACGGTTAATGGTTTGACAAGCAATAGATACAAATAACACAAAGCAAACACACATGAGAATTGCACTTAATGTAAAGAACCAATAATTTGTTATAGGTACATGTATAGCCCCAAAAAGTAAAATGAAAAGGGGGAAAGATATACTCACAGTTTGCGAAAGCGATCCAACTTAAGCGGTCGTGGGCTAAGTAATGGGAATTCCGATGAATTCAACCTATAACGTAATAGAATACTAATAAGGGAAAAGTCTAAGAGTCTAAGGTAACTAGGGTCTAAGGCATTAGGGTTTGCTAAGTCGATTTGGGGAATTAGAGTTTTTATGATAAGTTGCGTTAATGTAAAAGTTGTAAATCACAAATAATATATGAAAGGTCGTAAATGTGGTTTAGGTAATATAATTATTACCTATTGAATATTTGGGTAAAAATGTGTTTTGAATAGTTACAACAAATTAATTTAGTTAATTAGTTTAACTAAATTATTATAAATAAATACAATAATTATAATTGTTTAAATAAATAATTATGGGTTACACAATGATCCAAACAAATGATAATTCTAGATTTTGAAACATAGAAAATCTCTACTTTGAAAGAAAAATATTCATAAAATAGATGTTAAATGGTATAAATAATGGATACTTTCTGATGTAAATTAATGAAATAAATTTTCTCATAATTTTTTAAACTTATTTATATTTAAAACTAATTTAATGAGATTAAATCATGTTTAAATGATTAAAAAATAGGAAAATTAATAAAAAAACATGTTTTCTGATCCAAATATTTTTATTTCAGTTCATAATGATTAGAAATAATTTCACAAAAAGTTTGAGATTAAAATCATTAAAAATGAATTTTTAATCAATTAAATATGATTAAAACAAATAAATTCAATAAAAATATGAAAATAGGACATTTTCCAGAAAATAAAAGTGTGAAAATTTTCTTTATGGTGTCAAGGAGCTATACCTAAATTTTCTTAATTTTTGGGTAGAAATTCGATTTATTATGAATATTTCAAGTTTAAATGAATATTAAATGTATAATATAAAGTTTAAATTAGAAAAATGAAGGAAAATAAAAAAAACACAGAAAAAGCGTTGGAGGCTGGGATCGAACTCGGGATCCCACACAGACACCACACAATACCAACCACTACACCAAAGCCTTGTTTGGTCAATTTTTAGAAACAATATTATTTTATACAATAACTCAAGTTCATCTTCTTCCCCATTCAACTAGACCAAAACCCTAACCCTATACCCAAATTCAATAAACCCAAACAAGAGACTATAAACGATCTGTAATAAAGGGGTTCTGTTCGGAATTGGATGGGAAATAAAACGGCATGAAAATAATCAACTTACAATCGCGTTTTTAGATCGGATAAAGAAGAAAACTAGCCGAGACTAATGAGCCGATTCCTACACCTTCTGGACATAATTGGCTACGTTTCTTAGAGGGTTTTCGATGTTTAATGGTGCAGAAAATGATTGGGATGACTGGTTTACATAAAGGGTGATTAACGGACGGGTTTTAAAGTGATTAAAGTTTCCGGTCGGTTATACGTTAAAACTCGATTTAATGCTCATTAAAAACTGTGTTTAAGGCATGTTTAATCATTGGAATTCGAACGATTCAAGAGGAGAAACGTATTGGTATGCATTAAATCGAGCTAAACGGTTATAAAGATCACATTTGGAGTTGGCCGGAACCGAACTCCGGTGGCCGGAGGTACTCGCCGGAAAAGCATGTTCAAGGAGGAAACCTTTTTTTTTTCAGATTTGGCAGGTTTGGTCCCTAGAGTTTAAACTTTCAAAACTTTATAATATGTTTATAAATCTTTAACAAAACTTATAAACTATAAAGTATATAACTTATATAAACCTTAAATGTTTAAAAGTAACGTTTGCGTAAAATTTATTAACTTTCGTAGATGTTTAGTTTTTTTTTTTGAATTTTTAAAACCCCTATAAATGTTGTCACATTTATACCTTAATAGAAAACGAGTCACAAAGATTTAACATATCTTAACCTTTTAATTATTTGAGATAAACGAAATAAAATATAAGGACTAGTTTTGACAAACAGATAAAAGATGAGGGTGACGGTTGTCACAACTTGAAATTAGCACTTTTGAGCTTAAAATATTCAATAAAATATGTGGGCCACTTGAAGTTACCACTGTACGTTGAGCTTAAAAACAGCTGTTTGTTAGCCTCGATTAACGAACCGCTGTTGAGAGTAATAATCGACCTCACTTCTTAACTAACAGTTGTTGTTTACATCTGTGGCAGCTGTTAAGCCCCTAAGTTTTTGAATTTTCAGAGGGAAGTTTTAAATTAACATAAGGAATTGTGGTTCATTAATTATGTTGCAGTATATAATCCCATAAGCAAATAACAAATTGAATCATTCGTAATATCAGTTTTGAATTTTCTAAACAAAGTTTATCAAATTTTCCTCTTAAAACATATTTTTAAAATCATGTCAATGTCAATGGACAATGTTAAAGATAATCTTAGTTTTATTTGTGTTCTGAATCCAGGTAAAGATATGTGGAACATCAAAGCTCGAATCATACGAAAGTGGAATCAAAGTTTTAGGATGGAGGTCATATTTATCGATGAGCATGTAATGTATATATATTTCTTTTTTTTTAGTCTGGAACATGTGCTCTTTTGTTAATAGTGTGTGTAAAGATTTATCGGTGGTAGGTAATGATCTTTTCATTAGATCAGAATATCATCAATAAACACGATGAAGTATTTATCAAGATAAGGCTTAGAAACACGATTCATCAAATCCATGAACATTGCTGGCACATTGGTGAGACTAAAACGCATGACCAAGAATTCAAAATGGCGATAACGAGTTCGAAAAGCGGTCTTCGGAACATCAGCTTCCTGCACTCTCAACTGATGATACCCGGACCTCAAATCAATCTTCGAATAGAAACTAGAACCCTGAAGCTAGTCAAATAAACCATCAATACAAGGAAGGGGATAACGATTCTTGATAGTCATCTTGTTCAGCTCATGATAATCAATGCACATGCGAAGGCTTCCAACTTTCTTCTTAACGAACATGATAGGGGCTCCTCACGGGGAGGAACTAGGCCGACTAAAACCCTTCTCCAATAACTCCTGCAACTGACTGACTAATTCCTGCATCTAGGGAGGTGCAAACGATAAGGGGCTCGAGCGATAGGGGCTGCAACAGGTGCAAGATCAATACCGAACTCAACCTGACGATGAGGCGGAAGGCTAGGTAAATCTTCAGGAAACACATCAGAAAAATCATGAACAACCGGAATATCTTCAATCTTCCACTCTACCTTGGATGAAACAAAAACAAGAGCCAAAATGGCAGAATAACCCTTCCGAAGATACTTATAGGCTTTCATATACGAAATGATACTCAAAGGAACACCACTTTTCTCGCCATGCACTAATAGAATTTCTCCATCAAGGAGAGGAAGTCGAATGACTTTATCGAAACAAACAATCTCAGCACGATACAAAGACAACGTGTGACAACCGTCACCGTCACCCTCGTCTTTATCAAATTATCAATTTTAGTCCTTGTATTTGTGAGCGAAAGATTTTGACGAAAACAGGACTATCTGATCATACAAGTTACAAAACCAGGTGCGGAAACCCTAGCTTTGAACAAACTGATAAAAACTCAAATCAAAACACAATCAAAGTCATTTTCAAAGGTTTTCATAGATTAACTTTTGCATAAACTTGATTACAATGAGTTTTAGGTTAATCTAGAACACACACAAACACTCTCAATCTATCCTGGAACCTGACCTCAAAACACACACAACTAATAACTCTCTATACAATGCAAAAACACAATTTCTATTTATAGGGACTGCACGTTCGCCCATATGCTGTGGTCGAATGTGGAAGACTTCCACATTCGCCCATATGCAGGGTACGAATGTACATCTTCTGTCAAGCTCCATTCACCTTCGCCCAGTTTTCTCTACCTTCGCCCACTTTGTCTCACATTCGACCAGACCATTTCCACCTTCTATCCATCAGCACTCTAACATATGTTAATATCCAATCACTAGTCGCAAAACGCATCTACAAACTCCCCCTCGACTATTGATTGGATCGTCTTCTGTCTTCGTCCATGGCTTTGTTCAACAACATAATTCTGAGCTGTTTCTTCTGCTCTTTAGTCATTTCAGGCTCTAACTTTCTCTTCACCGGTTTCGACACATTCGCTATCTTCACCATTTTGCCAAGTTGGTTATCCAAATTACTCCCCGCATTTATATCATATGCAAAGCACACACCAACCACTTGAGTATATTTCTTTGCTTGATCTGCGTCATTCGGCTCATGATGAATCGGATTATAGAAAAGCATGATGATGTCTTCGAAAGTACAGTTAATCAACCACATCGGATCAAATACGTGAACATGCTTGTATTTGTCCTTCCCGTCTCTCAACACTATCACCGCTTCAGCCTTCCTCCAATCATAATACCAGAAAATAAAGTCAGCACTGAAATGTTGTGGCATGGGCATCAAAGGTATTTTCCTCATCACTTCAGGTGCCTTATATATCAAAGTAACCCGCTTCAGCTTGGTTTTGGGATCAATATCCCTATGAACTTTCCTTCGGGGATATTGTGGCTTGAATCTATTCCACTTAGTTCTACTTTCCCAAACCAGCTTGTCTGCACACCAACCGACATGTGTATTATTCACTGAAGCACCAGACATAGGGAATCTGCATAAATCTCTGACCGCCCAGTACGGTAGAGTTAGCAAATCAATGAATCTGTAAAAGTACAAGATCCCTGATTCCCATTTGGCAGCTAGACACTTCAGCCTGCCCAAATATGTCCACCCGAGAGCTGTGCCCTTAAACTTAGCATTATGGAATCTATAAAAGTTTCCTTGAGCTTCAGGCTTCGGTCGGTTCTCATCCATCTCTCTCAATTTCTTCAAATAACTCTTCAATTCATCAGATTGATTTGAAGATTCTTGCTTATCAGCACCAAATACTTTCTCCACAAATTCTGCACTTCTTTGCTTAGCCTTCTTCTTCGCCGAAGTGTTTGGAATTTCAGTAAAATCAGGAAATATCACACCTTCATCCGTTTGTCTGAAGTATTGTGGATATTCCTCATGCGTTATGTCTTCAATTTCCACTTCCTCAAACTCAGGAGTATTCTTATCATCTGAGTGACTTCCAATATCCTTTTCAGGAATATCTGGAATCGACTCATCTACTATAAACTCCTCAAACGTTTTCCCTACTCTCTGTGCAAGTCCATCCAGAATTTCCTTTGCCATAGAAGCAGGTACTTCACCTTCTTCTAAATCAGGATCGTTGTATTCCAATTCATATCTCATGTCATCTGTTTGGAATATCTCAGCAAAACGACCTGTGAACTCTATCGTCCATTCTCTTCTTTCCAACATATCTTTATACACTTGTTTAGCATCATCAGTTAAAGACCTCACCTTTTCATTCCAGAAAATACTCTCATCTGAATCAACGTTCTCACCTTTCTTTTTCTTCGAACTTGATTCTCCAGTATCTTTCTTCTTTGGTGTTCTCTTTTCAAAAGTAAACTTTGAAGTATCATCTCCTCCTTCATTATCATCATCACTACTACTATCATCTTCTTTCTGACTCCCAGACCCTTCTGTATCATCATCATCATCATTCTTATCATCCTTATCATCACTTTTCTCTGATTCTTCATCATCCTCATCATCATCTTTTTCTTTGTCCGATTCAGACGGTTCAAAATCAACTTGTTCTTCTTCTTTTTCTTTATCTTCTTCACCCTCCTTCAACTTGGGTGCAACATTGTACAAATTATCAATCAAATCACTAAGGCGTTTGTTCTCAGCCTTTAGTTCTTTGTTGTCTTCTTTAATCAACTTTAGCCTGTTCTTGTTTCTTGAACATTTTCCTTCAAGCTTCTTGTTCTTTGCTTCAAGCTTCTTAACTTTCTCGTCAATCTCATCTTGATTCGACTTTGAAGCTACCACAATCTGAAGCATCTTTTCTTCATTCTGCTTGAACTTGGCTATTTCAGCTTGTTGAGCCACTATCATCTTCATCATATCATCCATTTTCTTGTTCACCTGCTTCATAACATCATCATCCACAGTGACTTTCTTAGACTTGGATCTGGATGGCTCAACTTCAGCTTCCTTTTCTTTCTGAGGCTTTCTAAACATGTCAAGTACATTATCCAGTGCAACATTGAATTCATCAACTGGTAATGTCTCTGCCTCTTTAGACTTCTTTTGTTTCTTAGTGACCGGTGAAGATAACTTTGATGACGTACCAGCATCGGGTACTCTTTTTCCTCTCAAGAGCTGGGCTAACTCTTTCTCTCTCAGCTGCTTTGTACTTGTCTTTTTAGCCATGGTTTTGTGCTTAGGCTTGGGCAAGTTTACAACCACAGTCTCTCCTGCATTCAACTCATCCATATTCACACCTAAACCTTCATCTTCAACATTCAATGACTTCTTACTTTTCTCAGCTTCCTCAATTGACTTGTTTAAAGATTCAGACTCACCAACCATAGTGGCCTTACGTTTGGTGGCCCGGACATTCTCAGCATCAGAATCCCACTGTTCCTCTTCCTCAGTTTCTTCTGAATCCACTGATTCTTCATCCACCAAACCAGTACCTTTCTTTGTAGTTGATTTCTTTCTAACCACCTGTTGCTTTGAGCTTCCCTGATCAGTCTTTCCCTTACCCTTCCCTTTGGCTCCGGGATTGACTACCTGTCTCTTCCTCTTAGTATTAGCATCAGCATATACTAAGGGATCGTCATTATCAGAATCACTATCAGGATGCCTAGCTGTGTTCTTTCCAGGATCAGAGTAATCCTCTTTAGCTAAGGCTCCAAACAACCTTCTGTATGGTGGCCTTTCATTGTCTGGCACACCCTTGTAGCCCTTCATTCTAACCAACGTTCGAATGTTCATGTGATCTTGAGCAAGTATCTGTGTCGGATCCTTCTTCAAATTAGGATACTTGTGATCAAAGATCATCATCAGGAATCTAGGGTATAACATGAAATACTTCTTCTTCAATCCCTTTAACATTTCCAGCATGTGATCCAGAATCATCCCAGACACGTTGAATGGTTTGTTGAGAGTCAACGCAACCAACAACGAACTCAAACTTCTCCTCATGACATCGTATCCTCCACTAACACAGCCAAACACATGGATGATGACATGTGCAAAATATTTGAATTGCACACTCAACTTCCCTTTGTGCATCGAACCATCAGTAATAGCACCTTTGTACTTCATCCTGAGGAAACATGCCTTTTGTTCAGTCCACGATAATTCTCTTGGATCTTCACTCACTTCAAACTTTATCTGGAGAGCTTCTCTGATATCAGACTCTGTAATAAACATCTCCATGTCTTGTATCTTACTCCTTATAATAGTCTGATTATCCCAAAAGTCATACTTCGCATTGTTGTAGAAGTCTTCAACTATATCCTTGTAGATAATAGTCGGAGTTGCCAAAGCATATACAACTCTACTTCTTTTCAAAAACTTGATTATATCAGCAAACTCCACGTTCTTTTCCACGTCTCCCAAATAAGCACAGCAATTATGGTTTTTCTCGAACGGCCATTTGCTTTTGCTTGACGATTCTCCCTCTTGAACATTCTCTGGGACTGGATCTGTGACAACAGTCTCAACTGGAATCTCAACATTCTCTTGTTCCTCAGCCATCTGTATATCAAAATCAGAAACAAGCATCAAAACACAAAATCGACAAAATTCAAAATTTTAAGATTTTAGAAATCCACATTCGCCCCTTTTATCAAGGTCGAATGTAGGTTTTTCTGGTCGAATGTAAAACATTTTGGTCGAATGTGGACTGGTTTTGAGTAAACATCACATTCGCCCGTTCTAAAGGTACATTCGTCCACAAAATTCCACCTTCGCCCGTTCGTTTAACCGAAGGTGAAACTGTTCATCTTCAAAAATTCAAAAATTTTCCAATCTTGTTTTCAACACTTGATTTTGATTAGAATGTATACTAATATGGCCGATTAACCTTCGTGAATCATCAATTGGTCCTATAAATCAATTTACATCAGTTTTTAAAGACGAATTAGGTTTTTTATTATTTCAATCGATCAATCAATCTTCTATTGATGTTACTAACCTAATTCGTTATACTATCTCCCCCTAAAACTGATGTGGATTGATTCTATATCAAAAACAAACACAAACAAACAGTCTAAGTTCATTAAATCTAAAACCTTAGGTACGTTCACATAAACAATGATTCTGATCTCATTCCAGCATCATTACCTGTAATTTTAGTAGCAAAATGATCAGTAGGAAATAGGGAATCAAACGCACAAGAGTAAAGAATCAAAGCAACAAGGTGACTCTAATCGAAAGAAAAATCTGAAAAAGTAGAATGAGGGTTCGAAGGTGTGAACTGGTTATATAGGGAGGCCACCTTCGACCGTTTTGGTGGTCGAATGTGGGTATATTCCACATTCGCCCAAAACTGAATTTGGCCGAATGTAAAACTGTTTACCCGAATGTGAAAATGATATAAACAACCCACATTCGCCCAGTTTAAGCAGCCCGAAGGTGGAGATTTTTCCACATTCGACCCATTTAAGGGGCGAATGTGAAATGGAAAAATCTGAAAATTTTACCAAATCACGAATTCGAATCCCGTTCAACATTTTTCAATCTGTTAAGCTTCCAAAACTCATATTTTCACTTTTTGAATGATACAAAGCCCAGATGGTGTTCTCAAATCTCAGAAATTGACTATCAAGCATCCCCGGTTATCAAAAATAAAGCAGAAATGCAAAAAGTTTGGATTTTTCTGAAATTTTATCAAAACACACCTAAAATCTTTTTGGATTTTGTATCTTTTTGACAATAAAAGTAAAAGGCAACAAAGTAAAATGCATCAAAGTAAATGAAAGCAGTAAACATTTTGTGATGTCCGGTAAGAGGATCATATCAGTTTTCTGAGAAATCTGATCACAGCGTTGATCTATTTGTTTAATATTATCATTAGAAACAGAATGTGACACGGCAATTGCTGATATTGTGGTCCACGTAAGCTCACATGCAGACAATTACGCAATGCTTTAAAATGATACGAGTTAGGTGTATTAGACTAACACGATGTGGTGCCCACACACACGACATACTCCCGTATCAAGTAATTGCACAAAGCTTCGTCGTAACGCGTGATTATGTCAGAGTTATCCGTAAAAGTTACAAAGTATATAGCACAGAGGTGTACAGGTCAGCAAACGAATGCAGCAGAGTAACATGTGCGTATACACTAGGTTGAGGCTGATATTAACCACTGATTTGCATCAGATGATCAATACGATGTAATAATGATCTTTGATCAATTAAAACATAAAGTTCCTCAATTCGGTAACTTCCGGTTTTGGCAGTGAAGCTCTTTTAGCAAATATTCTGATAAAACTAGGTCCGTAAATCAATACGACAAAAGTTTAATCAGAATATCCCGGATAACCATAACATAACGACCCGAAACCTCAGATTTTGGCAATCCTATCAAACGAAATTACGGTACTAAGACCATATGCCCATGAGGTGTTCAGCCACGAACGCGTAGTTCGTTATGTTTGTATCACTAATGCACGCAATATTTAGTCTACGAAGCCTATCAGCATATCACACGTAGTCAACATACGCCTCATTATACTATACAATTCTTTAGCCTGTGTCAGATCCCCACTGATGTACTATCATTTCCTCTTTTTATCCAGGAAATCATTTTTGATTTTCTAATTTTTAGGTCTTTTTGAATTTTTAAATGTTTTTGGTTTTTCTGATAAAATGACTCCCCCTAAAATAAAGAACATATTTTTGGGTTTTTGATTTTTCTGAAAAACAATAAAAAGAAAAATTTGAAAGAAACAATCCACTCGAAAGCATCAACTTCTTTGAGGATTACGATAGTAAAGAGAAATTCCTAATTAGCAAAGAGAAATTCCCAATTAGCAAAATATTAAAAACTAAAACTAAAAAGCGATAAACCGAGGTGCCGATTAGTCCTGTTTTTCCTTTATGTTGTTTACTTTTAAAAGATATTCAAAGCGAGATCTGTCTAAAGCTTTTGTAAACAAATCTGCACGTTGATAGTCAGTATGGATTTTGACCATATCTATCAATTCCTTAGCGTAACAATCACGGATAAAATGATATTTGATCCGGATATGTTTCGCTTTAGAATGATTTTCAGTATTTTTAGTTAATGCGATTGCGGCTTCGTTGTCACAGTGTATAGGGGTTTTAAGTAACTGCAAACCGTAATCCACCATCTGCTGTTGGATCCAGAGCACTTGCGAACAGCAACTCGAGGCTGCAATGTACTCGGCTTCACAAGTAGAAAGCGCCACGGAAGTCTGCTTCTTGCATTGCCAGGTGATTAACCTGCTCCCTAAAAACTGGCAACCAGCTGTAGTAGATTTGCTATCTTTGTCACAGCCGCCCCAATCTGCATCACTAAAAGCAATAAAATCAAAATCATCATCATTAGGGTACCAAAGTCCTTTTGAAGGACAACCCTTCAGATATCTAAGGATACGCTTGACCGCCGTCAGATGACTTTGTTTCGGCTTCGATTGATAACGGGCACAGAGACACGTTGCGTACATAATATCTGGTCGAGACGCCGTCAAATACATCAGAGATCCGATGATTGCTCTGTATGTAAATGGGTCCGTCAGCTCCCCCTTAGCGTCCACTCCAATTCCGTGATTGGGTTGAATCGGGGTATCCATTGGCTTAGAGTCCTCCATCTGGAACCGGCTCAAGATGTCGGATACGTATTTCGTCTGGTGAATGAGATCCCGTCGGGTCTTTGGTCCACCTGCAAGCCTAGGAAAAACTGCATCTCCCCCATTGCGCTCATTTCAAACTATTCCTGCATGACAGTTTTGAACTCCCTGCATAAAAGCTCGTTAGTTGAACCAAATATTATATCATCAACGTAAATCTGCACTAGAAGCAAATCATCTCCCGTCTTCTTCGTGAAGAGGGTGCAATCGACGAGGCCGCGCTTAAATCCTTTGGAGATGAGGTATGTACTTAGCTCCTCGTACCACTGTCTCGGAGCCTGGTGCAAGCCATATAGAGCTTTGTTCAGCACGTAGACCTTATCCCGGTGGATTGGGTCCTCAAAGCCTGGTGGCTGCCCGACATAAACCTCTTCCTTGACTTTCCCGTACAGAAATGCGCTCTTAACATCCATTTGATAAACTTTGAATTTCTTGTATGAAGCAAACGCAAGGAACATCCGAATAGCTTCAATCCGTGCTACCGGTGCATAGATTTCGTTATAATCAATCCCTTCGATTTGATGGAAACCCTGCACGACCAATCTGGCTTTGTTACGAACAATAACCCCACGATCATCCTTCTTGCACTTAAACACCCATTTAGTGCCGATCTTCTTCCTATCCGACGGCAAATCCGTGAGCGTCCAAACTCCCAATTTCTGGAATTGTAATAACTCCTCCTGCATAGTTTCAACCCAGGCATCATCCTTCAAAGCGTCCTTGTATGTCCTTGGCTCTACCTGCGACACATAACACGCAAACGACCAATCATTTTGACTACCAGATTGTTGAATTTTAGCATATAATGCTAAAGCACCAAAACTCTCTGGCGAGTTAACACTTCTAAGCTGCCCTCTGGTCATACGATGAATCCGAGATTCCGGATAATCAGGTACAATAACTCCCGTCTGAGCAGTCAAATTCTCTACAGCATCCAGATCATGACCCGTATTCGATGATGAAGCAACATCTGGAGTTGGAGTTGGGTTCACTGGCGGTGCCTCTGGTTCTTCTGCATGTTCAAGAATGACTTCTTCAAATTGTTCATCTTCAGATTCTGAAGATTCTAATGAAGTTGAAGCCTCTTGAAACACTTCTTCCTCTTGTATAGGAGCATTGGTATCATTAGAAGCTGGTAGGGGGTTCACAGTGATCGGACGCACCAACGGTGAAGTCGTTGCCTTTTCACACTCGTAGAGTAATCTGATAACTGCTTCTTCAACCAAGCTATCTAGATTGAATGATTCAAAGAAATCTTTGTAATCAAACATCCAATCAGGACCCGTGCCTTGCAAATTTTGAGTATATCGTTGAACTTCCACGTTAGCCCAATCCTCCACTCGACGAGTTCGCTTGTTGTATACCCGTTTGAGCGGGGTTGCATATCCAACAAAGTATCCCTCCTCAGCTTTAGGACTAAACTTTTCGCTTGGATTCAACATCGTGCATGGCGCCCCAAAAGGTTCTAGATACTCTAAGTTCGGCTTTCGTCGGTGTAACAGTTCATAAGATGTTTTACCAAACTTCTTCACTGTCAGAACCCGATTTAATGTGTAATTTGCTGCATAAATCGCCTCGTTCCAGAACATTACCGGAAGATTTGAGTCAGCGAGCATTGTTCTAGCCGCTTCAATTAGAGTCCTATTCTTTCGTTCATCAACACCGTTCTGTTGTGGGGTGTACGGAGCCGAATATTCATGATGTATCCCTTTGCTTTCACAAAGTTCATCCATCCTGGCATTTTTGAACTCCGTCCCGTTGTCACTCCGAATTCTCTTTATCTTCACATTGTAGAGATTCTCCAATCGAGTGAACAGAACTTTTAGATTGTTAAAGGTGTCACTTTTATTCTGCAAACACATCACCCATGAAAATCTTGAGTAATCGTCAGTGACGACTAAACAATAAAGCTCTCCAAGATGACTTTTGCGCTTGACTGGTCCGAAAAGATCCATGTGCAATCGCTCAAGTGGCATCTCTACAGAGTTAACCTTCTTCACTTTGTGGGACTGTTTGTGTTGCTTCCCCTTCTTACAACTCACACACTTGTCGTTCAGATGGAAATGTTTCACGTTTACTCCATCTACAAGTCCATTTCTCACAAGTTGGTTCATTTTTCTCAGATGAATGTGCCCCATTCTTCGGTGCCACATTATCGATTCTTTCTCTGTCGCTTTTGACAGAAAACAAGTTATTTGCCCCTGTGATGTCATCGCCTTGGACATATCAAGAATATATAGATTGTTGACGCGAGGTGCCTTCAACATTATCCACTCCTTAGGAATTGTGAAGCCCGGTTTGAGAATATAGCAGGATTTGTCATCAAAATGCACAGTAAATTGCTTATCACATATTTGACTGACACTCAACAGATTATAATCAATCTGTTTCACATAAGATATCCGCTCAAAGCTCACTATCCCATTGCTCACGCTTCCCTCCATCGTAATATATCCACCTTTATTTCCAGCGAATGCGACATACCCTCCATTGATGTTCTTCACGTCGAACAGCAACGCAAGATCCCCTGTCATGTGGCCTGAAGCTTCACTATCAACAATCCAAAGACTGCTAATACGGCCAGCTGAAGCTCCCTGCACACAAAAAGTAAATCATTTAGTTCTTTCGGGGGACCCAAGCCTAAGTCTTGGGTCTTGGAATATCATTTTTCACAGAAACATTTTCACAAACATTTTCAACAACTTTTTGATCAATCTTTTTCTGATTGTTCAAAACAGTTTCCTTTTTCTTATCAACCTTTGAAGTAGAGGCTCCTGGAGTACCATTGGTTGTCCAAGATTGTTCAGACCTTTTCAAAATACGAATCTGAGACTTTGGGTTCTCAGTTGGTTTCTGAACATTGTTAACAAATGTAACTTTCTTGGTTACCTTATCTGATTTAACAGACTTAGGTCCAACACTTGACTTGACAATCGGTTTCGGTGGAACTTTTTGCCTATCAAATGTTGCGTTAACCACAGGCTTTCTCCATGATTGTTCCATAGCAATCCGATTCCTTTGATCATATTGAATTGGACGATTGTTCCTCATTTGGTAAAAATTGTTTTGATTGTAAAACTGTTGTTGTTGAGGAACAACTCGCCTATGTGGTGGAACATAATGATCAATCGGTTTTCTCATGGAATTCCTCACTTCAACTTCGTGCCTTTTATGCCTTACATATGGGCACTGAGCAAGTAAATGCCCTCGTTCCCCACATTTAAAGCATGCACGGTACTCTTCAAAAACATTTGGAGCATTTGGTTGAGCAAATGATCTAACAGGATATTGATCATTGTACTGTTGATTCCTCAAACTCTCAGGGAGTGGCCCTTTTGAGTAAGTAGGCTTATGATAACCATTAGCTCTGTTTTTGGGTCGAATGAACTCTGTGACATGGACCTTTGGTTCTTGAGGAACATCCAAATACAATTTCTTTAAAATTGCTGGTGGAATCTCATTTGTTCTCTCATGTTTTAGGAAGCAAATGGTGCTTTCTTGCCAAATCTTTTCTATTTTAGCATAGTTAGCATTTTTGATTGGAAATTCCTCGTCAGAGATGATCTTATCGGATCCTTCCATCCGATAGAACACCTTGACAGGTTTGTCACACGGTTCATTCTTAACACTCTTTTCAAGATCTTTCTTAACCATATTCTTCTCAAGATCTTTCTTTACCACATTCTTTTCAGACTTTTTCTCACGATGAGCATTTGCCATCGGAATCACAATCTGAGATGGTGAAACTGGTTCATTTGTAATGATGTGATTTTCTTTTGGAATTTCACATGCATTAACAGTTTGATTACAACCAGTATCCTCACTCTCAGTGTCTGAATCAACACTTTCAGCAGTAACACCCTCATCATTGAAACCTAAAATCGGTCTCACATCGGAATGTGGATCACCAATACTTGAAGTATTAGATTCATTTTCCGATGATGAGTCTGATTTTACCGAGCTCTCCGGTGTCACTTGGTGACAATTATGGTTTTCAAAAAGCACCGGAGATGGCACAGACCGGTAATTGGTGGTTTGATCATCAATGATGTGGTCTACCACATAAGCAATGTGCTTATAGCTTTCTAACTTTTTGTTTACTTTCTCAGCAAAGCATTTGATGGTGGCCATTTCCAACTTGGTATTTTCAATTTCATTTATGTAATTGTTAATTGCCAATTGTTTTAATGATAAAGTATTTTTCAAGTCGGAAATGTCCTTTTTATAGCCATCTAATACCTTGTTAAAAGCATTCAACTCTTTTCCAGGAACATCGGAAACAGTATCAATCACCACTCCAGAGTTAGTTTCTTCAGCTTTAACCTCAACAGGTTCAGACTCCACATCCATTTCAGCCTCAGACTCATCACTTTCAACCTCAGTTTCTACCTTCTCATCAACTGTCACTGACTCTTCAATATCAACCTGATAAGCAACACAAGCCACATTTCCACCAGTAGTAATTTCCTCAACACCTATTTGCATACTCGACCAATCAAACCTCTCATCCTGTTGAGTCACCAATGCTTGATTCTGATTGGTGTTCTGATGTGTCTCATTAGGTGTAGTGATTGGTATGACTGTTCGGTTGGCATTGTTAGGTGATTGGTTTTGTGTCTGGTTTGGTGTGTTTGGTTGTCTGTTTTGGTTGTTATTAAAGTTGTTTTGACGGTTTTGGTAGTTGTTGTTGTTTTGGTAAGAAACTTGGTTTTGGTTTTGTTGTTGACGATTCTGGTAGCTTGCATTGAATGGGTTCCTATTGCCTTGTTTTGGTGGCTGGGTGCATTCTCTTTTAAAGTGACCTTTTCCTCCACAATTAAAACAAGTAACTTTCTCCTTGTTGAACCCGTAGGTTGTGTTAGGAGAAGTTCCCAAATCCGTTCTACCTGTTTTCTCAATAAATTCCGTTGCTCTTCTCATTATGCTCGCAAAAGCCCATTGGATATCAATGAGTTCCATCTCTTCCTTGTCAATCTGTGCGTAGTCTTCATTGGTTAAGTTGTTATTCCCAATTTGACTAGCAACTAATCCATTGTAAGATGAGACCATTGCAGAGACTAATGCAATGTGTTGCTGAGCAACTTCAACCGTCACATTACCCAAGTTAGAAGTCTCCAAAACCACCGTTTGTTGATTAGGTTGGTTCATTGGTTGTTGAGATTGGCTAGCAGTATAGAAAGCAGCTTGTTGCATTGGGGAAAATGGTGGAATGTATGAATTTTTGTATTGTTGTTGTGGTGGTGGATTTGATGGTTGTGAGAAGGATGATGTTTGTTGATGGTAGTTGATGGTAGGTGATTCCATAACATTGGAAATACATGCAACATGTGGTGCCACTAGCCCTCCTGAGCTTGAGTTACTAGCTGGAACTGGAGTACCTCCAAAATATAAGTTGGGATTCTGAGGAATCTGTGATCTTCTAGCTTTCCTCTTTTCTTCCAATTCTTTGTTTTCCAGCTTCTCTATAAACTCTTGAATGGACCAGAACTGGTATGCATCCTTCTCCCTGAGAACTTCCACATGCTGATCCCAGTGTGGTGGTAAAGCATCTGCAAACTTATCCACCTGCTTTGTCATAGGAATCTGTATACCATAACTAGACAATTCAGATAGCAAATGACTATATCTAGGAGTTAATTCTTTCAAAGTTTCATTGCCAATATAAGAAAAATTCTCAAACTCCTTTCTCAATTCTTCCATCCTTAAATTTCTAGTCTTCTCATTACCATCATGCCTCCTTTTAAGCATATCCCACAGTTGCTTAGATGTAGTGCAAGTCCCAAACTGATGCAACAGATCGTTTGTGATTGCATGTGTCAATTGGGAAAAGGCTTTCTTTTCCACAGCAAACTTCTTTTTCTCATCCTCAGCCATACTCTCCAATGGAACTGGTTCACCCGTATTCTCCAAAACTGGTGCTGTGTAACCTCTAGCAATCATATTCCATGCCTCTGCACCCTCTACTCCCATGCCTTCCAAATGTATCTTGAACTTTTTCTGCCACTGATTGTATTCTTGTATCTCCATGAGCTTCGGTGGCCGATTCCCGCTACCTCAAGACAAATCATTAATCAGTGTGGAAATAGCATTTGTAGTTTGAGTGTTTACCACCGCTGCTGCTACTCCCCAGTAGTCAGATTGTGGTGCTGGAGGTGCACTTTGAGCCATGTAGTTAATCGGTTGTGAAGACTGTGTGCTCGTCTTTTGTGCTGCCACCGTCCATGGGTCCATCACTTGCTGTTGTGGTTGTGTCGTTGCTGGAGTAGTCGGAAAATTCCACATGATCACGAACTTCGAAAAAATTCAGCACTTAGAAAATTTTCCAAACTTTAGTCCTAGGTTCGCCCGAATATACTCTCACTTTCGTCCCTTCTGATGCAGGTTCGCCCACACAGTAACAATCGAAGGTAGAATCTCACCAGAATGTAAAAACACACTAACACAATTCCACGTTCGCCCAGAAAAGTTCAGGTTCGCCCGTTTCTATTCTACGTTCGCCGCCCGATCAATCGAAGGTGGAAATTGTGACCCGAAAGTGAAAACTTCAAACAAAAACTTTCCAGGTTCGCCCAAAAGTACCTAGGTTCGACCAGAAATGACTCAGGTTCGCCCAAAAACTCTCAGATTCGACCACTCAGGTTCCAGGTTCGCCCATTTCAGGTTTGAAAAACGGTTATTTTGATCTCTGATTTTCAAAAGTTTGTGGACTTGAATGATCTCAATCAGGTTTTGATTCGGAATTGATTTGGAACAACTTTAATTCTTGGAATTTTGAATTTTAACCACAAAATCAACTTCAAATCAATCAAAAACACTCAAAAACCATTTTCATTCAAAAACAGATGTGAATTGATCAAAATTAGGTCCAAATCAGCTCTGAGTTTATCAAATTTGTTGTTGTATGATCCTCTATGCTCTGATACCACTTTGTGAGCGAAAGATTTTGACGAAAACAGGATTATCTGATCATACAAGTTACAAAACCAGGTGCGGAAACCCTAGCTTTGAACAAACTGATAAAAACTCAAATCAAAACACAATCAAAGTCATTTTCAAAGGTTTTCATAGATTAACTTTTGCATAAACTTGATTACAATGAGTTTTAGGTTAATCTAGAACACACACAAACACTCTCAATCTATCCTGGAACCTGACCTCAAAACACACACAACTAATAACTCTCTATACAATGCAAAAGCACAATTTCTATTTATAGGGACTGCACGTTCGCCCATATGCTGTGGTCGAATGTGGAAGACTTCCACATTCGCCCATATGCAGGGTACGAATGTACATCTTCTGTCAAGCTCCATTCACCTTCGCCCAGTTTTCTCTACCTTCGCCCACTTTGTCTCACATTCGACCAGACCATTTCCGCCTTCTATCCATCAGCACTCTAACATATGTTAATATCCAATCACTAGTCGCAAAACGCATCTACAGTATTTTCATTTTTACCGATTTAAAAAGATTTCGAGTATTTAATCAATATTTATATTTCTCCCCATATGGAATTCATAGATACATGAACATGTTCCATGTGGTTAAAATTTTAGAAAGGAAACATTAACATATATATATATATATATATATATATATATATCTGATTCGTTTTTTCGGCCAAAGTGTCAGCGGCGGCGACCCGAATTCCGGCCAAACTCTAGCGAGAGGTTTTAAGAAGTTTGAATGCTTGTTAACGCTCCCAATCGATTCCCAAACGTTTCTCCTTGAATTTTCGACGAATACCAACCATAATACTGAAACAAAATGCATTATTTAGTGTATTAAAAGCGGAATATCATTTGTAACGGCCGGAAAGTTAAAGTCTTGATTATAGTTGTTTAAATTCTGAATCTATATAAATACATCATTCGGTTTTGTTTTTGCACCATTACACTTTGTAAACCCACACGAAAACATATCAATCGTGTCAGAATGCTTCCAATTCGTTTCTTTATTTTTGGATATTCTACCTTCGAGTTCGACCCCTTTATCATCTTGTAAGTTTGGTATTTTGATGTCGTTTTCCTATTTGATCATTGTTCTATGAAAGCCCCATGAATTCGATGTCTAATCTTGAGTTATTCGAGTCAATTAGATTTAGGGTTAGGGTTCTTGGCTAGAGTATTGGGGAAGAAGATGAACTTAGATTATTGTTTAAATAGAATTTGTTTCTTTAAATACAACAAATTCATAACCTGGTCTAGTGGTTAAGTCACATGTATCCTGAACCAAGGGTCACGGGTTCGAAACCCAAGCAACCTAGCAATTCTGATATTTTTTTCTTTCTTTTTATATTATTAATTCTTTATTCTAAATTCATTTAAACATAAAATATTCATAATAAATCCATTTTTTATCCAAAAATTATGAAAATTTAGGTGTAACATCTTAACATACTAAATAAAATTATGACATTTTTATTTTCTGGAAAATAAATTATTTTCGTATTTTTATTGATTTAATTTTTTTTAATCATAATTAATTTATTAAAAATTCGTTTTTAATGATTTTAATCTCAAAATTTCTGGGAAATTATTTCTAAGTATGATAATCTGAAATAAAATTTATTTTCTTAGAAAATAGTTAATGCTGTTTTTACCATTTTTTTAATCATTAAATTACTCTTTAAATTCATTAAATCCGTCTTAAATGCAAATAAATTGAGAAAAATTATGGAAAAACTATTTTCACTATTTTACATCAGAAAATAATCATTTTTCATAAAAATATTATTTTTGGACTATATCTTGTATTTCTAACTTATTTATATTTAATCAGTCATAATAAATTATTTAACTAAATATAAATTATAAAATCTGTTTATGAATATTCTTTTATATAAAACTGAAATATTCCTAAGTGTGGAAAAACGTAAGTGCTTATATTTTCTTAGTTACATATTTGATCTTACATCGTGATATATTTTATTCAAAATTAGTATTAAATTCGAGTTATTATAAAACTTCATCTTCCCTACATAGCCTAGCAAACCCTAATGCCTTAGACCCTAGATTCCTTAGACTTTTTTTAGACATTTCCCGTATAGTATTATTAAACGTTATAGGTAGAATTCCTCGGAATTCCCAGTTCTTTAACTCACCACCGCTTAAGTTGGATTTTGATCACTTTCGCAAACTGTGAGTATATCTTTCCCCTTTTTTATGTTTTACTCTTTAGGAGCTACTCATGTAACTTATGTAAAATTACTATTTCTTTACACTAAGTGCAATTCTCATGTGTGTTTGCTTTGTGTTACTTTGTGTATCTATGACTGTCAAAATCATTAACCTTTGAGGGCCTAGCATTTCAATGAATAGTACTATGGTATATACCCCTTGTGACTTTGTTGAGAGACCTTGGTCATTGTTTTGTGATTTCTTATACTAAAAATGGTTTTCTTGTGTTAATCTCATTCTTGTAGGGTTGGTTTTGACTGATACTGCTTAATACATAATTGCAAACGGTATACAACATATGAATTGCGAAATGTTTTTATACTATATGTATTCAAAACAGGCTATGCTCACCAATACATTTTTGTATTGACATACACTATTTTCGTACATGTTTTAGGTTATTTTGAGACTCTTCCTTTAAGATTTTGGATTTATATTTAAGCTTTGACTTTATTGTATTTTAGTTAGACTTGACGCTTTAGAATTTTTGTATTATGAAATTTTCCTTTAAATGTAATAAACTATTTAATTCAATGTATTCAAATTTTCACTTTAGTACCATGAGCTATTGAACAATCGTCACTACGAGGCACCTCAATGTTTCCGCCATCGGTTGGGGTGTTAGAGGATGGTATCAGAGCCATGATTATAGGGAATTAGGTTATTAGAATGCCTTTTAGCCAAGACTATAACTAAGCTTACATTTACGAGTCCTCTCATGTATGTTTCTCTTTATGTTTATATTTTCTTCCTAGATATTTTCACTATGATTCTTTCTTGTTATTCTTTCGGTATTTTGCTTGGAGAAGAAGACACTCGTATTTCACAAACGAAACGATATCACCAAGTTAGGAGTGGTATCCATACCTTCGTGATTAGTTTCACTCCTCTCTATGTTATATATCTTTTGAATATTTCTTTGAGATAGGAATGACATCCACACCTCAAGAAATATTTCCTTCAAAAAGAAACTTCACCACTAAGCTAGGAGTGATATCCTTTAACTTAGTGACTAGCTTCACTCATCTGTATTGTATGTTTAAAATATATCTTTGAGTTAGGAGTTGTCACAACCTCAAATTTCCACTACGAGTTTTACCGCGAGGCGCATGACAAACCAGGATCCATAGCCACAAGTATCATGAACGACTCTAAATGCCCAAACCGTTTAGTTGGTTTTTGAAAAACAGTTTCATAGTTTAACCAAACATTTTAAAGTAGTGCGGAAGTGTAAACAAAATAAACCGTTCACAAAAGTCTGCGCAAAACAACGCGCCCAAAACCAAAGTTTAAAAGTTCAAAATATTAAAATGTTCATATCCCAAGACATAGTATGATGCATGCCCTAATCGTGCTCCATACCTAGAGACCTGCAAAGCATGCTAAAGTGTGTCAACATAAAGTCGGTGAGTTCACAGTTTGGATAACAAATGTAAAGTTGTCAAAAGCCCAAAAGTTAAAGTAGAGTGTCATCAGTTTAAGCTTGTCAGGGGTAGCTAGCCCACTCATTGTAACTAAACATGTGATTATTGGGAACATACAGAAGTTGTTAATTTGCCTTAGTACTAGTGTCTATCAGCACTAGTAAGTTCAGCTCCTTAAGAGCGTGGTCAAAAGTTCATGCCCGTAACACAAGCACCTCAAGCATAAGGTTGCTGCACAACCTAATAGCGCTATCAACTAATACCCCGTTCGCCTACAACGATTAACCCAATAATATGTAAGGACTTTAAATGATAGAGTGCGTTTAGTTCACAAATGACAGTAAAGTTTTAAACTGATAAAAGCGTGACCCACACAAGGAGTCCAAACCCGACCCACACAAGTAGTCAAAACCTGAGTTGTAAGATTAGTCCCAAACTGGACTAGAAACTGTTTACCAAAGTTGTCTCAAACCCGAGACGCATGCTTTCGAGAAAAAAGTAGTGAAACTCACCTTATGTTGCAAGCAAAATTATCCAAAATCCAACAACAATAGGGTGCTACCGACTCCCTATTACAAGTGTCACTAAGTGAGTATATGTGTATAATCAATACACCATATAACCCGTTTGTCCAAGACGTTTAAATGTTTAAAACCGTGTAACTAACCCGTTTGTCCTAATGATTATATACACCTCATATAAGTGCTCATACAATTTCATGTCAAATACAAGTCATACAAGACTCCAAATAGCCACATAAGTGTACATTACATAATCTGAGTTTTTAGGACAGATTATGCGCTGTGAAAACTAATTTATTTAAAATACTTATCCAATGAATTAGACTACCAAAATTTTACTGAATATTCCAGGGAGTCTACCAGACAATTAAATATTTTTATTTCATGACAAAACCATACAAAAAAATTATGAAAAATCATACAACACAGCTATGTCCAGAAAATACTCACAACAGATCAGATTAGTAGAAAAATTTCCAAAAAACGTCTTTTTTTCCAAACGGGATGAATCCACTTGGAAAAGCCAAGTTATTCCAATGTTTATCGACTGTCCAGATTTCATAACTTAATTCCTTGTAAAACTCGTGTTATGATTGTTTAAAGTTGACTCAGTTTGTTAATCCGAAAATCTGATATGACCTTTAATCAAAGAAAATTCCAAAAAACATATCAAACGACATCCAAATCAGATGATTTTACCCATTCTAAAAAGCTAAGACCATGTACAATCCATTCATGCAAAGAATCGATAAAAACAATTATTTGCAAGCCACGTAACAGACCCTACAAGTCAACATTCATATTCTGTCTAGATTTTAATCATGCAATATCATCAATTATATCAAACCCTAGTTGCATATTATCAATCAATAATAATCAAAAACCATCATAAAACATACATAAGACCTAACATGATCAGATCCTATCATAACACATGCAAAACCATAAACCCTAAAGATCATAAACATCATAAATGTCACACCCCAACCCGGCTAGGGCTGACGTGTCACCATTACAGATATCAAATTCAAAAACTATTCTAGATGTTTAAAGCAAAACAATCATAATTACAATTTTATAGAATTACGGATGTTAATAATGAGACTGAATCTTCCAGTTCTTTTAACGCTCATCACTGATTCCCCAAAATCCCATATTACCTGCGAAACAAATAAGACAACACAACAAAAGAAAATACGGCTAAGCCAAAAATTGCCCAGTAACGGAGGAATCAACAGTACAAGTAAATTCAATGCAACGGAAAAGCAAGACATAATAGAACTAAGACCGAAGTGAACATACGAAAGGAAATACGAAAACCAAACGAACTCTATTTCAAACTCGAAACCAAACTTTTATCGAAACAGTTGATGAACATAATCCTCCAAGGCAAAACCTGTTACTTGACCGGAACATAATCAGACACATACCGAAGCATATATGAACAATATCAAAAACATATTAGAACAAATACACATATCAAACTACGTGATTATTCATATAAATAATTAAGTCACGTCAAACGGAAGCACCTACGAGCCTAAACAAACTTACAAATTGGTACATAGCTAGCTAGTCCAGGCACCTATGAGACGGTGCATGTGGCGTACACACATTATTCCATCTCCAGAAAACAGAAACACATATCAGAAGTCAAAATCAGATCTAGGGTATATCCATACGCCTCTAAGGGACCATGTTAGAGACGCCATGATTTTGATTACGCACTGTCACGGAAAGTGTTCATGTCGTTGACGCCCCAACGACAAGTCAAAACAAACTGCTCGGGTGACAGAGTACAAAAGCTAAGGCCATGTAAATAATTACCGGCAAACTAAAATGACAATGACTGGAACATGCAACCATGAGTACAAGTCAGAGGTATGGCATGCTATGACACACTAACAACAAATTGACAAATACACACCAACCCAAATAACGAACCAAATACGAATCGATGATACGTATAAAACGATGACAGACTCTAAACATTGACGTAAGTCCGTACTACAAAGAAACGGATATAAATTTTATACTATGATGATACGACTAACGAACTCGTACACATGGAAGGAAACGGAAGTTATACTATGATTAAAAGAAAACAGAATCCGTACCTAAAATTTAGCAAAGAAAGGAAAAACAAAAGCGTCTTCAACGAATATGCAACCTATAATTCATTATTGTCGGGTTTAATTTACGATACACTAAGTTGGTCATCAGATTCGTTGACTTATCGATTTTCCGACGACAAAGCCTTTTATGACTCTTGACTAATTATTTTAAATGGTTTAAAACATATTCAGTGTTGTATATATATAATAAATAGTACAGGTATAGGAGTTGGGGTTTTATTAATACAATGACGTCCTACAATATTTATTTATTTTTCTAGAGTAATATATACAATACATGGCCTTTCAATTACTAGATTTTATATATATCATCGACATAACCAGTACATTTCATGTGATTATCATTTACATATACTATCATTTTAAACTCACTTATCCAATTTAAATAATGTTTATATAAATTGTAAAACTGTATTAAAATAATCATATATTTTTTTTAGTATCTTTGTAATTCATAGAAGCATAGGAGTCCAAACTCATTAACTCATATGTTTTCCAGAAACCAAAGTCAGTGGCAAAGAAAATGGTTTTCACATTCTTTAATAATACATGCTATTGAAATCTTTAGTCTGAGTGGTGGAACGTTAAGTTCATAGACTCGGTATAAGTATTTGTCAAACTTTGG
This sequence comes from Ambrosia artemisiifolia, assembly GCA_032199755.1. NCBI lineage: Eukaryota > Viridiplantae > Streptophyta > Magnoliopsida > Asterales > Asteraceae > Ambrosia > Ambrosia artemisiifolia. The sequence continues at coordinate 45,444,969 of CM063517.1, read as the reverse complement.
TACTTTCATCTTCTATATTACTCACATTCATGATTATCAAGCCCAAATTGAATTCTAAATTATAAAAGCTTTAGTCGCCGGAACAATCGAAACGAAACCATGATTCATATATCTAAAATCGAATCAGCAGAGGGTTCAAGTTAGGTACCTTAACAGTCAAGTGAAACGGGTCAGAAATAAACGATTTAGAGTTTCACATGGTCAAACGAAGACGGAACAGAGACCAGCGCATCGGTGCTTCACGATTGCGTACGGTGGCTGGTCATGAACTAACCATATGTTCTTGTCCAACGATGGGCCGACATGGATTGAAAAACGACAGCGGCGGCGAATGGTGGTGGTCTTCATTTGCAGGTGGGTTGCGGTTATTCGATACGAAGCAGAGATAAACCCAAGAGATTGAGGATTATAAATAATAATATTGTGTAGGTCGGTTGGTGGAGCGAGATATTTACGGGGTTGAATTGTTGACTCCTAATTTCTTGGGATTTAATTTTATTTATAATAATTCATAATTTGAACAATGGAAACCTACGTAGCCATGATATAAGTTATTTAAATTTTCCATCAACACCCCTCAACTTAAAGGATACATCACAATACAACCTCTCATTCTATTTTGAATTCTTAATAATCCTAAACTATTATAGCCATAACTATAATCACATCATTAAGTGTTTTTTTTCGGGTATTACAATAAACATGCGCAACTTGCAACCTATCAATTTCTAATCGCATAAGATTATGTTTATCCCATTCAATCTTTATAAACCTAAAGTTTTAATCTTTATGAAAACGTTTCAGAGACCTGGACAAACATAGTTAGGGGTTGATATACCGCAAGTTCTTCAAAACACAAGAGATTGAATGTTATACCGCAAGTTCTTCAAAACAATCAACCGAATGCTCTTGAAGCTTCCCGATGGATGTTCTTGCGCCTTAGCAGGTGTTAGGGGTTGATATTTTCGTAAAAGGGCAGTAGGGGCGATTAGGGTTGAGTTTAAGGGATACAAGAGGCTTAAGGTTGCTTAAATAGTAATTTAGGTCGGTTTAGTTGCGTCACGACCCTGCGCGCGGCCGCTCGGAGGGAGCGCGCGGCCGCTCACTCCTCCCTAGCCCGCTCCGGGTGGCCTGCTTCGTTGTACAACGTGTTTTCTTCGATGTTTTCGCTATTTTGGACAATAACAAGTGTAACCCCATGTGTTAAGACCCCAACCATCCTAATGGTCCACCTATTATGATTTTTATTAACATTTTCGGTTTAAGTTCACGTAATCACATACAGTCTGCACATAGTTTCACAGAGATTCATAGAAGCACGTAATTGCAATCAATCTCAAACAATTAATTCACAATCTTCTTGTTTAACAATTCACCAACGTCCGGGGTTCACTACTCATGTAAATAGTTTGGTAATTCCTCGAATTACCACTTCATGAAGTTATTAACCTATAAATGTGCAACGTGTAACTTATGTAGCTAACTCTAGTTAACTAGAATGCATAGAATGTAACCAGAGTTTAGTTAAAGTGAGAACCTGAAATTGCGGGGTATCACAGGAGTGATATATGTACCTAAAAGGTTTATTTCAATACCTTGTTTTTAATCTCACTAAAGTTTTGGAATTCACTAGTGATGATGGGGCACATGCAATCTGGAAGGGTGAGCATCTGTATCTTGAGATTTTCTGTCCAGGCCGGGTATTTCGTATAGATCCCAATCAGATGAGGGACCCGTATACCTACCTGGGTACTCTTGGGATGAGCATTCACTTATAGGCTAAAGTACGCCCCCACAAGTCACTAGGAAATTTCAAATACTTGGGTTAGTCAAAGTTTCTTATGGAAACAATCCCAATGTTTTATGTTATTTATATTTATGTTTTGTTTATCATTTGAAGACTCAATGTCATCGCTTGTTGTTTCATATGCTACTATTCATTAACCATTCGCTTTGGTATTCTTCATCATCATTATTAAAACTTTTGTTCACTATAGTATCGCATTATAATTTACATTATTTCATTTATGTTTTGTGACTTTTACACTATAAGGCATTTCTCCCTTGAGTTAAAACATTTTTACCCACAACTTAAATTTTTAAACTCTGTGTTTAACTTCGATCACATCCTGATTTTGGGAATTTTGCGTCATTACACAGTTAAAATGAAAATGGTTTCCCTAACTTATTTATCAACTTGTTTTATCAGGTTTAAAAAATTGATCGATGTTACAGTATATTCCTAAACTATGACCTTTGTATTCTCCTGCGTGTCTACAATACTCCTAACACAATATATCATCATTTATCCTATACTGATTCACTATCATAACCACGCCCAGTCTCCTAAACCATAGCCAACTATCACTAGTTAGCTCCTTTTGGCCAGACTAAATTCATACATAAATGCCTATCTACTCGACACAACCCAATACACTACTCTCTAAAACAATTGACGTATCAAACTATTTCTTGTGTTGTCCTTTCACAAGAGCACAAAACCCAAATACATAGTTTTAGAGAAGCCTATTCACCAGATTATTATACACCTTGTATACACCTTGTGCCTTGAAACAAATAGCACACTGTGAGTCGAAAAAGATGTCTTAACGATCGTTACAAACAAACGGTCTTTCAATGTATAAATTTCGTAAAAGTTTGACAACTAAAGGTTTCAAGTTTACCCAATCCTAACGGGTAACACTTGGATTTTCGCAAACATTTCATAACATTTGAAAATTTTCGACTTTAGTGAAATTTTAACTTACAAGTTAAAGAAATGTTTAAATACAGATTCATCAAGGCATCCGAGATCATTCACAACCTCGTACCTTTCCTACCCACACCTTCCAAATATTATCAAGGAGAGTCAACTCAACCCTTATCAATTCCCTTACTGTGACTCGATCTTCTTTTCAAAGCCTGAAATCTGTTTTCTGAAATGTTATGTAATTATAATCTTTTCGTGTCATACACGTTGGTTTTATCATTCATGCCATTTTTAAATCTTGTTCTTTTGAAACACATTTGATCTATATGGTTTCCTCTTACATTTTATAAACTTGTTTTGCATATTTACAAGTCAAATGTAAACTTTCTTGTTTTCATATAACGGATCCAATAGATGTTTTCGGGAAAAGAAACTTGCGACTGATAATATGTCTTATAAACTCGATTTCTCGTAAACACAAGAACGTGTGTACCTACGAAGTCCTATTATGCGAATTTATTTTCTAAAACATTCTTTGATCTTTAAATAGTTATTCTGACACTGCATTACTACTGTTCTTTTAACCATATCGCAAAGTCCGAGTAAATTACGTTTTTATAAACAAAAATTTATCTTTTTTACACTTGCATTGTTTCAGTCGCAAAACTTATGGTCTAACAAAACAATGGACATATCCTCATCGGAATGTTGCTAAATGCTTTTTATCGTATGGTGCATATATGCAAAACTACTAAATTTAAACTCTCATGCCAGTAGACTAGACGTCTGTTCTGCACACTCTCATTTGCAGTAAACTTCAATATTTTATTCTTTCAACATTTTATTATGTTCGTGCATTATCTTATTTATGATTATTCTCACATTATGCATTTATTGGTGGTTATTCTTACGCGTTATTTGCGGTTATTTCTCGCACTATTTAATAGCAGTTATTCTTACATAGTTGATTCTGAGCATTAATGCAACTCGTTTACTCTCATTTTGTGCAATTGTTCGATTTAATCGATTTATGTTATATTGTTCTTCCGAATCGAAATTTTATGCTATACTGATATACTTACATGAACGCATATTTTGTATGCGATTTTTCTTGTTTTGAGCAAAACCCTGTTATACTTTTTCATTATTTTGTTCATCACCATGGTCAATGAAAATACTAATTGATAACTCGCATGAGGTCTAAGCCAGGGCCCACGTACGACTCGGGTCGGAGTACTCCTCTAACCCGAGGGGAACGTCGTAATCTTTAGAGTCTATCAATATGAGTGTTTAGAGCCAAACTATGTGAACATTAAAATGACCGGTTATTTATGCAGGTGAACCTGAAAGGGGAAGGACCGCTAACCGTGCTTGATACTTACACTTTATTTCATTACGGTTATTCGGGTGAACCCGAAAGGGGAAGGACCTTTAACCGCATTTTATACTTCAGCAGTACCTATTACATAACACATTTTAGTTGCACGCATTGTGTCTTGTAGCATTTATGTTAGAGTCGTGGAAAAGCATAACACTCTAGTGTAAGGTAAACCGGTGATTACAGTCCTGAACGTAAACACGGGTTTACAGGTACATGGGGGTGGTGTGTGATTTCACTTAGGCTATTGGGGGACAATCAGTACGAATCCACGATATCGGTAGTGTGGTGGGTTAGCTGCGGTACACCCTATATATAACACTAACAATACTGCGGGAGCGGACTAGGAGTTTGACCAAGAACCTACTCCATTATTTTGCTATTGCATATTGGTCTATTTAATAGCGTTGGGTCCAACCTCTTTAATAGGTCATTGACCAACGACTATTATTTTTGATAAGAACGTGTCTTTTACACAAGCTTAAATTCGTCTTCCTGGAGTCTTTCTTTTGACCACCCACACAGAAAACTCAAACCTTGTGTACTCTTACACTCTCGGTTATTTGGATTCTTGTTGCATACCCTGATAAAGTTCAGTCGGAAACCTTTCTAAAGTAGGGGAGACTGCTTCATCAGTGCCTCTGCCCTTACCAGTTACACATTCCCAAAACCTTTCTCATTTAGACTCTCAACTTCCTAACCTCAGGTCAACTGCCAAAAATTTTGAAACTTTTACTTTGGATGTTAGACAACTACTTTAGATTTTGTCAAAACACAACTAATACAATTTTTTCTAAACCTGCTTGACTTTTACAACGCCTTATGTTTCATAGAAACCTCCACTTGAAAGAAATTTCGAGACGGAATTTTCTAAAGTAGGGGAGATTGTGACAACCGTCAACCTCATCTTTATCAAATTATCAATTTTAGTCCTTGTACTTTTCATTTTTACCAATTTAAAAAGATTTCAAGTACTTAATCAACAATTGTATTTCTCCCCATATAGAATTCCTAGATACATGAACACGTTCCATGTGGTTAAAGTTTTATATATATATATATATCTGATTCGTTTTTTCGGGCAAAGTGTTGCTGGCGGCGACCTAAATTCCGGCCAAACTCTGGTGAGAGGTTTTATTTGATCATTGTTCTATGAAAGCCCCATGAATTCGATGTTTAATGTTGAGTTATTCGAGTCAATTAGATTTGGGGTTAGGGTTAGGGTTAGGGTTCCTGGTTAGAATATTGGGGAAGAAGATGAACTTAGATTATTGTTTAAATAGAATTTTGTTTCTTTTTATTTTCTGGAAAATAAATCATTTTCTGGAAAATAAATCATTTTCTGGAAAATAAATCATTTTCGTATTTTTATTGATTTAAATTGTTTTAATAATAATTAATTTATTAAAAATTCGTTTTTAATGATTTTAATCTCAAAATTTCTGGGAAATTATTTGTAAGTATGATAAACTGAAATAAAATTTATTTTCTCAGAAAATAGTTATTTTTGCCGTTTTTACCATTTTTTTAATCATTAAAATACTATTTAAATTCATTAAATCCGTCTTAAATGCAAATAAATTGAGAAAAATTATGGAAAAACTATTTTCCCTATTTTACATCAGAAAATAATCATTTTTCATAAAAATATTATTTTTGGACCATATCTTGTATTTCTAACTTATTTATATTTAATTACTCATAATAAATTATTTAACTAAATATAAATTATAAATCTATTTATGACTATTCTTTTATATAAAACTGAAATATTCATAAGTGTGGAAAAAGGTATGTGCTTATATTTTCATAGTCACATATTTAATCTTACATCATAATATATTTTATTCAAAATTAGTATTAAATTCAAGTTATGATAAAACTTCATCTTCCCTACATAGCCTAATAAAACCCTAATGCCTTAGACCCTAGATGTCTTAGAATTTTTTAAGACATTTCCCTTATTAGTATTATTAAACGTTACAGGTAGAATTCCTCGGAATTCCCAGTTCTTTAACTCACCACAACTTAAGTTGGATTTTGATCGCTTTCGCAAACTGTGAGTATATCTTTCCCCTTTTTTATGTTTTCCTCTTTTGGGCTACTTATGTACCTTATGTAAAATTACTATTTCTTTACACTAAGTGCAATTCTCATGTGTGTTTGCTTTGTGTTACTTTGTGTATCTATGACTGTCAAAATCATTAACATTTGAGGGCCTAGCATTTCAATGAATAGTACTATGGTATATACCCCTTGTGACTCTTTTGAGAGACCTTGGTCATTGTTTTGTGATTTCTTATACTAAAAATGGTTTTCTTGTGTTAGTCTCATTCTATTAGGGTTGGTTTTGACTGATACTGCTTAATACATAATTCTAAACGGTATACAACACATGAATAGCGAAACGTTTTTATACTATATGTATTCAAAACATGGTATGCTCACAAATACATTTTTGTATTGACATATACTATTTTCGTACATGTTTGAGGTTATTTTGAGACGCTTCTTTTAAGCTTTTGGATTTATATTTAAGCATTGACTTTATTGTATTTTCGTTAGACTTGACGTCTTAGAATTATTGTATTCTGAAATTTTCCTTTCAATGTAATAACCTATTTAATTCAATGTATTGAAATTTACACTTTAGTACCATGAGTTATTGAAAAATCGTCACTACGAGACACCTTGATGTTTCCGCCATCGGTTGGGGTGTTACACAACCAATCCATGCCCACAACAACATCAAAACTACCCAAGGACACTAGCATAAGATCAATAGGAAAAGACAAACCCGAAAGCTTTAAACGACACTCCTTAAGAATATGCGTCGCCTCGATTTTCTTACCATCAGCCAATTTTATCAAGTACTTAGCCTTTAAAGGTGTAGGTACTATATCTAGCAACTGACTAAACTCAACATATATGAAGCTCTTATCAGCACCCGAATCAAATAAAACAAAAGCATAACAATCATTAAGAAGGAACGTACCGGTAACAGTATCAGGATCCTGTCGAGCTTCACCCAAACCAATGACGAAGGCATGTGCATTTCTGCCGCCACTTCCATTGCCTTTACCATTCCCATTCCTTCCAGCATCTCCCTGCTTTAGCTTTGGGCAATCCTTCTTGAAATGCCCAGCTTCATCACAATTGAAACACCCTTGGTTACCCTGAGGTGCTGGAGCAGGAACGACAGCTTGAACATGCTTTGGCTGAAGATTGACCCTACAATTCTTTGCTTGATGTCCGATCCGCTAGGATTGCAACGATACCTATCACAATTCCCATGATGATGAAACCCACACTGGTTACACTTTGGAAGCTTCCCGGTATACCCACCGTGCTTCTGATCAGACGAAGAACCCACTGCCTCAAACTTCCTTGCCTGCTGCTGCGGCTGCACTGGAGTTGAATTCTTAGCAACATTCTCCCATTTCCTCTTAGTGCATTTCTAACATGTGTTAACCTTATCTAATCATGTAAACACGTATTCACACATTGCATTTCATATACGAAACATTTCATACTTCCTACTTAATCCAACTATGTAATTTCACCAACAATGGGGCTCAAGACTCGTGTGTGTGTGTATGATATTCCCAATGATCCTCCGAATCATTGAACCCTGGACAATGCGTAAATGTAAACCGACTCAACTGACCTAGTCAAGTACGTTAAATAAATGTTTTAGCTGGGGTAGACTTATATGTTTGTAAAAGGGATTAACCTGAATTTGCCGGGTGTCACAATTTGTTTTAAGGAGTGTTGCTTTTAATGATGCTGAGTTCAATGAAGGATGGCAAACTATTGTTAAGGATATTGGACTTGAACTATATGACATATTGCTATTTGATTTTGTTTATGAAGGTATTTTGTTAATGTCGTGTTTCCGCAACTTGGTTTGTGAAAATTCTTTCATGCAGATGTTAAATGACCCTTCAAGCGAATTATTAGTAAGTATTTTTCTGCTACTGTTATATGCATATTTACAATTAAAAATAACAAATAACAGAAGTTCTTTATTTGGTTTACTTACAGAGAGTACCTGATGCTTTTTCTTCTGTGTATCTTCATGATAAAGTTAGTGAGGCTTTAGTAACTATTAAATTTGGTGATCTTTCATGGGGTTTAAAAATGATTTGTTTAGAGAAATAGTATTATTTGTATGATGGGTGGATCAAAGTAGTTAAAGATCTTAAGTTGGATATTTTCGATTTTGTGTTTCTTGAGACGAGAGACCTGTCAACACTTGAAATTAAGGTATTTTTAAACAATTGTACCTCTTATTCGCCAAAATCTACAAGTTAAACAAGCAGTTGAAGGTGAAATTTGTGATGATGGTCAGTTTGATACGAAGGTTTAAAAAACGTTTATATGTTTTTTTATATAAGATAACATTTCAATTACTATTACATCATATCTAAAGTCATATTCTAATTTATTTCTTTTAAATGGTTTAATAAGTAGATGATTTGGATGGAAATATTACTTCTGAAGTTTATCTGTATAATGTTGTGATTAGTAAACGTTATGTAAGGATAGATATTACTTTATGGTTTATATTTTTCATTATCTTGTTGAAATTAATTAACTACTGATGTTGTCAACATACATCAACTTTTCAGCAAATTCGTTCTACAATAGACAGGTTAGCTAAGCTTACATCCCGACATCAGATTTTCGTTCAAGTGAATGGTGGTGAAGTAAATGAGTGTAAACTTTATGTTGAACAGTATAAGAATTCAAAAAGGTATTGCTTAAATTTTAATAATGAAATTTGAATTTAATTTTAATAATATAACTAAAAGTCTTATTTTCTCACTTCATAGGTTTGTGGTTAGTGGATGGATAAACTTTATAAAATCCAAAGGTTTGAAAATAGGTGACTAGTGTAATTTCAAGTATGATGAATTAGAAGGAATTTTGGTCATAATTAAACATTGATCATTTGGTAGGCAGTGGTAATATTTTGATGTTGATATAATGTTTGCATATTGGTATTGTTTGATTGTAATTATTAGGTTAAATATATTAACTTCCTGACTGTTTAGTTGGTAGTTCTGAAGATGCTTATGTTAGGTTGGTAAGCTTGATCATTTTTGATGTAAATATATATTAAGATGTTTGATATTGTAAGTATGTTATCACTATTAGTATTTTATAGTTTACACTTTTCTTAGAATAAGCCTATCAAATTGGACGAATATGTTATAGGTATTCTTTAACTTAGATGATGACTATGAAGTAGAGCTTAGTAACAAATGTTTAAAGCAACATCTGTTAAAGGAAACTGTTGAAGGAATATCTGTTTGAATCAACAATTGTTTATAGTAACATATTTTTTAGAAAGATCTCCTTAACAGACCTTCGACACTTGAACAGACGTTACTCTCCCCGTGTTATTAGAAGTATGTTTCATCATCTATTTCTTTTGTATACCATGTGTTATTACAACAGAGCTTTTCATGCGTCTGTTTATTTATCATCAGCTGTTTCGTTCATCAATGGCTACATTGTCCATTAATGGTTTCCAATCAGCTATTTCATTCACATCAGTTTTTACGAAAGGCATAATCAAAACCATCAAAGAATGGATTTTCAACTTTAGTTGGATGTAGTCTTCCCGTGTTTTCACATGGGATTTCACCTAGTTATAATAACTGAAAGCCATAAATCCTACATGGCACTCAAAGAGTGCATCCTCCTCCTTGGGTGTGCCATGTGGCATTAATTTATTTTAGGAAAAAAACTAAAACCAAAATTGGATTTTTCTCTCTCATATTTCCTTCCATAATTTTAAACATTAATATCTTTTATACACGAGAATTTTTAAAGAAAAAAATTATACCAAATTAACGAGGGTTTATTATCTTTCCAATGAGTACCATAGTGCTATATAAAAAACTGAGAAAAAACAACTATTTTTTGTGGGGTTTTGTTCATACAGGAAAAAAACACTAAGTGTTCAGGAAATTCATTAATAATGTATAGACAAGTCGCTAATTATGTTCAAATCAGTAAATATGAATTCTATTTTCAACACGTGTTAGCATTGGAGTTGTACATTGTTTTAGGTTATGTATTGATATTAGAGTTATTCATTTTTTAAGGTTAGGTGTTAACATTGGAGATACATTGTTAATTGTTTTAGGTTAGGTGCTACCCAAAGCTTTACTGCATGTAACTGTAAAGCGCATAATTCTATTTCATATGTAAAATTGATGTCATATTAGATTTCGCAACCCCAGGACGTTCCTGGGGTATAATCTAGTATAAGAATAAAATAACTTGAAAGAAGAAATAGAACAAATATCAACCATCAGTAATTTTTCATATATTAATTGTATATAATGTTAAATAAATTATTTATTTTCTTTGTAATCCCCTAAACTAGTTCAATAAATAAAACTCATAATCAATTTTTAAGTTATATACTTTCAAAGGAAACCTAGATAAAGTGAAGGAGAATTTCCATATGTTATATACTTAGGATGAACTTTTATATGTGTAGGATAAACGCATGATAATCTCAATGTGTGTAGGATAAACATATGATAATTTTTCATATATGTTGGATAAATTTTGGTATGCGTAGGCCAAATTTTGATGATGTGTAGAATAAAATGTAATGATTAATTAATTAAAGAGATAATACACTACAAAAAATGCCATTTAGTGACACAAACTTTTAATGGCGTTTCGTTTTTGTGCCACTACTTTAGTCTTTTAATGACGCTTTGTATATAACATATTTGTTTGACACACATCTTTAGTGACATTTATTTTTTATACCATTGAGTTACGTCTTTAGTGAAACTTATGTATGCTATATTTGCTTGACACGTGGATTTAGTAACATTTAACTTTTATACCATTAAATAACTAAATTCAAACTAATTATTTCATATCTAACTACTGTATTAAAATTTGCCAATTACCTTTTTCCCTCCTCTCCTAAAAATTTCCCTCTTAACTCATTTTCTCTCTTGACCTGGCTTTTATTATTTCTTGTTTTCTCTCTTTGGTTACAACTAACTTTCATCTCTTTTCTTTCCATCTCTTTCTCATCAAAGGAACACAACACAACAAGGTGTTATTTGGTGTTTTATGGAGGTGCAGAAAAATTTTGGTGGTGTGGGGGTGTACGGGCGTTTGTTTTGTAGGTGGTGAATGGGTGAAGTGGTGTGGCGCGGAGGGTGGTGTGGGAACCGCCGATGTCGGTGGGGTATAAGGGGCGGTGATGGTGGTCGTAGTTTGCTGTACAACCACGTTAGCCAGGTGGTCCGATGGCCGTTTTGCAATAAAAAGAATCTGTAGATGTTCATAAGAGGTCGGTAGCGGAGAGGGATTTAAAAGGATAGAGACTAGAATAGATTCAATCGAGAATAGGCCGAGCATCTTCGTACTAGAAGGCCACTCGAAGCTGTCTGGATTGAGTGAATCGTGGCCGTCAAACCCTAATTTTTTCAATAAGGTACACCGTTTCGCCCCACTAAATGTTGGTTCTTGTGTTAGTGTTAATTTCTTGTACAAATTATTGGAAACTTTGAATGATGGTACGGTGGTGGTTGTGCAGGTTATTCTCCAAGTCCTCTATCTTCCTTGCTTACCAAACTAATTAGTAGAGATAAAAAAATGATGCTTAAGGTTGGTTCTTGAAGGGATAGGGTACCTAATCTGAGCGCAGATAAGAAACCCTATCCCATAAAATGAATCACAAGTAGCTCGCGGAGCTCTAATTCGCGGCGCCAACCCTTGGAGCAGCAAATGTCTCCTTCAGCGCGCGTGACCTGATCCGCGCAAATTAATAACCTCATGCGAAGGGTTACATCAGCAGGGTGACATCACCATCACCAAAGAATCTCCGCACGTGCTCCCACGCGCGGATATTTGCCCAAGCATCAGCTTTTGGTACGAGGTACAGACAATCAAGAATTAAGAACATTTGGTCAGATCTGAGCAGATCCTGCGCCAACCAAATATCAGCACGTGTCAGGGGTGGTCCAACGACCACAGACAGGGAATAGCGACGTGACTGCTCCCTTGCTTCCACCATGCTGCTGTGAACAGTACTTGTCAGAGTATTATGCAAGCATGTCTGCTCGCTGCCAGATGTCACGTCAGACGCCAGCAGGTGCTCAACCATGGTGTGTCAGGAAGGAGCGCCATCTGCGCCTAATCAGACGGTGCCATGTGAACTTCCAGCAGGCCAAGTCATACTTTCTCTCACATCGGCATTAATTGTCTCCTAATTCCCTTCTATTTATGGACTGAAAGGCCCAGATCAGTTACATCTTTCATGGCCACATCATTCGGCCCATGCTTTTTCCTATAAAAAGAAGGCTTCCCCTCCTTTATATGGGATCGTTCATTTTCATGCTATACATATCTTAGAGAGAAACATTTGTAATCACTTTGTAATCTTTCCGAGCAATAATTTTCTCTCTTTACAGTGGACGTAGGTTGATCTATACCGATACACTTATATTCTTGTGTTCTCACTTTCACCACACACATTACACTCATTATTACTTCCTAGGGTTCAGTTTCATTGTTAGTGTGAGCAAAGGATTATACCTTGAGCGAACAAGAGTATCAAACCAAATCCATCCTTCCTAGGACAGATTATACTCGTTGTTTCTTCAGTTCTATAAATTTGATTTTCTTGCTTCCTTGAAGGTGGTCTCATAGATATCAGTAAGCAACATTTTTTTCCCTTTTGATAGGGAATTTGTGTTTTTTTAGAAAAATGTTAATTTTAGTTTTTGTGTGTTGTGAAACAACATTGACAAAGTGACTGACTAAAGTGGTACACATATGTGAAGCAACATTGACAAAGCGACAGATTGAGTTTGAAAACCCAGAAGCCGGCAGTTTAACAGTGAGTTCTATATCTTTGCTCTGCTCAAAGTTGTATGAAGTCTAGAATCAAGTAAATCACACCTTTTATCACAAATAATTAACAATGGTATCTAGTTTAGAGATTCATCATTATATGAGAAATAGAAAAATGTTATGCACATGAGTTGTTTGATGAAATCCTCAACTTGAAGAAATTGGCTTATATCCTTTAAAATCTGGAGTTTTTGTTCTATTTTGAATCTTCATATTTCAAATTCTACCAATAGCCTAGAACCCTCATTAATTATGATAAAGAAGGAATTATAAAGGGATGGGTTAATATGTGCTGATATTTTGTAGGATGATGATTAAAGCATCAATTAATGGTGTGACTATAATGATACATGTATACTTATATGGATGATCAATAACAATGCATGTGATGTTTAGGAGAATCAAATGATTAAAATGAGAGATCAACAAGAGGTGTTTCTACAAGCAACGGTAAGTCTTGTTAGTAATTCATGGTATAACCACTTTTTTATATGTTGAGTACAAAGTTAAACATTTTTATAAAGTTGCAATCTAGATATTGGTGTTTTAGTGGAACAACTTGTATACCTATGCTAACTCCATCAATTAATGGGTTCAACAACATTATCATAAAAATGTATTTTTATTATGTTATTTACAAGTCAACATGATGGAAACCTCATTGAATCAACGCAAAGATTTATACTTTTATTAACTAGGACATAGTAATTGATAAGAAATAAGCACATGTTTGTAAAGAAAAAAATAATAGATATTAACTTCTGTTAGCAAAGGCATAATAATTAATTGGTATATAAAAAAACACAAGGGTTTTCAAGCAAACTCGGGCCACATCATTCGGTCCATGATTTTTCCTATAAAAGGAGGCTTCCCCTCCTTTATAGGGGATCGTTCATTTTCATGCAAGAAAGAGCTTAGAGAGAAATATTTGTAATCACTTTGTAATCTTTCCTAGCAATAATATTCTCTCTTTATAGTGGACGTAGGTTGATCTAGACCGAACCACTTATATTCTTGTGTTCTCACTGTGACCACACACAATACACTCGTTATTACTTCCTAGTGTTCAGTTTCGTTGTTAGTGTCAGCAAAGGATTATACCTTCAGCGAAGACGAGTATCAAACCAAATCCATCCTTCTTAGGACAGATTATACTCGTTGTTTCTTCATTGTCCCACGGATGGCGCCACCGACAAATATCAGCGTAGGCTGATGAAATAAGCAAAGCGGAAGGGCAAAACTCTGACCTATGACTCACCCCCGCGGAGGATTCATAAGAACAAAGAAGTTGACGGTCCTCTTGATGGTCGTAGCGGGGAGCATGGTGGAGACACTTATGCTCGGGGCTATGCCAGAGCGCGAGACAAGTCGGATGGCTATCAATCTTCCAGCGATGAAGATTATAGAGCGCCAAGCCGCACGCACAACTCGCGCTCCGTCACAGCAACGTTCGGGACACACTCGAACGTCGACGATGATCTGGTCAAGCCTCACAGACCAAAGTCCTTCGTTGGAAAATCAAAGTTTGTTACTCGCATTGCGACGACAAGAATACCAAAGAAGGCAAAACTCCCCAGCAGCATCGGCAAGTTTGATGGCTTGCGCGACTCGGACGACCACATTCAAGTCTTTGAATGTGCGGGGAGTTCGGTAAACTGGCCAGTTCGAGTTTGGTGCCACATGTTCGCCCAAATGCCGACAGGCACCGCCAGAGTCTGGTTCGATAATCTCCCCGCGGGGAGCATTACGGACTTTGACGATCTAACCAACAAGTTTGGTAATCACTTTTCCCATCTGCGGAAACACAAGAAGGACAAGGCGCATATACTCCTGTGTTAGCGCCACGACAATGAGTCCATTGAGGACTTCATTGAATGTTTCAACAGGGAAGCCTTCCAGATAGGGTGCGGCGAGGAACTTACCCGTGTCGCCTTTATTCAGAATGTATGCAGTGAGGATCTCATGAAATGCCTCACAAGCAAAGATGGTATTCCAGAGTCCTGGGATGAGCTAATCCGTGCGGCTAAAATCTATGCGTCGTCTGAAAAATCTTTCCGCCAGATGCGCAACTCCCAGCATCACAATAATAATAATAATAATAATAACAATAAAAACAAAGGGAAGTCCGTATGGATGCGCATCTTGGGATCTACGAAGGAAGGAAAATATTCCTCCTCTAACGACGCCCGCCAGCTTGTCTCCAATAAGCAAACACAGAACCAGCGTGGTAATTCCAAGAAAACCCAAGACTTGACACCGTTGACAAAAACTCCGTCCCAGGTTCTCAAGACGGAGCAGATCACTTTCAAGGAGCCTAAACCCCTTTGGAAGACAAAGAATGTGGATACGAGCAAATTATGTGAGTACCACAACGATTTTGGACATCTTACAAACAACTGTTATAGTCTGAAGATATAGATTGAGTCCGCCCTGGTGTCTGGTCAGCTTGGACACTTGGTCAAAAATGCGCACAGAGCTGTGCGGGGAAACAACGATGACGACAACCATGCTGAGGGATCGCGGAAGAAAATTCGCGACCTCAGTACTCACATGGTTACACATGCTCCGCGCCACCAATGCAACATGACCAAGGAGGGAAAGAAGGGCACCCATCAGGGAAGGCAATCCCGGGTGCTGCAAAATAATGACTCTTGGAAGGAGGCTGACGTTCTCTTCCCAAAAGTACGCGGCGGTGCGTCCTCTACCGCCTCGTTAGTCATCACCGCTGTGTTCGGACATTATCGCACGCGATACATGTTCCTTGACGGCGGAAGCAGCACTAACATCATGTATCACAAGTGTTTTCAACAGTTGGATGATGAGGACAAGGCCAAGCTCGTACCAGTCAACGCGCTGATCTCCGGCTTCATCCACGAAACCATCATGCCTCGCGACATGATTTCTATGCCAGTCACGATGTCAGATGGCAAACATGAGCGCACTGAAATCTGCGACTTCATGGTTCTGCCAACTACATCCCATCATGAAATTCTGCTAGGTCACGAGGGCATTGCATGCTTCAACGCAAATGCTTCCACACCACTCGGAATGGTTGGCTTCCTAACCAAGACATCCATCGCAATTATCATGGGGAACAAGGACTGTCACACTTCTGACTGCGCCAAGCCCTCGAAAATGGTCAAAACTGACGCCCGCACCGAGTCAGAAAAAATGGGTTCTCAACCCTAAATTTTCGGAGCAAACAGTGATCATTGGCCATGTAATCCCGGACACCAACCGCAACCATCTCAAGCATCTGTTGATCAAGAACATGGACGTCTTTTCCTGGCCGCCATCGGACATGGTTGGTGTTCAAAGAGAAGTCGAGGAGCACAAGCTCAACGTGTATCGATCGGTGGAGCTGGTCGTCCAAAAGAAGCGGAGCATTGGTCCCAAGAAAACAAAGGCAATGAGTGAACAAGTCACCGAGCAACTCAATGCGGGCATTCTGTGCCCCATACGCTATCAAACCTGGGTTGCCAACCCGGTCATGGTAGGAAAAGCGATCAGGGGGTGGCGCATGTGTGTTGATTACAAGGACTTGAACAAGGCGTGTCCCAAAGATTGCTACCCTTTGCCAGAAATCGACTTAGAAGTAGATTCTCTAGCCCCTTATCGCTTCAAGTATTTCCTAGACGCGTATAAGGGCTACCATAAAATCCAGATGGCAAAGGAAGACGAGGACAAGATGGCTTTCCGCATAGACATGGGCACCTTCTGTTATACCAAGATGCCCTTTGGCCTGAAGAATACGGGCGCCACATACCAGCGCCTCATGGACACCGCCTTCGTTGACGAAATCGGCGTAAGCCTAGAAGTATACGTTGATGACATTGTAATCAAGAGCAGTGAAGAAGGACACATGCTGCGGGATATTCAAAAGACTTTCTATCAACTGCGCAAGGTGAGCGTGAAGCTCAATCCCAGCAAGTGCTCCTCCAGAATGGAGGAAGGAAAGTTCCTCGGGGTGATTGTCACACGGGATGGTTTTCGTACCTGATGAATATACCAATTATTATATCATTCGCACTCTCCTGGATGCGGAAACACGATACTCCACAATGGAAAAGTTGGTTCTTGCACTGGTCCACGCGTCTAGAAGATTACAACGGTATTTCTAAGGCAATCCGATCAACGTCTTGACGGATTATAGAATCAGCGATGTCCTCTGTAAACCAGAATTGTCGGGTCGACTTGCAAAATGGGCTATCGAGCTCGGGGAGCATACGATTTATTACATGCTCAGACCCGCAATAATGGGACAAATGCTCGCTGACATCGCAGCTGAGATACCCGCTGACAAGGTTCAAGACTGCCTTGCAGAACAAGCACCCGTGCAACCACAAGATCAATCATAAAAGTGGTCCTTATTTACAGACGAGGCCTCTAATGACGATGGTTCTGGCGCGGATCTTCGCCTTATCATCCCAGATAAATACTAGTTCACATACGCAATCCGCCTGGACTTCAGAAGTACCAACAATGAGGCGGAATTCGAAGCGCTGCTGGCAGGCCTCCGCGTTGCGGAAAAAATGCGGGCCAGGCACATTAAAGCACATGTGGATTCACTACTTGTCGCGGGACAAATCAACGGGACCTACGACGCGCTGGACACAACTGTGGCCCTTTATCTTGAGCAAGCCAAGCAACTTATGTGCGGGTTCGAATCATGCATTGTTGTCCACATTAGGCTCTATGAAAACAAACCTGCGGATGCGCTGCGCAAAATGGCCTCAACAATCTTTGAACATATGGGTAAAGAAGTTCGCGTCAAGGTGCTAAACTAACCCTCTGTCCCGCTCAGACAAGTAAACGTCATCTAAACTGGCAACGCGTCTTGGATAACGCCAATTAAAGCCTACCTGTCTTCCGGCACCCTCTCTGATAATAAATCAGAGGCCCAAAAGATCCAGTACAAGGCTCTCCATTATAAGCTGACCGACAGAGTCCTATACCTCCGATCTTACCTAGGCCGCTATTCCACTGCGTTGACACCGCGGACGCCTCGTTCCTCATTCAAGACATTCATGAAGGAATTTGTGGTTTGCATGTGGGGCCCAGGATGGTAGTCGCAAAGTTGATGAACGCGGGGTATTACTAGCTGGGAATGCACCTGGACGCTGTCAAACAGTAGCGCAAATGCGGAAACTGTCGGCATCACGCGCCAAACACCCTGCGTCCCAAAAACGACCTGGTGCCTGTCACAGCCGCATGGCCATTCCAGAAGTTGGCAATTGACCTTGTTGGCCCATTCCCAGTTGGGCCAGGAAATGTCAAATTCTTGATAGTAGCCATATACTACTTCACCAAGTGTGTTGAGGCAAAACCTCTAGCCAAAATCGACGGGGCGCGTGTCAAGAAATTCATTTGGGAGTTCGTCATTTGCAGATTCGGCCTCCCATTTCATCTTGTGAGCTACAACGGAACGCAATTTTAGGACCAACACTTGCAAGAATGGCTGGCGTAACTCGGCGTCTAGCAAATCTTCACATCTATCGCGCACCCGCAAGGCAACGGCCAAGTTGAAAGAGCAAATAGAAGCATTGTGGAAGGCATCAAAGCGCGTCTCGGAACCAAGCGCACAGGTTGGGTGGATGAACACCCACACGTTCTGTGGGCTCATCAAACTCTAACTAAAATAAGCAACGCTGAAACCCCGTTCAGCCTAACGTACGGTTCTGAGGCAATCGTACCCGCTGAAATTGATTGCCCTTCTGCAAGAGTACTCATGGCGGATAAAGGAAACAATAATGAAGAGCTCCGGATAAACGTTGACCTTCTTTATTTAACTTCGTTGTATATATACGAGCTACACACGCCTAGTTAATTTTAATGATCAATGAAATTTTATTACCTATTGTGTTTGCTACTTAGTATTAAAGTTTTCAAGGCGTAGGCGCTCTAAGCACCTAGCACCGGACTACGAACTAATTCAAAGCAACAAAAACAGACAAGTATCTACAGCATAAAATTTCATTTCACTTCAAAAAGGCGCTAAAGGCCTTAGATATTTACAAGTACAAGAAAGGATTATATACAAAGTATCCAAATCTACTCGGAGCTGCTAAAATCAACATGCTCCTCATCATCATCCTATTGACGAGGCCCAAACGCACCCTCGCCAGTAGCCGCTTGCTCCGCCCGCTTTTGGGCCTCCGCGCCTAAACAATCTGATTCTTCAATAAAATAGCGGAGGGCCCCAGCTGGGTCTACATGGTGGTTACAGTCTGCAACCACCTGAAAGATGGGGAACTCGACCTGTTCAAACTTGGCCAGTTCCTTCTTATATTCAGCCTTCAGGGGTTTGCCGTAATGCTCCGCCTCATCAATACAACCGCGCTTCAGGCAATGATGGAAGCCCGAATCGTAACCTTCGCCAAACCCGTAGGTGTAAGCAACGGAAGGAATGGTGGCGGCTAGGTCTCCGAGCTTTGGGTCGTTCGAAAATCGCTTGAAGATCTGCACAACAAGACAAAGTGTTAGTAACCTTTCGCAAAGAAAGAAAAAGGAGAAGAGTTGGGAATAACTTACCCCATCAATGCCCACGGTCATCACCCAGTTCATGGCCGCCTGCGTTTTCTCTTCTGCAGCGGCAGACTGGTCTAGGAGGACCTTGGCATTCTTTGCCTCCTCCACCGTGGCATCACGGGGTTCTTCGAGGGAGGCCTGATCCTCCCCCAAGTCTTCCTTCGCGCTCAATATTGAGCTCTTCTCTCTTTCCAGTACCGAGACGCGCGAGGTCGCGGCAAGAAGCTCCTTGTCTTTGAGTTGAAGCTCTGACCGCACCTCCGTGTATCTAGCATTCCACTCTGACAGAATCTTGGAATGCTCACCAGCAGCCGCATGAAGTTGGGAGTTCTCATGTTTCAACTCTTGGATTCGCTCCTTCAACTTGATCATGTCGTCATTGGTGCGGCTGCATGATTCGGTCCACCTCTTCTCAGTCGCCGTCTGCTCTTGCTCCAAACGTTTGACCTTGTCTTCTGCTTCATGAGCGTGGCGGTGGTACCTTTCTACCTCGGCCTTGAACTTGGCCTCCCTCTCTGACTGTGTTGCCTTGCCAGCATTAAAATCGTAGATGTTGCGCTGAATTGCAGCATCGCGGCTTTTTAAGGAGACTATTACGGCCAGCTGCAGGGCTTGGTTCACGTAAATGTTAGAAATTAGAGAGGGACAGTCCAAGTTATCTTGATAGGCCCTCTCGTGGGGAGGAACCACCTCTGCCACGAATTCCTCCACCACCAAAGGGTTACTGAAGCGGGCATTCTCCGTTATACTCCAGCGAGGGCGAAAGATGGAATCCCTTTCAGCTCAGCTTGACGTAGCGCCCTTGCTGGAGGTCTTGGCCAACCCCTTGGAGGGATTCTTCATAGCAGCGGACCCGGAGCTCCCCCTACCCTGAGGACCAGACGGCGTGCTCCCTGTCTGGCCTATTATACCCTTACCATCCCCAGCACCTCCCGCTGGGGTGGCCTTCACCATCGGCCCACTTCTTAGCCTCAGTCGCCTCCCTCTACTTCTCAAGACGGAGATTCTCCGCCTGGACCTATTGCTGCTCCAAGCGGATCCGCTCCGCCGCCAACTCTTCCTCCCGCGCCTTTAAGCCTTCATCGGCATTTGCCTTGGCCTTGGCCTCGGCCTCCTCCTTCTCCCTCCACAACCTCTCCTCCACCTCCTTCCTTTCCGCATCAGCAGCTTCCTCTTCAGTAGGACTCGGAGGAGTGAGAGAAGGGACAATCTTGGGCGCCACCACTGCGAAGAAAATAAGCAGGTTAAAGAAAACTTAAAAAAATAATTATAATAATAAAATAATAAGGGATTGCAAAAGGAAGAGCGCTACATACAAGGAGTTTTCTTCAACGTCTTGTGAAGAATTGGCACGCATGTTGGAGGGGCTGTTATATTAAAGGAGAACTGGGAGAATGCCTCCTTCCCCTGAGAATCCACAACGTTGGAAGGGCTGGGTTTCCCAGTCTCCTTGTCCCCTCCCTCGCTTGTCTTGGAACATTCCTCGCTCCGCGACGATGTAGTTTGGCGCCGCCGCTTGCATTGCACCAATTTATCATCAGGTCCCTCGTCGCCGGAGGAGGGATCCTTCCTCCTATCCTTACCCCTCACACCTTCACCCCCTGCAAACCGGGAAGCATAACTATAGGTTCACATAATGGTTTTCCACCGCCCACGACCCCTGGGCGCCTGCGAATGTTGTCGCGGCCTGCCAGAAGACCTAGTAGACTCTGAGTCAGAGATTTTGAGGCACGGGATCGCACCCGGCGCCACAAAATTAAGCGGATCAGGGTTAGGTGTAGATGCGTTTTGCGACTAGTGATTAGATAGTTAACATGTGTTAGAGAGGCTGGATGGGGCGAAGGAAGACTGACTGGGCGAAGGTGAATAGCTAATGGGCGAAGGTAGACTTGAAGTGGACGAATCTGGAATGGAACTACACTGAAGAACACATTCGACCACACCATGTGGGCGAATGTGGAAATCACTCACGTTCGACCAGTTGAAAGGGGCGAACGTGCAGTGCCTATATATAGATTTTGTGATTTTGTAAGATTAAGAGAGTCATTAGGTGTGTGTGTTTTCAGGTGTTGTTCCAGAGAGGTTTGAGATAGTTTGTGTGTGTGTTAGATTAACTGAATAGACATTGTAATCAAGTTTTTGAAAGAGTTAATCTATGAAAAGCATTGAAAATGACTTTGATTGTGTTTTGATTTGAGTTTACATCAGTTTGTTCAAAGCTAGGGTTTCCGCACCTGGTTTTGTAACTTGTATGATCATATAATCCTGTTTTCGTGTTAAATCACGTCTCTACAAAGTGGTATCAGAGCATAGAGGATCATACAACAACAAATTGATAAACTCAGAGCTGATTTGGACATTATTTTGATAAATTCACATCTGTTTTTGCATAAAAATGGTTTTTGAGTGTTTTTGAAAGAATTAGAGTTGATTTTGTGGTTAAAATTCAAAATTCCAAGTATTAAAGTTGTTCCAAATCATCTCCGAAGCAAAACCTAATCAAGATCATTCAAATTCACAAACTTTTGAAAATCAGAGATCAAAATAACCGTTTTTCAAAGTGTAACCGTTTTTCAAAACAGAAAATGGGCGAACCTGGATCTTAGTGGTCGAAGGTGTGAGTTTCTGGTCGAACCTGAGAATTTTCTGGGCGAATCTAGTTAGTTTTGGGCGAACCTGGAAAATTTTTGTTGAATTTTTCATATTCGGGTCTAATTTTTCACATTCGGCTGATCGGGGGTACGAATCTAGAACCAAAACGGGCGAACCTGGAGTAGTTTTGGGCGAACGTGAAAAGTGTCAGTGTGTTTTTACTTTCTGGTGAGATTTTACATTCGGGAGAGTATTTCTGGGCGAACCTGAAGCAGAAAGGGACGAACCTGAAACCATTTTGGGCGAACCTAGAGCTAGTTTTTGGAAAATTTTCTAAGTGTTGAATTTCTCGAAGTTCGTGATCATGTGGAATTTTCCGACTACTCCGACACCAGCAACTACACAACCACAACAGCAGGTGATGGACCCATGGACGGTAGCAGCACAGAAGACGAGCACACAGTCTTCGCAGCCGGTTAACTATATGACTCAAAGTGCACCTCCAGCACCACAGTCTGACTACTGGGGAGTAGCAGCAGCGGTGGTAAACACTCAAACTACAAATGCTATTTCCACACTGATTAATGATTTGTCTTCAGGTAGCGGGAATCGGCCACCAAAGCTTATGGAGATTCAAGAATACAATCAGTGGCAGAAAAAGTTCAAGATACATTTGGAAGGCATGGGAGTGGAAGGTGCTGAAGCATGGAACATGATTGCTAAAGGTTACACACCACCAGTTTTGTAGAACACAGGTGAACCAGTGCCATTGGAGAGCATGGCTGAGGATGAGAAAAAGAAATTTGCTGTGGAAAAGAAGGCGTTTTCCCAATTGACACAGGCAATCACAAATGATCTTTTGCATCAGTTTGGGACTTGTACAACATCTAAGGCACTATGGGAAATGCTTAAAAGGAAGCATGATGGGAATGAGAAGACTAGAAGTTTGAGGATGGAAGAACTTAGAAAGGAGTTTGAGAATTTTTCTTATATTGGAAATGAAACTTTGAAAGAACTAACTCCTAGATATAATCATTTGTTATCTGAATTGTCTAGCTATGGTATACAGATTCCTATGGCAAAGCAGGTGGACAAGTTTGCAGATGCATTACCACCAAACTGGGATCAGCATGTGGAAGTCCTGAAGGAGAAGGATGCTTACCAATACTGGTCTATTCAAGAGTTCATTGAGAAGCTGGAAAACAAAGAATTGGAAGAGAAGAGGAAAGCTAGAAGAGCACAGATTCCTCATAATCCCAACTTATACTTTGGAGGATCTCCAGTTCCAGCTAGTTCATCAAGTTCAGGAGGGCTAGTAGCACCACATGTTGCATGTATATCCAATGTTATGGAATCACCTAATATAAACTACCATCAACAAACATCATCCTTTTCACAACCACCACCACAACAACAATACAACAATTCATATATTCCACCATTCTCCCCAATGCAACAAGCAGCTTTCTACACTGCTAGCCAGTCTCAACAACAACCAATGAACCAACCTAATCAACAACAACCGGTAGTTTTGGAGACATCTAACTTGGGTAATGTGACAGTTGAAGTTGCTCAGCAACACATTGCATTAGTCTCTGCAATGGTCTCATCCTACAATGGATTGGTTGCTAGTCAAATTGGGAATAACAACTTGACCAATGAAGACTACGCACAGATTGACAAGGAAGAGATGGAACTCATTGATATTCAATGGGCCTTTGCGAGCATAATGAGAAGAGCAACAGAATTTATCGAGAAGACAGGTAGAACTGATTTGGGAACTTCTCCTAATACAACCTACGGGTTCAATAAGGAGAAAGTGACTTGTTTTAACTGTGGAGGGAAAGGTCACTTTAAACGAGAATGCACCCAGCCACCAAAACAAGGCAATAGGAACCCATTCAATGCCAGCTATCAGAACCGTCAACAACAAAACCAAAACCAAGTTTCTTACCAAAACCGTCAAAACAACTTTAATAACAACCAAAATAGACAACCAAACACACCAAACCAGACACAAAACCAAACACCAAACAATTCTAACCGAACAGTCATACCAATAACTACACCAAATGAACAACAACAGAATACCAATCAAGCATTGGTGACTCAACAAGATGAGAGGTTTGACTGGTCGAGTATACAGATAGGTGTTGAGGAAATCACTACTGGGGGCAATGTGGCTTGTGTTGCATATCAGGTTGATATTGAAGATTCAGTGATGATGGATGAAAAGGTAGAAACTGAAGATGAAAGTGATGAGTCTGAGGCTGAGATGGATGTGGAAACTGAACCTGTTAAGGTTAATGCTGAGGTTAATGTTGAAGTTAAAGTTGAAGAGACAAATTCTGGAGTTATGATTGATACTGTTTCTGATGTTCCTGAGGATTGTGAATCGGTTTATTCTGATTCAGACAGTGAATCGGATACGGAAGCAAGTGTTAATTCTCTAGATGAAGATATCGATCAGTTGCTAGCAGAAGCGGATTTTCTGATGACAAGAAAGTCGTGCATTGCAGATGATGCTTTCACAAAGATTGATTATTCCAGATTCTTTGCAGGAAAGGAAGCTCATTTCGCATTAATGGCCATGACTGATCCGCCAAAACCTGTAAGTTCTGAATGTAGTACTGATAATACAAGTGAAAAATATTGTGGTACATGTGATAGATTGACTGAGGAGAATAAACAACTCCGTGTTCAACGTGATAGTGCTATCATGAACAGTCAATCTACTCGCAAAGAGTTGAATGCTTTCAACAAAGTTTTAGATGGCTACAAAAAGGACATTTCCAACCTGAAAAACACTTTGTCTTTAAAACAATTGGCAATTAACAACTATATCAATGAAATTGAAAATACCAAGTTGGAAATGGCCGCCATCAAATGCTTTGCTGAGAAAGTAAACAAAAAGCTGGAAAGCTATAAGCATATTGCTTATGTGGTAGATCACATCATTGATGATCAAACCACCAATTATCGGTCTGTACCATCTCCGGTTCTCTTTGAAAACCATAATTGTCACCAAGTGACACCGGAGAGTTCGGTAAAATCTGATTCAGCATCGGAAAATGAATCTAATACCTCGAGTATTGGTGATCCAAATTCCGATGTTAGACCGATTTTGGGTATCAATGATGAGGGTGTTACTGCTGAGAGTGTGGATTCAGACACTGAGAGTGATGATACTGGTTGTAATCAAAATGTTAATGCATGTGAGATTCCAAAAGAAAATCACATCATTACAAATGAACTAGTCTCACCATCTCAGATTGTGATTCCAATGAAAAATGTTCATTGTGAAAAGAAGTCTGATAAGAATGTTGTGAAGAAAGATCTTAATGTGGTTAAGAAAGATCTTGAAAAGTGTGTTAAGAATGAACAATGTGACAAACCTGTCAAGGTGTTCTATCGGATGGAAGGATCCGATAAGATCATCTCTGATGAGGATTTCCCAATAAAAGATGTTAACTATGCTAAAATTGACAAAATTTGGCAAGAAAGTACCATTTGGTTCCCAAAACATGAGAGAACAAATGAGATTCCACCAGCTTTATTAAAGAAATTATATTTGGATGTTCCTCAAGAACCAAAGGTCCATGTCACAGAGTTTGTTCGACCCAAAAACAGAGCTAATGGTTTTATTGAGCCTACTTACTCAAAAGGGCCACTCCCTGAGAGTTTAAGAAAGCAACAGTACAATGATCAATACCCTGTTAGATAATTTGCTCAACCAAATGCTCCGAATGTTTTTGAAGAGTACCGTGCGTGCTTTAAATGTGGGGAACGTGGGCATTTACTTGCTCAGTGTCCATATGTAAGGCATAAGAGGCACGAGGTGGAAGTGAGGAATTCCATGAGGAAACCGATTGATCATTATGTGCCACCACATAGGAGAGTTGTTCCTCAACAACCACAACTGTTTTATAATCAAAACAATTTTCATCAAATGAGGAACACTCGTCCAATGCAATATGATCGAAGGAATCGGATTGCTATGGAACAATCATGGAGAAAGCCTGTGGTGAACGCAACAGTTGATAGGCAAAAGGTTCCACCAAAACCGATTGTCAAATCAAATGTTGGACCTAAGTCTGTTAAATCAGATAAGGTTACCAAGAGAGTTACATTTGCTAACAATGTTCAGAAACCGACTGAGAATCCAAAGTCTCAGATTCGTATCTTGAAAAGGTCTGAACAATCTTGGACACCCAATGGTACTCCAGGAGCCTCAACTTCAAGGGTTAATGATAGAAAGGAAACTGTTTTGAACAATCAGAAAAAGATTGATCAAAAAGTTGTTGAAAATGCTTGTGAGAATGTTACTTTGAAACCTGATGTTCAAAGACCCAAGACTCAGGCTTGGGTCCCCCGAAAGAACTAACTGATTTACTTTTTGTGTGCAGGGAGCTTCAGCTGGCCCTATTAGCAGTCTTTGGATTGTTGATAGTGGAGCTTCAGGCCACATGACAGGGGATCTTGCGTTGCTGTTCGACGTGAAGAACATCAATGGAGGGTATGTAGCTTTCGCGGGAAATAAAGGTGGATATATCACGATGGAAGGAAGCGTGAGCAATGGGATAGTGAGTTTCGAGCGGATTTCGTATGTGAAGCAGATAGACTATAATCTGTTGAGTGTCAGTCAAATATGTGATAAGCAATTTACTGTGCATTTTGATGACAAATCCTGCTATATTCTGAAACCGGGCTTTACAATTCCTAAAGAGTGGATAATGTTGAAGGCACCTCGCGTCAACAATCTATACATTCTTGATATGTCCAAGGCGATGACATCACAGGGGCAGATAACATGTTTTCTATCAAAAGCGACAGAGAAAGAATCGATAATGTGGCACCGAAGAATGGGGCACATTCATCTGAGGAAAATGAATCAACTTGTGAGAAATGGACTTGTCGATGGAGTAAACGTGAAACATTTCCATCTGAATGACAAGTGTGTGAGTTGTAAAAAGGGGAAGCAACACAAACAGTCCCACAAAGTGAAAAAGGTTAACTCTGTTGAGATGCCACTTGAGCGACTGCACATGGATCTTTTCGGACCGGTCAAGCGCAAAAGTCATCTTGGAGAGCTTTATTGTTTAGTCGTCACTGACGATTACTCAAGATTTTCATGGGTGATGTGTTTGCAGAATAAAAGCGACACTTTTATCAACCTAAAAGTTCTGTTCACTCGATTGGAAAATCTCTACAATGTGAAGATAAAGAGAATTCGGAGTGACAATGGGACGGAGTTCAAAAATGCCAAGATGGATGAACTTTGTGAAAGCAAAGGGATACATCATGAATATTCGGCTCCGTACACCCAACAACAGAACGGTGTTGCTGAACGAAAGAATAGGACTCTAATTGAAGCGGCTAGAACAATGCTTGCTGATTCAAATCTTCCAGTAATGTTCTGGAACGAGGCGATTTATGCAGCAAATTATACACTAAATCGGGTTCTGACAGTGAAGAAGTTTGGTAAAACATCTTATGAGCTGTTACACCGAAGAAAGCCAAACTTAGAGTATCTAGAACCTTTTGGGGCGCCATGCACTATGTTGAATCCAAGCGAGAAGTTTAGTCCTAAAGCCGAGGAGGGTTATTTTGTTGGATATGCAACCCCGCTCAAACGGGTATACAACAAGCGAACTCGTCGAGTGGAAGACTGGGCTAACGTGGAAGTTCAACGATATACTCAAAACATTCAAGGCACGGGTCCTGATTGGATGTTTGATTACAAAGATTTCTTTGAATCATTCAATCTAGATAGCTTGGTTGAAGAAGCTGTTATTCGATTACTTTATGAGTGTGAAAATGCAACAACCTCACCGTTGGTGCGTCCGATCACCGTGAACCCCCTACCAGTTTCTAATGATACCAATGCTCCTATACAAGAGGAAGAAGTGTTTCAAGAGGCTTCAACTTCATTAGATACTTCAGAATCTGAAGATGAACAATTTGAAGAAGCTATTCTTGAACAAGCTGAAGAACCAGAGGCACCGCCAGTGAACCCAACTCCAACTTCAGATGTGGCTTCATCATCAAATACGGGTCATGATCTGGATGCTGTAGAGAACTTGACTGTTCAGACGGGAGTGCAAGTACCTGATTATCCGGAATCTCGGATTCATCGTATTCACCCGCTGGAGCAAGTTATCGGTGATCCTGGAAGCAGTGTGATGACCAGAGGGCAGCTTAAAAGCGTTAATTCGCCAGAGAGTTTTGGTGCATTAGCTTTATATGCCAAAATTCAACAATCTGGTAGTCAAAATGATTGGTCGTTTGCGTGTTATGTGTCGCAGGTAGAGCCAAGGACATACAAGGACGCTTTGAAGGATGATGCCTGGGTGGAAGCTATGCAGGAGGAGTTATTACAATTCCAGAAATTGGGAGTTTGGACGCTCACGGATTTGCCGCCGGATAGGAAGAAGATAGGCACCAAATGGGTGTTTAAGTGTAAGAAGGATGATCGTGGGGTTATCGTTCGTAACAAAGCCAGATTGGTCGTGCAGGGTTTCCATCAAATCGAAGGGATTGATTATAACGAAATCTATGCACCGGTAGCACGAATCGAAGCTATTCGGATGTTCCTTGCGTTTGCTTCTTTTAAGAAATTCAAAGTTTATCAAATGGACGTTAAAAGCGCATTTCTGTACGGGAAAGTCAAGGAAGAGGTTTATGTCGGGCAGCCACCAGGCTTTGAAGACCCAATCCACCGGGATAAGGTCTACGTGTTGAACAAAGCTCTATATGGCTTGCACCAGGCTCCGAGGCAGTGGTACGAGGAGCTAAGTACATACCTCATCAACAAAGGATTTAAGCGTGGCCTCGTCGATTGTACCCTCTTTACGAAGAAGACGGGAGATGACTTGCTTCTAGTACAGGTATACGTTGATGATATAATATTTGGTTCAACTAACGAGCTTTTATGCAGGGAGTTCGAAACTGTCATGCAGGAAAAGTTTGAAATGAGCGCAATGGGAGAGATGCAGTTTTTCCTAGGCTTGCAGGTGGACCAAAGACCCGACGGGATCTTCATTCACCAGACAAAATATGTCTCCGACATCTTGAGCCGGTTCCAGATGGAGGACTCAAAGCCGATGGATACCCCGATTCAACCCAATCACGGGATTGGAGTGGACGCTAAGGGGGAGCTGACGGACCCTTTTACATACAGAGCAATCATCGGATCTCTGATGTATTTGACAGCGTCTCGACCAGATATTATGTACGCCACGTGTCTCTGTGCCCGTTATCAATCGAAGCCGAAACAAAGTCATCTGACGGCGGTCAAGCGTATCCTTAGATATCTGAAGGGTTGTCCTTCAAAAGGACTTTGATACCCTAATGATGATAATTTTGATTTCATATATTTTAGTGATGCAGATTGGGGCGGCTGTGACAAAGATAGCAAATCTACTACAGCTGGTTGCCAGTTTTTCGGGAGCAGGTTAATCACCTGGCAATGCAAGAAGCAGACTTCCGTAGCACAATCTACCTGTGAAGCCGAGTACATTGCAGCATCGAGTTGCTGTTCGCAAGTACTCTGGATTCAACAACAAATGGTGGATTACGGTTTGCAGTTTCTTAAAACCCCTATTTACTGTGACAACGAAGCCGCTATCGCATTAACTAAAAATTCGGAAAATCATTCTAAAGCGAAACATATCCGGATCAAATATCATTTTATCCGTGATTGTTACGCTAAGGAATTGATCGATATGATCAAAATTCATACTGACTACCAACGTGCAGACCTGTTTACTAAAGCTTTTGACCGTTCACGCTTTGAATATCTTTTAAAAGTAAACAATATAAAGGAAAAACAGGACTAATTGGCACCTCGGTTTATCGCTTTTTAGTTTTTAGTTTTTATATTTTGCTAATTGGGAATTTCTCTTTGCTAATTGGGAATTTCTCTTTACTATCGTAATCCTCAAAGAAGTTGATGCTTTCGAGGGGATTGTTTAATCCTCAAAGAAGTTGATGCTTTCGAGTGGATTGTTTCTTTCAAATTTTTTTTTTATTGTTTTTCAGAAAAATTAAAAACCAAAAATATGTTCTTTATTTTAGGGGGAGCCATTTTATCAGAAAAGCCAAAAACATTATAAAACCCAAAAAGACCTAAAAAATTAGAAAATCAAAAATGATTTCCTGGTAAACAGAGGAAATGATAGTACATCAGTGGGGATCTGACACAGGCTAAAGAATTGTATAGTATAATGAGGCGTGTGTTGACTACGTGTGATATGCTGATAGGCTTCGTAGACTAAATATTGCGTGCATTAGTGATACAAACATAACGAACTACGTGTTCGTGGCTGAACACCTCATGGGCATATGGTCTTAGTACCGTAATTTCGTTTGATAGGATTGCCAAAATCTGAGGTTTCGGGTCGTTATGTTATGGTTATCCGGGATATTCTGATAAACTTTTGTCGTATTGATTTACGGACCTAGTTTTATCAGAATATTTGCTAAAAGAGCTTAATTGCCAAAACCGGAAGTTACCGAATTGAGGAACTTTATGTTTTAATTGATCATAGATCATTATTACATCGTATTGATTATCTGATGCAAATCAGTGATTAATATCAGCCTCACACCTCTGTGCTATATACTTTGTAACTTTTACGGATAACTCTGGCATAATCACGCGTTACGACGAAGCTTTGTGCAATTACTTGATACGGGAGTATGTCGTGTGTGTGGGCACCACATCGTGTTAGTCTAATACACCTAACTCGTATCATTTTAAAGCATTGCGTAATTGTCTGCATGTGAGCTTACGTGGACCACAATATCAGAAATTGCCGTGTTACATACTGTTTCTAATGATAATATTAAACAAAAAGATCAATGCTGTGATCAGATTTCTCAGAAAACTGATATGATCCTCTGACCGGATTTCACAAAATGTTTACTGCTTTCATTTACTTTGCTGCATTTTATTTTGTTGCAATTTACTTGTATTGTCAAAAAGATACAAAATCCAAAAAGATTTTAGGTGTGTTTTGATAAAATTTCAGAAAAATCCAAAAAGTTTTGCATTTCTGCTTTATTTTTATAACCGGGGATGCTTGACAGTCAATTTCTGAGATTTGACACCACCAACTGGGCTTTGTATCATTCTAAAAGTGAAAATTTGTGTTTTGGAAGCTTAACGGATTGAAAAATGTTGAACGGGATTCGAATTTGTGATTTGGCAAAATTTTTAAAATTTTCTATTTCACATTCGCCCTTAAATGGGACGAATGTAGAAAATTTTCTACCTTCGGGTTGCTTCTAAACGGGCAAATGTGGGTTATTTGCTTGATTTTCACTTCCGGGTAAATATTCCACATTCGGGCACATTCACTTGTGGGCGAATGTGGAAAATTCCCACATTCGACCCACCAAACGGACGAAGGTAGCTTCTTTATATATGTCACTTGCAGATTCGACCAGTCATTCAATTTTTCAAAAATTTTCATCAGTACCAGAACCTTGTTGATTTTATTTCTCTTGCTTGTGTGTTTTGTTCCCTGCATTTCACTGATCCTTTTCCTATAATTATCACAGGTAATGGAGCTGAAATGTGACTGGATTCGTTGATTTTTTAACCGAACATAGGGTTTAAGGGTTTATGAATTTTCAGTGATTGTTAATGCTTAATATTGATGGAAATTCATTCCATATCAGTTTTAGGGGGAGAAGTATAAAAGAATTAGGTTATTAACATCGTTTCAGGAGTGATTGATCGATTGAATATATAAAAACCCTAATTCTTATTGAAAACTGATATAGAATGAAATTTAGGGGAAATTGATGTTACACGAATCTTAGTCGGCCATGTTAGGATTGTTTCTGATCAAAATCAAGGGTTAAGAACATGTTTTGCAAAATTTTTAAATTTTGGGATAAACAGTTTCTACCTTCGGTCAGTCGAACGGACGAAGGTGAAACAGAAGTGGACGAAGGTACTCAATAATGGGCGAATGTGATTTTCTATTCAGAATCATTCCACATTCGACCTGAGTGTTGTACATTCGACCATAATAGTTTACATTCGACCAGAAATTTTGGGCGAATGTGGATTTTAAAATTCTAAAATTTTTAAGTTTTGACGATTTCGTGTTTTGACGTTTGTTTTTGATTTTGTGCTACAGATGGCTGAAGAACAAGAGAATATAGAGATTCCTGTTGAGACTGCTGTTCCTGATCCTGTCCCAGAATCTGTTCAGGAAGGTGAATCATCAAGCGGAAGTAAATGGCCGTTTGAGAAGAATCATAACTGTTGTGCATATCTGGGAGATGTTGAGAAGAATGTGGAGTTTACAGAGATAATCAAGTTTCTGAAAAGATGCAGAGTTGTTTATGCTTTGGCTACACCAACTATTATCTACAAGGATATAGTTGAGGATTTCTATAACAACGCGAAGTATGATTACTTTGATAACCAGACCATCATAAAGAGCAAGATTCAAGGAATGGAGATGTTCATTATAGAAGCTGATATCAGAGAAGCTCTCCAGATCAAGTTTGAAACCAGTGAAGATCCAAGAGAACTTTCATGGACTGAGCAGAAAGCCTGTTTCCTTAGAATGAAATACAAAGGACCGATCACTGATGGTTCTATGTACAAAGGGAAACTGGGTGTGCAGTTTAAGTATTTTGCTCATGTCATTATACATGTATTTGGATGTGTTAGTGGAGGTTATGATGTAATGAGAAAGAGTTTGAGCTCATTAATGGTTGCGTTGACTCTCAACAAACCATTTAATGTTGCTGGGATGATTTTGGATCATATGCTGGAGATGCTGAAAGGGTTGAAGGTTAAGAAGTTCATGCTTTACCCTAGATTCCTGATGATGATCTTTGATCACAAGTATCCAAACCTGAAGAAGGATCCTACACAGATACTTGCTATGGATCACATGAACATTAGAACCTTGGTTAGAATGAAAGGTTATAAAGGTGTGCCTGATAATGAAAGACCACCTTACAGGAGGTTGTTTGGAGCCTTGGCTAGAGAGGATTACAATGATCCTGGAAAGAACACAGCAAGGCATCCTGATAGTGATAGTGACAATGATGATCCCTTAGTATATGCTGATGCTAGTACTAAGAGGAAAAGACAAGTAGTCAATCCTGGAGCCAAAGGGAAGGGCAAAGGAAAGACTGACCAGGGAAGTTCAAAACAACAAGCTGTGAGAAAGAAATCTACTGCAAAGAAAGGTACAAGTTTGGTGGATGAAGAGTCTGTAGATTCAGAGGAGACAGAGGTTGAAGAACAATGGGATTCGGATGCTGAAAATGTCCGAACCACCAAACAAAAGGCCACTTTGGTTGGTGAGTCTGAATCATTGAACAGATCTATTGCTGAAGCTAAGAAGAGCAAGCAAGCTGTTAGTGCTGAAGATGAAATGTTTACTGTGGATTTGGACGAGTTGAACGAAGGTGAAACTGTAGTAGTTAACTTGCCCAAGCCTAAACACAAAACCATGGCCAAGAAGACCAGTACAAAGCAACTCAGAGAGAAAGAGTTAAACCAACTTTTGAGAGGGAAGAGATTACCTGAAGCTGGAACGTCATCAAAACAATCTTCACCAGCCACAAAGAAGCAAAAGACTGTAGAGGCAACAAAATTACCAGTGGATCAATTTAATATAGCACTGGATAATGTTCTTAACATGTTTACAAAGCCTCAGAAGGAGAAAGAAGCTGAAGTTGAGTCTTCTAGATCTAAGTCCAAGTCAAAGAAAGTCACTGTGGATGACGAGGTGATGAAGCAGGTGAATAAGAAGATGAACGATATGATGAAGATGTTAGTGGCTCAGCAAGCAGAAATAGCCAAGTTCAAGCAGAATGAGGAAAAGATGCTTCAGATTGTAGTAGCTTCTAAGTCGAATCAGGATGAGATTGACGAGAAGATAAAGAAGCTAGAAGCAAAGAACAAGAAGCTTGAAGGAAAGTGTTTGAGAAACAAAAACAGGTACAAGGCTATTAAAGAAGATAATAAAGAGTTGAAGGCTGAGAACAAACGCCTTAGTGAGCTGATTGACAACCTGTATAATGTTGCACCCAAGTTGAAGGAGGGTGAGGAAGACAAAGAAAAAGAAGTTGAACAGGTTGATTTTGAACCGTCTGAATCTGATAAAGAGGAGGATGATGATGAGGATGAAGAATCGGAAAAGAGTGATGATGGAGATGATGATAATAATGATGATGATGATGATGCTGAGGGTTCTGGAAGTCAGAAGGAGGATGAGAGTAGTAGTGATGATAATGATGGAGGAGATGATACTTCGAAGTTTACATTCGAAAAGAGACCACCTTCAAAGAAGAAGAAAGACACTGGTGAATCGAGTTCGAAGAAGAAAAGTGAGAATGTTGATTCGGATGAGACTGTGTTTTGGAATGAGAAGGTGAGGTCCTTGACTGATGATGCTAAACAAGTCTATAAGGACATGTTAGAAAGAAGAGAATGGACCATTGAGTTCACAGGTCGTTTTGCCGAAATATTCCAAACTGATGATATGCGATATGAATTGGAATATAACGATCCTGATCTTGAAGAAGGGGAAGTACCTGCATCTGTGGCAAAAGAGATCTTGGATGGGCTTGCACAGAGGGTAGGGAAAACATTTGAAGAGTTTATTGTTGATGAGTCGATTCCACATATTCCTGAAAAGGATATTGGAAGTCACTCTGATGACAAAGATACCCCTGAGTTTGAAGAAGTTGAAATAGAAGATATAACGCATGAGGAATACCAACAATACTTCAGGCAAACTGATGAAGATTTGGTGTTTCCTGATTTCACTGAGATTCCTAATACTTCTGCGAAGAAAAAGGCAAAGAAGAGAAGTGCTGAGTTTGTAGAAAAGGTATTTGGAACTGATATGCCAGAATCTTCAAATAAGCCTGATGAATTGAAAAATTATTTGAAGAAGTTAAGATTGATGGATGAGAACCGACCGAAGCCTGAAGCTCAAGGAAACTTTTACAGATTTCACAATGCTAAGTTCAGAGGCAGAGCTCTTGGGTGGACATACTTAGGCAGGCTGAAGTGTCTAGCTGCCAAATGGGAATCAGGGATCTTGTATTTTTACAGATTCATTGACTTGCTAACTCTACCGTACTGGGCGGTTAGAGATTTGTGCAAATTCCAAATGTCAGGCGCTTCAGTGAATAATTCTCATGTCGGTTGGTGCGCAGACAAGCTGGTTTGGGAAAGCAGAACTAGATGGAATAGATTTAAACCACAATATCCCCGGAGGAAAGTTCACAGGGATATTGATCCCAGAACCAAGCTGAAACGGGTTACCTTGATTTATAAGGCACCTGAAGTGATGAGAAAGATACCTTTGATGCCTATGCCGCAACACTTCAGTGCTGATTTCATTTTCTGGTATTATGATTGGAGAAAAGCAGAAGCGGTGATAGTGTTGAGAGATGGAAAGGATAAATACAAGCATGTGCATGTATTTGATCCTATGTGGTTGATTAATTGCACTTTCGAAGACATCATCATGCTCTTTTATAATCCGATTCATCATGAGCCAAACGATGCAGATCAAGCAAAGAAATACACACAAGTTGTTGGTGTTTGCTTTGCATATGACATAAACGCTGGTAGTAATTTGGAGGGAAAACTTGGCAAGATGGTGAAGATGGCGAACGTGTCAAAACATGTGAAGAGAAGGTTAGAGCCTGAGATGACGAAAGAGCAGAAGAAACAGCTCAGGATTATGTTGCTGAACAAAGCCATGGACGAGGACAGAAAACGATCTAATCAATAGTCGAGGGGGAGTTTGTAGATGCGTTTTGCGACTAGTGATTAGATAGTTAACATGTGTTAGAGAGGCTGGATGGGGCGAAGGAAGACTGACTGGGCGAAGGTGAATAGCTAATGGGCGAAGGTAGACTTGAAGTGGACGAATCTGAAATGGAACTACACTGAAGAACACATTCGACCACACCATGTGGGCGAATGTGGAAATCACTCACGTTCGACCAGTTGAAAGGGGCGAACGTGCAGTGCCTATATATAGATTTTGTGATTTTGTAAGATTAAGAGAGTCATTAGGTGTGTGTGTGTTTTCAGGTGTTGTTCCAGAGAGGTTTGAGATAGTTTGTGTGTGTGTTAGATTAACTGAATAGACATTGTAATCAAGTTTTTGAAAGAGTTAATCTATGAAAAGCATTGAAAATGACTTTGATTGTGTTTTGATTTGAGTTTACATCAGTTTGTTCAAAGCTAGGGTTTCCGCACCTGGTTTTGTAACTTGTATGATCATATAATCCTGTTTTCGTGTTAAATCACGTCTCTACATTAGGGTACTCACTTGTCACATTGAAGTGAGGAGCCGTATCATCCATCCGTAGGAAATAAAACCTACCCGCCAGCTCATCCAGCACATAGGGCCTCCCCTTTGGTACCGCCCTCCACTTCAACTTCGCCTTACCTGGATACACCTATAAACAAAATAACAAGTTAGGCGGCGAACACTTAACAAAATTTACTGACAAAGCAGGAAACAGAGCATACCCTCCTCAGGGATGTAAGGTTCCTGCCCTGGGCTTAGGCTAACACGGCTAACACGGTTCATACCAAGGAGCGCAAATAGAGCCTCCTTGCAAGTCGCCACCTCAAGGGGAGATGCGTTCATGGTCAGCGTTATGAACCACGGCTCCTCCTTGTATCCCGCCATCACTTAGTGGTCCTTCACCCTCTCCCTCTCCGCAAGATCCTTCCAGGGCATTGCCATTGGAATTACCCCCCTCTTCACATAAAAATATTTTTCCTTCCAATCATGGAGAGACTTGGGGATGGAGGAGGATAGCAGCGTCACCTTAGGCCGCGGCTTGAAAGTAAACTCTCGTCCTTGGCCATATAATAGAAAACATTGAACCGATCAACAGTCGGTTCAATGTCCATGGCACGACAACACGCCTCAAAATGGACCAACCTCAGCATCCCATATGCGCTGAGCTGGGTCACAGCCACTTCATACGTGACCAGACCATCAATCTGGAAATGAGTGGCTGAAAGGCGGAAACCACACTTAACAAAGTGGGCCTTATATAAGGCAATCTTGTCTTTCGTAAGAGGCAAAAAGGTCTGGGAGGGGTTCGGAAACTCTGGCTCCTAATCCAGCAAGATTTCAAAAGCATGGCAAAAATATTCAAAACTAGATCTTTTCCACTTTACAGGAGTATTATACATCAACTTTCTTTCCCTTATCTTCTCTTGATCAGAGGTTGATCAGGAGTCCGTTCAGACGACACGCAATCACTGATAGTTGGTTCAGACATTTTGGAATGAAAATGGTAAAACGGAAAAGAAAGGAAGAATTTTCTGGAAAAACTCTAAATCTGAAAAAAAAAATGGTCGAAATCTTCAAACGACCCGCCAGAAAATATGAGTATGGCTCGGAAAATATGAAGATTCACCTGAATATTCAAAGAAGTAATCAGAAAACTCAAGGGAAGTAGAGAGAATATGGGGAAGAAAGTTCAGAGATTTGGGAAAAGTAACAATGGATAGAGTGGAAGCATCTATTTATACCCATCGCATTAATGGCGATGGGTCCCACCAGGAGAAAAGAAATTGTCCTTCCTTTCAGATGGATGCCCAAGATCAAGCCACGTGTCCCACTTACACACAGGAGGTTACACTCGCATGCGTGGAGGTTCACACGCCTGACACACACCACTTGATGTTGACACGTGTTGTGACACCCGTCACCCTCATATTTTAGTAAGATGTCAATTATAGTCCCCCGCGTATTCAAACGTTTGTGTTTAATCTCGGTAAGTTTCGTCGTTTTTCAAATATAATTTTAGAACTAAAAAGAAAAAAATTATCGTTTATATTTATTATGGATCGGGTATGTTGAAACGTATTCGTAAAAAGGTTCTATAAAAAAATTCAAGTTCTTTTAAGTTAAATTGGTTAACCAAGTTAAGTTTTTATAAAGGAAATTAACCAAGTAACTTATATTACTAACAAGGTTATAATTTGAGGGATCAATTTTGCCAAAACTGAAAGGTTCAAACAGCCCTTCCCTCTTTTCCTCGATTTTTCCGGTGAGACGATTCCGGCCACCGGAATAAAGTCTGGCGAAGTCTTAAAGGTAGAATTAACACATTTTAATCGCTCTTAATGATTCTCATACGTTTCTTAACTTAAATCATTCGAATTCCATCATTAAAATCGGTTCATAAACACATTTTAAAGACTAATAATCGGGTTTTTATGGTATGTAACCGGCGAGTTTAATACCTTAATCATACGTTAATATTTTCTAAATAACACTATAAATTCTTTATACTAGTTCGTTTCTGCACTTTTCCACATTCTAAA
Source organism: Ambrosia artemisiifolia (assembly GCA_032199755.1). NCBI lineage: Eukaryota > Viridiplantae > Streptophyta > Magnoliopsida > Asterales > Asteraceae > Ambrosia > Ambrosia artemisiifolia. The sequence continues at coordinate 45,406,506 of CM063517.1, read as the reverse complement.
CCCACAAATATCACGTTACAAGAAGTCCAGGAAGCCTCTAAATCGCGACTACAAGCTCGGACCATACATTCTTTTTTTTTCGATCCATACACGATTGTAAGTCAAATTCTATAATTGCATCATGTTATTCGGCCTATTTAGATTAAAAGCCCCATGGTTTTGATCATCAAATATGTTGAATTGAATGGATTAGAAAATCTAGGGTTAGGGTTTATGATTTGGGGAAGAAGATGATGTTCAGATTAGTAATTAAATATAATTCTATTTCAAGTTAAAAGAACAAACCATGACCTAGCCTAGTGGTTTGTGTGTGTGTTGGAGACTGAAGAGGGGCCGGGTTCGATCCTTACCCCCAGCGCCTCTTTTTTTTTTTCTTTTTTTTTTCAGATTTGTATTATTGTTATTATATAATAATATATAAACACATAAACCTTGTAATAATCATAGAAAATTCATTTTTACTCCAAAAATTATAAAAATTTAGGAGTAGCATCATTACACCATAAATAAAATTATCACATAAAAATTTTCTGGAAAATAAATTATTTTCATATTTTTATTAATTTACATAGTTTTAATCATTAATAATTGATTAAAAAATTCATTTTTAATGATTTAAATCTCAAATTTTCTGGAAAAATATTTTTTAGCATCATGAACCTAAATAAAAATTATTGGACCTGAAAACATTCATTTTTATTTATTTTCCTATTTTTAACCATTTAAACATGATTTAAACTCATTAAATTTAATTTAAATACAAATAAATTGAGAAAAATTATGGACAAATTATTTTCAAAATTTTAAATCAGAAAATAATTATTTTTCATAAAAATATCATTTTTGGATCATGTCTTGTATTTTTAGTTTTAATTACATTTAATTAGATATAATCAATTATTTAGTTAAAAGTAAATTATTAAAATATGTGTTATGGATATTTTTCTATAATTTAGAAAATGTTCCTACTTTGTGGAAACGTAGTATTAAACTTCTTTAGTCACCTATACGATCGTGAATCATAATATATTTTAGTTAAAAATTATTATTACATTCGAGTTATCATAAAAACTTCATCTTCCCTAGATGAGCCTAGTAAACCCTAATGCCTTAGACCCTAGATGCTTTAGACTCTTAGACTTTTCCTCATTAGTATTCATATACATTATAGGTTGAATTCCTCGGAATTCCCATTACTTAACTCACGACCGCTTAAGTTGGATTTTGATCGCTTTCGCAAACTGTGAGTATATCTTTCCGCTTTTTCATGTTTTACTATTTTGGGGTGATTCATGTACCATTATTACTATTAAACTATGTATACTTTGAAACGTAATGTGCCTTATGTGATGCTTATGTGATTTGTGTGAATTGAAACGTAATCAAAATCATTAACCGAAGGGCCGAGCATAACAATGAGTAGTACTACGATTTATATCCCTTGTGTGATTATGGTTTCATTTGAGCCTTGGTCATTGTTATGTGAAACTTGAAACTTGAAACTTTGGGGTAATACTTGATACTTGAAACTTTTAGGGTTGGTTTTGATGCACTCATTCTACTAATTACATAATAACAATCATCATGGCACAAATATTACAAGCGATTCTTGAAACTAAAACAGGGTATGCTCACCAATACATTATATGTGTTGACAAAATTATTTTGTACATGTTTCAGGTTGATTTTGAGACGCTTCTTTTATGCTTTTGGATTTAATTTAAGCTTTGATTTTATTGTATTCTAGATAGACTTGACACTTTAGAATTATTGTATTTTTCCTTTCAATGTAATAAACTATTTAATTCAATGTATTCAAATTTACACTTTAGTACCATGAGCTATTGAACAATCGTCACTACGTGACACCTCGATGTTTCCGCCATCGGTTGGGGTGTTACAGATTGGTATCAGAGCCATGGTTATAGGGAATTAGGTTATTAGAATGCCTTTTAGCCTAGTCTATAACTAAGCTTACTTTCAGGAGTCCTCTCGTGTATATTTCTCTTATTTCGTATATTTTCTTTCTAGATATTTTTGCTATGATTCTTTCTCGTTATTCTTTCGGTATTTTGCTTGGAGAAGAAGACACTCGTATTTCACAAACGAAATGATATCACCAAGTTAGGAGTGACATCCATACCTTGGTGATTAGTTTCACTCCTCGTTATGTTATTTATCTTAGGAATATATCTTTGAGATAGGAGTGACATCCACACCTCAAAGAGTATTTCCTTCAAAAAGAAACTTAACCACTAAGCTGGGAGTGATATCCTTAACTTAGTGATTGGTTTCATTCCACAATTGTTTTCAATTTTGAAATACATCTTGGAGTTAGGAGTGAAATCCACATCTCAAGGATCTATTTCTACATCTCGTTTTAAAAGTCTTGCTAAAAGTTTTGAAATTTACCAGTGATGGGGTACGTACAATCGGGAAGGATGACCATTTACTCATAGGTTTAAGTACACTCCCCATAAGTCACTAATAATATTTCAATTTCTTTGGCTAGTCACCATTTTCATTGGAAATATTTTTAGTATCACATTCCATTATTGGTATACTTTTCATTTGCGGTTTGAACTCTTATCATAATTTTCTAGAATGAAGTTATTATCTCTTTTGAGTTTTTCCCTATTAATAGCTATCGCTATTAGTGTATTTTTCCGTTTTCTGTTATTAATTCTTATGTTTTGTTTAACATTTGGATTCTAAGTTCCATCATCTGTTGTTTTATATACACATTGATCGTTCGCTTTTCATCATCACTACTAAAACCTCTATGCACTATTTTATCGTATTAAAACTTACACTATTTCCTTTATGTTTCATGATTTTCATAAAGCATCATTTCTATTGCTCAAAAACATTTTCCTATGGCATAAATTTTTAAGTTTGTTGTTTAACTTTGATCACATTTTTGATTCTTGAACGTTGCACAGTTAAACACGAATGTGGTTTCAAACTTATTAATCGTCTTGTTATTATCATGTTTACAAACTTACTCGATCGATGTCACAGTATATCTCTAAACTATTCCCTTGTGTCTCCACAATGTACACAACATCTTAAAAGCCTATCTACCCAACACACACCAGTACACTACTCTTTAAAGCGATCACCTTAGCAACTGATCCTATGTTGCCATCTCATGAAAACACAAAACCCAATTACCTAGCTATAGAGAAACTTATTCACCTTGTGTCTTGAAACATTTAGCGTGTTATGAGCCCAAGGAGATGCCTTAACAATTTTTACAAACAAACGATTTTTCAACCTATAAATTTTGCTACATTATGATAATTCAATGTTTCAAGTTTAATCAAAACGGGTAACACTCGGATTTTCCCAAACATTCTATAAATATGGAAGAATTTTCAACTTTAATGGGATTTTAACTTGTAAACAGAAGGAATGTTTTAATACAGTAAGGTTTTACTTCTCAAAATTCGTCAAGGCATTCGGGACCATATGCAATCTTCTACCTGTCTTACCCATACCTTTCAATCATTATCAAGGAGAGTCAACTCAACCCTTATCAATTCCTTTACTGTGACTGGAACTTCTTTTCAAAGTTTGAAATCTGTTTTCAGAAATGTTATGTAGTTATAAGTTTTTTTTTTGTGTCATACACGTTGGTTTTTATCATTCACGCAAGATTTTAAAGCTTGATCTTTTGAAACACATTTGATTTATATGATTTCCTCTTGCATCTTATAAACTTGATTCACATATTTACAAATCAAAAGTAAATCTTCTTTCTTTCATATAACGGATCCAATATCTGTTGTGGGAAAAGAAATTTTCAACTAATAACATGCCTTATAACATTTTTCAACTCGACTTCTCGTAAACACATGAATATGTGTACTCACGAAGTCTTTTCTTGGGTACCTGTTTTGAATCTAAAACATTCTTCGATTTCTAAAAAGTTTATTCTCATACTTTAGAAACGAAAATTATCTCTTTACACTTGTACACTCTCAGTCGCAACACTTCTGGTTTAACAAAATAATGGACATACCCTCATCGGAATGTCGCTAAATGTCTTTTATCGTATAGTACATATCTGCAAAACTATTAAATTTAAACCATCATGCCAGTAGACTTTACGTCTATTCTGCACACTCTCCATTGCTTATTATCTTATTCTTACACCATTTTATTTATAGTTATGTTCGCGCATTATCTTATTCACACATTATTCTTTTATTTGTGGTTATTCTCACACTAGTTATTAGCAGTTATTCTTACATCACTGATCTTGAGCATTATTTAACTCGTTTACTCTCATTTTGCACAATTGTGCGATTTATTCGATTTATATTCAAATCGAAATTTTATGCTATACTTATTTACTTATATGAACGTGTATTTTGTACGCATACATTCCTATGTGAGCAAGACCCTGTTAGACTTTTTCATAAATTGAACCGGTTATTTGTGCGAGTGAACCCGAAAGGGGAAGGGCCGCTAACCGTGCATGATACTTACACCTTATTCTTATTACGGTTATTCGGGTGAACCTGAAAGGGGAAGAACCTCTAACCGCATCTTATACGTGAGCAGTATCTACTACTTAACACATTTTGGTTGCACGCATTTGTTTCTAGTATTACTTAGGTTAGGGTTATGGAAAAGCATAACACCCTGGTGTAAGGTAAATCGATGATTACGGTCCGGAACGCAATCATGGGTTTACAGGTACATAAGGGTGGTGTGTGATTCTATTTAGGCTATTGGTAGACAATCAGTACGAGTCCAAAGTATCGGGAGTGTGGTGGGTCAGCTGCGGTACACCCTATATATAAGCATAAACGATACTGCGGGAACGGACTAGGAGTCTAACCAAGAACCTACCCATTACTTTATAGTTATCTCTTCATTGGATCATTGACTAGTAACTAGCATTGTCGATAAGAACGTTTTTACACGAGCTTCAATTCGTCTTCCTAGAGTCTTTCTCTTGACCATCCCCACAGAAAACTAAAACCTTATATACTCTTACACTCGGATATTTGGATTCTTGTTGCATACTCTAACAACGTATAGTCTGAAACTTTTCTAAAGTAGGGGAGACTACCTTCATTAGTACCTCTGCCCTCACCCGTTACACATTCCCAAACCTTACTCATTTAAACCCTCAACTTTCTAACTTTGGTGTAACTGTCAAAAGAATTTGAAACTTTTACTTTGGGTATTAGATAACTACTTTAAAATCTATAAAATGATGTGATATATATATTTTTACAAAAAACCTAGTTGACTTTTACAACGCCTTTTGTTTCACAAAAACCTATACTTGAAAGGAATTTCGAGACGAAATTTTCTAAAGTAGGGGAGACTGTGACACCCGTCACCCTCATATTTTAGTAAGATGTCAATTATAGTCCCCCGCGTATTCAAACGTTTGTATTTAATCTCGGTAAGTTTCATCGTTTTTCAAATATAATTTTAGAACTAAAAAGAAAAAAATTATCGTTTATATTTATTATGGATCGGGTATGAGTTTTAATCAAATGGGTATGTTGAAACGTATTCGTAAAAAGGTTCTATAAAAAAATTCAAGTTCTTTTAAGTTAAATTGGTTAACCAAGTTAAGTTTTTATAAAGGAAATTAACCAAGTAACTTATATTACTAACAAGGTTATAATTTGAGGGATCAATTTTGCCAAAACTGAAAGGTTCAAACAGCCCTTCCCTCTTTTCCTCGATTTTTCCGGCGAGACGATTCCGGCCACCGGAATAAAGTCCGGCGAAGTCTTAAAGGTAGAATTAACACATTTTAATCGCTCTTAATGATTCTCATACGTTTCTTAACTTAAATCATTCGAATTCCATCATTAAAATCGGTTCATAAACACATTTTAAAGACTAATAATCGGGTTTTTATGGTATGTAACCGGCGAGTTTAATACCTTAATCATACGTTAATATTTTCTAAATAACACTATAAATTCTTTATACTAGTTCGTTTCTGCACTTTTCCACATTCTAAACCCACAAATATCACGTTACAACACGTCCAGGAAGCCTCTAAATCGCGACTACAAGCTCGGACCATACATTCTTTTTTTTTCGATCCATACACGATTGTAAGTCAAATTCTATAATTGCATCATGTTATTCGGCCTATTTAGATTAAAAGCCCCATGGTTTTGATCATCAAATATGTTGAATTGAATGGATTAGAAAATCTAGGGTTAGGGTTTATGATTTGGGGAAGAAGATGATGTTCAGATTAGTAATTAAATATAATTCTATTTCAAGTTAAAAGAACAAACCATGACCTAGCCTAGTGGTTTGTGTGTGTGTTGGAGACTGAAGAGGGCCGGGTTCGATCCTTACCCCCAGCACCTCTTTTTTTTTTTCCTTTTTTTTCAGATTTGTATTATTGTTATTATATAATAATATATAAACACATAAACCTTGTAATAATCATAGAAAATTCATTTTTACTCCAAAAATTATAAAAATTTAGGAGTAGCATCATTACACCATAAATAAAATTATCACATAAAAATTTTCTAGAAAATAAATTATTTTCATATTTTTATTAATTTACATAGTTTTAATCATTAATAATTGATTAAAAAATTCATTTTTAATGATTTAAATCTCAAATTTTCTGGAAAAATATTTTTTAGCATCATGAACCTAAATAAAAATTATTGGACCTGAAAACATTCATTTTTATTTATTTTCCTATTTTTAACCATTTAAACATGATTTAAACTCATTAAATTTAATTTAAATACAAATAAATTGAGAAAAATTATGGACAAATTATTTTCAAAATTTTAAATCAGAAAATAATTATTTTTCATAAAAATATCATTTTTGGATCATGTCTTGTATTTTTAGTTTTAATTACATTTAATTAGATATAATCAATTATTTCGTTAAAAGTAAATTATTAAAATATGTCTTATGGATATTTTTCTATAATTTAGAAAATTTTCCTACTTTGTGAAAACGTAGTATTAAACTTCTTTAGTCACCTATACGATCGTGAATCATAATATATTTTATTTAAAAATTATTATTACATTCGAGTTATCATAAAAACTTCATCTTCCCTAGATGAGCCTAGTAAACCCTAATGCCTTAGACCCTAGATGCTTTAGACTCTTAGACTTTTCCTCATTAGTATTCATATACATTATAGGTTGAATTCCTCGGAATTCCCATTACTTAACTCACGACCGCTTAAGTTGGATTTTGATCGCTTTCGCAAACTGTGAGTATATCTTTCCCCTTTTTCATGTTTTACTATTTTGGGGTGACTCATGTACCATTATTACTATTAAACTATGTATACTTTGAAACGTAATGTGCCTTATGTGATGTTTATGTGATTTGTGTGAATTGAAACGTAATCAAAATCATTAACCGAAGGGCCGAGCATAACAATGAGTAGTACTACGATTTATATCCCTTGTGTGATTATGGTTTCATTTGAGCCTTGGTCATTGTTATGTGAAACTTGAAACTTGAAACTTTGGGGTGATACTTGATACTTGAAACTTTTAGGGTTGGTTTTGATGCACTCATTCTACTAATTACATAATAGCAATCATCATGGCACAAATATTACAAGCGATTCTTGAAACTAAAACAGGGTATGCTCACCAATACATTATATGTGTTGACAAAATTATTTTGTACATGTTTCAAGTTGATTTTGAGACGCTTCTTTTATGCTTTTGGATTTAATTTAAGCTTTGATTTTATTGTATTCTAGTTAGACTTGACACCTTAGAATTATTGTATTTTTCCTTTCAATGTAATAAACTATTTAATTCAATGTATTCAAATTTACACTTTAGTACCATGAGCTATTGAACAATCGTCACTACGTGACACCTCGATCTTTCCGCCATCGGTTGGGGTGTTACACGTGTCATACAGGTGGATAATGACTGCCACTGGAAAGTCCGTGGACGACACGCTCCTGACACATCTTACGTGGTAAGCACCACGTGGCACAATCTGGGCACTTCATCTTCCCACTTGACACATCTTACGTGGTAAGCACCACGTGGCACAATCTGGGCACTTCATCTTCCCACTTGCACGTGTGGTTACCCACACGCCTGACAACAGAAGAAACATTCGTCTCATGTGTGAGGCAGGACAGTCATCATCACAGCTACCGTCCGACACAGCAGACTCATCGATTTCCACCAAAGCTTCCCTCCGAAGTTAATACAACTATTCAAATTCTCAGTGCATTTACTTCCATTGATTTGGAACATATTTAATTCCAATCATTCTCACATTCAATACAACACTGGCTGCGCATTAACTACATGATATCGTGTGGATTAGGTCTTTTTTAAACTTCCTTTTAAAGGCAACACTCTCCCGAGGGAAATGTGATGACTCGGTGGAAAAGAGTAATTAAAGGTGACCTTCAAATTAAAACACTTATCGAAGTTTTAAATTTATAAAAATAAAACGATATCTATTGACTAGTCTAAACCCACATGATAGGCAAGTGGACCTATCGAGTGTAATATAGGTAATAGCAAGTACCGAGTATCGAACCCTAAGATACGACTTCCCCTACTCAGTTTCAAGTTGCTTTTAAAAACATAGATAAAATAGAAAAAAGAAAATGAGAGTGATCAGAATAAATCAATACCGACATGAAGTGCTGCTTCGGGATCCGAGTTTATCTTGGGATGGATTAATAGTAATTAGTTTATTAAAGTGGTGTGAACTAGTGCGCACTTATGCTTAACGTGGAGTTGTTTCATCATTCTCCAGAGGTGACTGTTATCGCAAAACTAGCTGTGTTCTTGTGTTAAAGTGAGGGTCTCCCGAACCGGTAAGCTCACCTCTCAATACTGACAAATAGAGGACTCAAGACTGTGTATACCCAACCCTGAATGATCCACCTCCCAATACTGCGATAATGACATCTAGACATTTAAAACCCTTATAGACAACTTGCCGGTGGCCGGAGCATGATCGAATAAGAAACCATTTGATATCATAAAAGAGTCGTGACCAACCGTCACACGCTCATCTTTTACTTGAATTAATTAACTTTTTAAAGAGTGAATGATCTATCAATAACTGTGGGCAGTATAATGATAAAAGAAAATAAAGACCGTTTTCTTTTAACACGGGTTCACCAACACCTAACCTGCGCCAAAGCTATCACATAGACCATGTAGCTAAGTCACTAGATTAAGCCTTGGTTTATCACTAGGACCAAGTATAAAGGCCGTACCGACCCTAAGTGAGATCTTGATAGTAGAGGATTAAGTCTCTAAGTGTGTGTATTTCTACCCACAAATGGACCAATCACTACTCGTGGGATTAGGTTAGCTCACAAGTGCATGGGTTGTTACACACCATGGGTACACTCATGAGTCCTCTCATTTCCTACCAACACACGCACAAGACCATAGACTAGTTAATTAGTTAGTTAATTCATCAAGCAAAGTTTACGTGAAAAGAATTAAACAAGAACACAACACCACTTAACAAACATAAACTATATAATCCATACCAAAATAAGTCTTCACCCTAGCAACACTTGATTAATCTAGCCAAACATTGGCTGTACAACTATCACACTATCTTGGGTGTATGAACAACACATAGTGGTGAGTGTAGGTGGATTAAAGAAAGTGTTTTGGATGAGTTTTAGTGATCTTTCTCTCAACTCTCTCACCAAGTGTTTATGGAGTGATCCCAGGCTCTAAATGTCACTTGCAAGACCCTAAAGGTGGCTAAAGTGTGAGTAAAACTCGGGTGAAATGGGGTGTCCAAAATGAGGAGTGGAGTGCTCTATTTATAGAAAAAACAGCTCAAGCACGCCCTTGACATCGAGTTGACACGCCCATGCCAGACAACGGGTAGTGTTGCAGAGTCCTTGCATGCAGAATTGTCTTGTATCAAGGCTGGCACACCCGTGCTTTGTTGTTCGGCACGCCCGTGCTTATCAGCTTTTTGTAACCCTATGTCAGTCTTGGTCGGTTTGATCCTTGGAGAACACGCTTCCCTAAAGCACGCTCGTGCACATCTGAAATCTTCAGATTTGAGTCCTGTTGACTTGGAAATGTTGATTTATTGACCTGGAACAGCTGACACGGTCGTGCCTTCCTAGAGCGCGGCCGTGCTTCATCTGGAACTTTGCAAAAAGTCTTCAAATCCTTGTCTTTTAAGCCGGTTTTCACTTATTTTCACTTTTCTCCTTCAATACCTGCAATTATCATCAAAAGGAAACAAACCGTGACAATCAAGATAAAAGCCTGATTTTAGGTGACAATTAGGTGAAAACATGTATATAAAACCTGCTAATTTTGGGACTCATCACAACTCTAAAAGGAAGACACGTCACCCAACTACATTAAATTCAACCCTCTAGTGTTTTACTTCATATTTTTCTTATTATTTCACTCGGGTGTTATTTGGGGGTAATCGCTTAGATTCATCCCAAGGCACGCACAGACCATAGGCTTGTACATAACTCGAATCTCCACCGCTAAATGGTGGGGAACTGTAAATCACAAGGTCTTTTTAGAGGTGAAAGTGATGTAATGGTAAATGGGTAGGAAGGGAGTCTACTGTCGTGTCTGGCTCGGGCAGTGGCTGTGACATGATGGGTGTATGTCAAACTCTAAATGGTGGGCTTAATGAAACTATTCTCCTTGGAGACTTACTGCTCTCACGTCTCTACTCTGCGAATTTTTCGGTCTTCGCACCTAATCTCCTCCGCTAGGAATGTCCTAGAAATAAATCTTCAACTAGAACTGTTTCTTTTTGCTCGCTCTTTGTCGAGCTTTTTGACTTATTCTTTGAACGCTTTTTCTTTTTTTTTTAACATACATAAACAAGCATTGCTTCTGTGAAGCTTATTCTTTGGTAGGATAACTCTGGATGGCTGTTTTTCTTCAATTACCAAATTTTCTTAGTGAACACCGTGGCGTCTGGTCTATCTTCTTTTGTGTCTCGAAACTGCCCAAAAGTGTCCCAGTAGCCAACAACACGCATTCTTCGCCAAAATCACGACAGGGGCTAAGTATGACGAAGGAAATGAAAAGGCTAAGGTTCAAAAGGGTTGCCATGCCCGGATATCTGAGATTACAACGACTTCGTCAAATTACGACTCCGAATAGTGAATATTCAGATTCGATGACCAATCTAAACCGAATATTTATTGAGGGGAAGGTATGATTATGATCATTTTTACAATTCCTCACCTCAAGTGCGGTTTCGAAACGCATGAGTTGCACAAGTTCTAGTTGTAACATGCCAAGGGTGAATATATCTCTCAGTCAAATGAACGAGCATCAGTGAATACCTACAAGTGGATGTGCTCAAGAAGGCTCAAGATACTCACATGGAACGGGTAGAAACTCGAATATGAAGTAAAAGACACTTTGAGTTGGTTCTTACGGCGATGCCAACACCTCCAAAAATCTCATGTTCAGGCCTTTGGGATGGACTCAAAGGGTTTGAAAAAGATTTTTATTTACTCTGAAAACATTTTAAAAACTTTTGCCTTAAAAGGTTTTTGTTTGCTTTGCTTAAGAGGTGGTAAAATTTATGAAATTTTATCACCTCACACTTAATTCTTTAGCATATTTTTGAAATTAAGATTTTGTAAAAAGTATATGCTAAGAATTAAGCGGGACGTAGTTATGTCTTCCCCTAATAAGCTCAAGGCTGTTTTGGTGTAGTCTGAAATTGAGCAGTGAGAGAGAACACCTGGCATGGATATATATATATATATAGTAACCAACTAATAATAATAACTATCTACAAACTAAAAAAATAAAACTACTACTACTACTACTAATAATAACCTACTAGGTCCTAATGCCGAGAGGGCATACCTGGCAGTGAGAAAATAAAAGGGGAACGATCATACCTGAGGGTCCTCAATTGCATTCTTACCGTATGCACCAACCTCTCAACTTATTCTTTTAATCTACTAATCCGGGCTGCCTCCTAGGTAGCGCCACGTTTAAGTCTTTGGCTGGATGAAAGGCGGTCTCATAAAGTGTGAGCTTGCATCTCATCTACCTCCTCGTTGACTAAGAACTTGAAGTATGGTTTAAGCCGGTGACCATTGACTTTGAAAAGGACTCCCGTCTCTGTCTCCAAATCTACTGCCCCATAAGGATAGATCTTCTTCACAATGTATGGCCCAGTCCATCTTGACTTCAGTTTTTCAGGAAACAACTTGAGTCTTGAACTGTAAAGTAACACTTTCTGACCTTCTTGAAACGGTTCTCTTCTCCTGAGTCTCTGATCATGGAACTTCTTGGTCTTTTTTTAGTAGATGAGTGAATTATCATAAGCTTGCCGGCGCAGTTCTTCAAGAACTTCTTGGTCTTTTTTTTGTAGATGAGTGAATTATCATAAGCTTGCCGGCGCAGTTCTTCAAGTTCATGAAGCTTAAAAAGTCGGTGTTGCTTGACATCTTCATAATCATAATTTGCTGCTTTCAGTGGCCAGTAAGCCCTGTGCTCCACTTCTAATGGTAAATGACACGCCTTCCCGTACACAAGTCTGTACGGAGTGGTACCAATCAGGGTCTTGTATGATGTACGTAGTGCCCAAAGTGCATCGTCGAGTCGATCGGCCCGATCTTTTCTATCAATCCCCACTGTTCTTTAAGGATTCTTTTTATGTCTTGATTTGTAACTTCTACCTGACCATTGGCTTGGGGATGATAAGGAGTGGAGAACTTCTGCTGACAACCATATCTCTGTAGTGCTTTCTCCAACTGCTTGTTGCAAAAGTGGGTTCCTCGATCACTGACGATAGCTTTTGGTATTCCCAACCGAGTAAGAGAGCCTTCAGAAACCTGACAACAACCCTGGCATCATTCGTTGGCAGTGCTTGTGCCTCGACCCATTTAGAAACATAGTCGACTACAACAAGAGATTTCCCCTGGATGGTGGGAATGGTCCCACAAAGTCTATACCCCAAACGTCGAAGATCTCACAGACAACAAACCCAATTTGTGGCATTTCATCGTGGGCATTGATATTTGCGGCTCTCTGACATGCGTCACATCCCTGGACGAAAGTGGCGGCGTCTTTGAAGATTGTAGGCCAATAAAATCCTGCTTCATAGACTTTTCGAGACGTATTCACCGCGGCGTGGTGCCCTTTTGTAGGACCTTCATGGCATTGTCGTAGAATCTCTTGGGCTTCCTTCCCGTGAACACACCGGCAAATAACACGATAGAGTCATATACGAAAGAGGAAGGGATCCTCCCACAGATAATACTTCAATTCTGAAAAGAATTTCTTCCTTTCATAATGTGACTGTCCTTTAACGAGCATTCCACAGGCTAAATAGTTTACATAATCAACATACCAGGAATAGGAATCTGGGTCTTCGATTCGGAGGATCTGTTCATGAGGGAAGTCGTCATGGATTTCGTCTCCCTTTTTGTCGGGTGGCATTTCTTCGAGACGAGACAAATGATCGGCTGCAACATTTTCGGCCCCCTTCTTGTCTTTTATGTCTATATCAAAATCCTTCAATAAGAGAATCCATCGTATGAGACTCGGCTTCGCGTCTTGTTTGTTGAAGAGATGGCGCAAAGCGGCATGATCAGTGTAGACGATGGTCTTTGACAAGATCATGTACGAGCAAAACTTGTCAAATGTGAATACCACAACATGGAGCTCTTTTTCAATCGTCGTGTAATTTTCTTGGGCATCATTGAGGGTTTTGCTTGCATAGTAGATCGGGTGAAAACACTTGTCTTTTCTCTGCCCTAAAATTGCTCCTACCGCCATATTGCTTGCATCACACATTAATTCAAATGGTAGGTCCCAATCTGGAGAAATAACAACCGGTGCTTCAACCAGCTTTCTCTTCAGGCAATTGAATGCCTCAAGACATTCTTCAGAGAACATGAACTCGCGATCTTTTTCAAGAAGCTGAGTGAGTGGACGAGCTATCTTCGAGAAATCCTTGATGAATATTCTATAGAAACCGGCATGACCGAGAAAACTACGAATTCCCGTGACCGTGGTAGGAGGGGGAAGCAACGAAATTGCTTCTACTTTGTCCTTGTCAACCTCGTTTTATGCGCTAGCACAATTCCTTCGTTTACCATAATGTGACACTTTTCCCAATTAAGCGCCAAATTCACCTCTTCACACCGTGCCAACATTTTCTTGAGATTGCCTAGACAATGATCGAACGAACTTCCAAAAACCGAGAAGTCATCCATAAAAACATCCATAAAGTCTTCGATCATGTCGTGAAAGATAGCTACCATGCAGCGTTGGAAAGTGGCAGGGGCGTTGCACAGCCCAAATGGCATCCTCCTATAGGCGAACGTGCCATATGGACAAGTGAAAATGGTTTTCTCGTGGTCCTCGGGGTCAATTGGGATCTGAAAGTACACAAAGAAACCATCGAGAAAAGAATAGTACTGGTGCCCGGCCAATCTTTCCAACATCTGATCAATGAATGGTAGGGGAAAATGATCCTTCCTGGTAGCATCATTGAGCTTCCGATAATCAATACAAATTAACCCTCAACCCGTGACCTTTCTTGTGGGAATAAGTTCATTTTGAGCATTGATCACGACTGTCATACCACCCATCTTCGGGACCACTTGAACAGGGCTCACCCAAGGCGAGTCAGAAACGGGATAGATCAAGCCGGCGTCTAGCAGCTTAATTACTTCTTCTTTCACGACCTCCTGCATCTTGGGGTTAACTCTTCGCAGTCTTTGCACACAAGGGTGGTATTCATCTTCCATGAGGATCTTGTGTGTGCAAAGTGAAGGGCTAATACCTTTGATATCCATCAGCTTCCGGGCGATTGCTTTCTTGTGCTGCTTCAAAACTTCCAACAACTTCTCTTTTTCTTCCTTTGACAAATCAGCTGCTATGATAACGAGAAGCTTGCAGTCTTCTTCAAGAAAAGCATACTCTAGGTGGGATGGTAATTCTTTGAGTTCTAAGGATGGTGGTTCTTCAATAGAGGGCTTGGATCTTTCTTCAGGACTTCTTGATGGGAGTTGAGTTTCTTAGGGTTCTTCTTCAGGAAAAACTTACTCAATACAATAACTTTCAAGGACCATGGGATCATTCTCATCTGTCTAGGAAGAACAATCATCAAAATCATCCCCCTCCCCCATAACATCACAAAGATAGTACCCTGCGAGATAATCGAAGTCGGTGATGGGGGCGGACAGGTCATCCTGGATACTTGGACACCGCATAACTTTTTGTAGGTCAAAACCCAATTTTTTGCCAGTGATCGTCACTCTGATTCTTCCTCCCCAAGCATCTAATAGAGCTAACGCAGTGTTGAGGAAAGGTCTCCTCCCCTGGTGTATCAATCACCACAAAGTCTATCGGAAAAATAGTATCGCTGAGGCCAATCAAAACGTCTTCTGCAACTCCTCGAGGGGACCATACCAAACGGTTGGCGAGGCAAAGCTCCATTTTTTTTTGGGTCTCAGAGGCTGCTGCTGGAACTGTCGGAATATTGAAGCGGGCAGAATGTTGACGTCGATCTGCAAGTCGACGACAGCTTTGGTGTAGATATTTTCCCCCACGGTGCAAGGGATGGTAACTTTGTCAAGGGGTGTTCTTCATTGGATAATGGCTGAGCAGACTTTGTTGATGGACTTGATGACACCTTCTTCAAGAGTATCCTTTTGAGAGACGATATCTCTCAGAAATTTAGAGTGAGCGGGTAGTCTGAGCTGGTAATCAACATGGGGATGTTGAGATGAACTTATGTTATCAAGGAGTGGAACGTGTGAAGTTTTTCCTCCATGGTGGGAACAAGAGCAGCTTCAATTGCTTCCTCTCTTGCTTCCAAGGGTAAATCACGAACTTCTTCCTTGATCTGGGCCTTTATCTCTTCTTCGTCAGCAGCATCTTCCATAGCATAAACATACCTGAGGTAGTTTTTGACAACCTCAAGATTTTCCGCGAACCTCTTCAAGTCAATCAGTGGAGGGTCGGGTTTGGGTATGCATTCAGGTTCAGGTTCAAATTGACTTGGTGGTGGAGAGGAAAATAATTGGGCTAATGGAGATGGCATGTAAGGTGATGGGCTAGGGACAGGTGCTGGTAAAGGTGGTGGAAATTGGTAAGGTTGGGGTAAGATGTATAGTGGTGAATCACCCAAGTGATACAGTCTGTCAAGTGCATCTGGTGATGGTGGAATAGGGTCAAATGGTGGTGGAGGAGATCTAGGTGGCGAGGGTGGTTGAGAGCTTATTCGACAACCATTGACATGGTAAATTTCTTCAGTGGGGTTATGAGGAAAAGGTGAATGGTTGTAGGGTGGTGGTTCAAGCGGGGGTGAATAATGGCTGAAGTACTCTGGAAGGTACCATCAAAGATAGTCTTCACAGTTTTGGTAGAACGAAGGTCCACCACAATATTCACAGAACTGCTGAACATAAAACCCCTCATAATCGAAAAAGTTCCACGCGTGCTCCCACGTGCGGAATATTCGCCCAAGCTTCAGCTTTTGGTATGAGGTACAGACGATTAAGAATTAAGAAGATTTGGTTATATCTGAGCAGATCCTATGCCAACCAAATATCAACATGTGTCAGGGGTGGTCCAACAACCACTTACAGGGAATAGTGACGTGACTGCTCCTAAGCTTCCACCATGCAGCTGTGAACAGTACTTGTCAGAGTACTGTGCATGACAAGTACTGTGTAAGCATGTCTGCTCGCTGCCAGATGTCACGTCAGACGCCAGCAGGTGGTCAACCATGTTGTGTCAGGAGGGAACGCCATCTGCGCCCAAGCATACAGCGCCACGTGGACTTCCAGTAGGCCAAGTCATACTCATGTAGTGGCAGAGATGACAACATGTACAGCATGGGAGAACTACAAAGAACAACATTTAGAACATGCTTCGTATGGAACTTATAATTGAAGTTATAATATTATGATTTCAACATTATGTTGTTATTTTTTTATTATATATGGTGAATAAATAACAATTTCAGTATGTATATTTAATTAGAAATAATTTTATGGATGATTTGTGCTACAAAAGTCTTCTTTATATTGTAGTAAAAACTAAAGTGCCACTAAAAGTAGTATGGATATATGTAACTAGGATAAGTTTTACTGACACAAAATTTATGCCATTAAAACCCTAAAACTTTGCAGCAGCATATTGAAAAAGTGTCACTAAAAGGATTTAGTGCTACCCGCTTCTAGTGGCACCTTTTTTGTGTGCTGCCCATTCTTACGTGGGCTTTTAGTGGCACTTTTTTAGCCATTTGTGACATTTTTTTAGTTCCACTACATGGCATTTTTTTGTAGTGTAACATGAAAGCACGATTTTGGGTGTAAAACAAGTGAAAATACGTACAAAAATATGTTAATTTCTTGGCACATCAACATGCGACAACGTAGATTGGTTGAATTGCTAAATGACTACGATTGTGAGATCAAATACCATCCTGGAAAGGCCAACATTGCGGTTGACGCCTTGATCTGGAAGGAATGACTCAAGACTATGCGTGTGCGTGCCTAAGGTCTGACCATCCACACAAACGTCACTACCCGCATTCGTGAAGCTCAACATTTTGGTGGTTTACGCGATTTAATTCTTGTGGAGTCCCACAAGTCTAAGTACTCGGTTCATCCTGGAGCCGATAAAATGTACAAAGACGTGAAGGAATTCTATTGGTGGCCCAACCTTAAGGGTGAAATTGTAACATACGTCAGCCGATGACTTACCTGTTCAAAGGTCAAAGCTGAGTATCAGAAGTCGTCCAGTCTACTGCAGCAACCCGAGATTCCTATTTGGAAATGGGAACGAATCTCTATGGATTTCATCACCAAGCTACCTAAGACGTCCAATGGTCACGGCACGATTTGGGTAATTGTTGACAAGTTGACAAAGTCTGCACATTTCCTGCCGATAAAGGAAACCGACAAGCTAGAGAAACCCGCCAAACTGTATATCAAGGAGATTATGAATATGCATGGTGTGCCTGTCTCAATCATTTCCGACTAAGATAGTCGATTCACTTCCCGATTCTGGCAAACACTTATGGATGCACTAGGATCTCACTTGGACATGAGCACAGCCTATCACCCACAAGCCGATGGACAGAACGAGTGGACTAGCCAAACCCTTGAGGACATGCTCCGTTCTTGGGTTATCGATTTCGGTGGAAACTGGGATTCTCATTTACCTTTGGTGGAATTCTCTTACAACAACTGTTACCATACCAGCATCAAGGCTGCCCCATTTGAAGCCTTATATGGACGTAAGTGTAGATCTCCTTTGTGTTTGGCGGAAGTCGTAGAAAAATATTTGACTGGCCCTGAGATAGTTAAAGAAACAGCCAATAAGATCTTTCAGATCCGTGATCAGTTGAAAGTTGCTCGAGATCGTCAAAAGAGTTATGCTGATCGCCGTCGCAAACCACTTGAATTTCAGGTTGGCGATGAGGTACTCTTAGAAGTCTCACCCTGTAAGGCTGTACCGCGGTTTGGCAAACGTGGGAAACTTTACCCCCGATAAATAGGTCCTTTTGAAATACTTGCTAGGATTGGTCCTGTGGCATACAAGCTCAAGTTACCTGAAGAGCTCAGTGGTGTTCATGACAAATTCCATGTATCCAATCTAAAGAAGTGTTTATCCGACGAATCCTTAATCATTCCTCCCGAAGAAATTCACATCGATGATCAACACCACTTTATTGAGGAGCCAATCGAAGTGACCGATTGGAATATCCAGAAATTGAGAAGGAGCCGAACAAAACATGTCAAAGTCAGATGGAATGCAAAGCGCGGGTCTGAATTTACATTGGAACGTGAAGACCATATGAGACGCAAGTATCCTGCTCTTTTTCCCAAGACTGCTAAGACCAGTAAGAAAACTCGATTTCGTGAACAAAATTCCAAAAACATGGGGAGAATGTGACCCCAGTCAACAATCCAAGTCAACATCCGTACACATTTTGCTTATTTTTGTCATTTCATGTGCATATTAGACATTTTTACACACAGTATAACCCCCCCCCCCAGTCTAGTAAAGCTGTAGTTATTTTAGAAATACAATAGATTATCCGTTTACGCATACAACACCCAGACTATGCAAGAAAATTGGCATTGAACAGTCAAGCCAATCACACGCTTAATAGAGAGCAACCAGATCCCCGATTTCTACACATGAACATGACAACAATACACGTGATAACCTTTAAGTGGGAAATTACCCAATTCCACTCAAAACCCTAGGAATTCTCAATACGTTCTATGGACATAACACACAAGAATCATCGAACATTATCTAGAACACGAACATGTGTTAACTTGATTTAAGATCACATAACAACACACGTGGTTGAGAATTAATAACATTCAATAATATGTGGTCAGGAACCCCTCACTTGAGGAAGTTAATACATGTTAATATCGTCATCCTGCATTTATATAACCTAAATAAAACCCTAACCATGAATTGGCCATATGAAGACAATCATGATCCATCAATGTCACACACACACACACATGATTTTATTGAAGAGAATGGACAAATCTTTGTCTTGTGTTGAGTCACTATCACTCACAAACATCCAAAACCTCAAGACTTATACCCTTTTGGCACCTACATCATTCCACCCCTTTCCCATGAGAATGGACTTGCCAAAAATACTATCCTAAACACCCTATGATCGGCCTAACACATGGAAGGCATGCTATCAATGAATCAACACATTATATGGAATTGGAAGCCACTTTAACTTGCCATTTTCCCAAACATTTTGACTTACCATAACAATCCCTCACTCTCTCTAACTCTCGGCCTACATATGGTGGTCGATTGGCCATTTGATTCTTGCACCATCACTCACAAGTTTACACACAAACCTCTCACACACCTTCACCTCTTTGAACTTTTGGCCGACCCATATTGGACTCCCACAAGCCATTTAGCTTCGGTACACACCCACATGAAGGACCACAAGGGAACTAAGAATCTACATTGGTGATGGACAACTTGAAGACGGCTCTAGACCATCGAAATCTTTCATTACAATCTCATCTCTTTGGTACGTGGAAAACTATCCTTAAACCACTTATTATAATCTGCCTCTATATCAAATACCCGACCCACAACCCTTAGTTCTTGTGTAATCGGCCTTAGACATACTCAAAACATAGTGTTATGGAATAAAAAATCTTACAATGGTTAGTTTTTGCTTCGAATATATACATACATATTTGTACACACAAGCCGAGCCATGCGTGTGTGTAGACCTTGAGTTTTAACAAAGAAAATCCGTGTTTTGAATCCAAAACATAAATGTTTAACCACACACAAAGATAACCTCTTTTTATACATCAAAGTGCATAGTTATGTGCAATATGGAACAATTGCATAATTGAGATCATCTTTTACCACCATAATCAAGTTCCTAGAAGTCGATTTTTGCTATCCATAAATCGGATTTGAATTAATGTGTTATGTCAAAGTTTTGGGATACTTTAATAACATATGTTAAAATGGCTATAACACGTGTTAAACACAGCCTAGACATAACAATGTTATAACACGTGTAAAAACACTTATATTCCCATGAATCAACCACACATGTTAGATTGGGAAATATTTTATAACCCATGATGACATCTGGGGTGCGTTTTGTTAATAATGGATACGTTTTTACAACAAAACTCCCAGGATTCACGGAATCATACACTTTACAAAGTACATATAAGATACGTAGTAATTGTCACGTACATGAAAAATGGCCCACATATACAGGACACAAGGGTCCACAAGTCGGGTGAACAACTTGTATGGTAAATGATAAGAATGTACAACTTACTATGTCCTTGATAGTCATAGGTTACCGTTTGTCAGGACGGTAGCGATTCCACTTTTCTGCTTTACCAGACTTTACCTTCAGTCATCAGGTGAGTTTCACGGCCCTATTTTACTGTTTTTCCATTTTGGGGGGATAAACATGCTACATTTAGTACATTTCAATTCAATGTGTTATTCTATCGTGACTACCATGTGGAACATGAGACATTTGGTTCATGAGCTCAACAGTCCTCGTATTTACATTTACACTATAACCATTAGCTATCAAAAGCCATGGAACCCTTAAATAGATCTATTAGGTTGACACCCCAACTCTTGGTTAGTCGCTCTAACCGGTTACATACAAAAGAGCGTTAGTATTCTACTATACATACGTTGTCTTTATTGTATAATGCGCGAGGCACAACAGTCAAGAGTTTTGGTTATGGGACTCATGGTTTGCACAATAATCATTCGCTTAGCTAGCTTATGATTGGTCATACACGAATTTCATTAGCACTTTTCATAGTACATTAAAACCTGTGAACTTATCGACATTATGTTGACAAATCTTCTATGCCTGTTTTTCAGGTAATTGATCATGTGGGGCAGAGTATTGAGAGGAGGGTTTGAGCTTGCACTTTGTGGTACCATCATTGGTTGGGTTATGTTAGTCATGTTTTGTCGTGGTATTTGAATCATGGAATTTCAGACAATATTTTGTTTTCAAACAATGTTATGTTATTTTTAATAATTTATGGCAACATTTATCCTTTGATGGTATCTATCTAAATTACATCTTGTGTGTTGCTCGAACCTTATGCCTGAAAACCGTTCAAATCACATCCCCGTCTTTCTGCCTTGGCGTGGTGTAACAATAGTTTTCTGACGTCAAAACCTGTGAACTCACCGACATTATATGCTATGGTATTTTAGCATGTTTTCTCAAGTCTCTAACCTAGCAGTCAAGGATTAGGATGCATGGAGTCGCACCACATTCTATTGTTCATTTTCCGCTGCATGAAACTTCTCTTGGTCACTTTTAAACATTAGTATGCGTTGGATTTTGAATTGTAACTTTCTAGATTAGTTTTGGTTTGTAAATCTTTTATGCTTCCGCTAAACTTTTAAATTTTTATGGTTGTTTCAATGTAAACTTTTCTCATATAGTTGTCGTTTATTGTGATTGTTGACTTGGATCGTGGCGTGTCACGCGCCTCGCGGTAAAACCCCGCATGTGGAATTTGAGGGTGTGACAGATTGGTATCAGAGCCAATGGTTATAGTGAACTAGGAATGCATTTAGGTTCTACTCTATAGCCAATTCTCACACACTAGACGGTCACATATCTATGAGTCAAAACCAGTTGGAAATTCGCTAACTACTAAGAGGTTTTTAACATTGGTTGCACATTATGTTACATCATCTATTTCATTGGATATGGACTGGATTGTTCCTACTCATGCGTTTTTAGTTGCATGATTTGAAACTCAAACTAGAGCACACCTAGAAGACTATGAACGACAAATTATTATTTTGGGTGCACACGAAATCATAATTTGGGGTACGTGGAAACCGTGGTGAACTTTGTGTTTGGCTATCAATCATTGGTGATTGCGGTATCAAAACATTTGCACAAAGAACTTTTCACTTATGCTACACCCAGTTCTTACTATCAGTCTCGTTTATTTGAGTCCTTGATGAACCTTATCCTTGATTTACAAGTGTAACGGAAAACCTTCCAAGTTATGGAAGCTCATCCTTCGCTCTCGTAATAGAGTCTAGTGTTGACCAGTACCACCTTGTTGAGGGACATCTCTTTGTTGGTTTCGTTACCATTTCACTTAGTGGGATCATAGTTCGTATCTTCATACCCTATCTTTAGTTCTGCATCTAATTATGAAGGTGAAAAATCAAGCCTGTTGACCTTGCACGGCAATGGTGTACGTTGGGGTGATTCTTCGGCGTTACTTTAAGATCCGTTCAAGATTCGAACATATTTCTCCCATGCTCCAATGGACACACTCACTTGCACGCTATCTTGCACTAGTACTTGTCATAATATACTTGTAAGTGATTGTACATTCGGAGATTCTTATCTGTATCACTCATTGGAGTAGTTGAGCTTGTAGTGCCTACCTATGATATCCCAACTAGATGGTTTGTGGATGATATAGACTCGTGTAATTGGGACGCCCTTCTCGGTCCTATATCATGTTTGCTAGAGACCAACTGGTTGTGATGTTTCTAATGTCTCACTCATTTGTGATATCAGAAGAATGTCTGTTGCACGTGGAGGAAGACGCGGTAGATAAAACGGTGGTCACAATAGTCGACGCGGCGGTGGTCGTGCCGGAGGTCGTGGAAACATCAACATGACCTAAGAGGAGCTGAACGATCTCATCCAGGACCAGGTGTCTATTGCTTTGGCTGCTTTCTAGGCCGCTCGGCAGGGCTTTGGTTGGATTGCTGCTCACCAGTATGCACCTCCACCACTACCTCCTCAGGTCTGCATATTTAACGCTTTCATGGAGTGCAAGGGGAACAGTGGGGCTGCTTAGGTGGATTAAAAAGATTGAATCAGTGGTCGATATGTGCAACTGTCCAGTTGTAGATTGGAAGGACCCGCTCTGACCTGGTGGAACTCCACAACCCATACACTTGGCTTAGGTGCTGCTAACGCCATGTCGTGGGTCAAGTCCATTCATCGTTTAAGAAGTGAGTACTGCCCTCGGGACGAGGTGCAGAAGTTGGAACATCAGCGGTGGAATCACAAGATAGTAGGATCTAAGATCGAAGAACACACCATCAAGCATCATGAGCTTGCAGTTATGTGCCCGAGATTAGTCACACCCGTTTTCAGACGGATAGAGCATTATACTGCAGTGTTGGTACCAAAGATCAGGGAGTTAGTGACAGCATCGGACACAACCACTATTCAGGAAGTCGTTCGGATAGCTCATAAGTTAACCAATCAGAAAGCCGTTCGCAAACCAAAGGCAAACCGTAGGGAAAACCAAAGGGCAAACCGTAGGTTGAACCACGGAACACCCGCAGTAGTCGAAACACTTGGGGATTGAGTAAAACATTCAACTATTTTTTTTAAATCATAATAGTGTGTTATGTGAATCCGGTTTTTTCTGATAGTTGTCCAACGTCAAAACCTGTGAACTCACCAGCATTATATGCTGACGTATTTTAGCATGTTTTCTCAGGTCGCTAAGGTAGCAGTCAATGACTAGGATGCACAGAGTCGCACCACATTCTATTCTTCATTTTCCGCTGCATGAAGCTTGTCTTGGTCACTTTTAAACATTAGTATGCGTTAGATTTCGAATTATAACTTTTTAGAATAGTTTTGGTTTGTAAATCTTTTATGCTTCCGCTAAACTTTTAAATTTTCATGGTTTTTCAACATAAACATTTCTCATATAGTTGTCGTTTACTGTGACTGTTGACTTGAATCCTGGTGTGTCACGCGTCTCGCGGTAAAACCCCACATGTTGAATTTGAGGGTGTGACAATTTATAAATTACAACCCAAATCGAGATGAACATGACAACCCGAAATATAAATTCTAACATGTGTCTCATTTACCACCCCCCCCCCCCAAAAAAAAAAAACAAGGTCTCTCAAATACAGATTCATAAAAAGTAGAATAACTCTTCTTTTAATCAGTCTCTCCGTTAGATACTCCATTTTGCCTCTCGGATGGCTCTGTGTCATAACACGATCATTCTCTTCATAATCACTTTCCCACTCAGACTCTTCATTGTTGCTAGGCACTTGTAGTCAATTTCACATTAAGTTGTCGCTATTGCTCATTTTTTGTTGGATCTTGCAGGCCATTAGATTAAAAGGTGATCTAGCCGCCCATGGTTTAACATAAGCAATAGAGGCGACTTTTTACAAGTCGCCTCTATTGCTTGCGTTTCTTGCAGTGGTAGTTGTCCAAAAACTTTGTCATATTTATTGAAATGGATCAATTCTTTATAGGGTTGTAAAACCTTGCTAAGAATAAACACGATATGAAATGCGGAGGAACCTCAAAACATTGTGTGTGTTTTTTTTTTTTTTTTCAAAACCGCTTTTTGTGAACGTGTTGAGAAGCAATTTCACTGAATTATAGAAGATGTCTAGAATCTTTAAAATTTCTTATTCATTTCGTTAGTTAGGTGTTTTACCATGGTGGTTTATCTGTGTTTTTTGCTAATCCTTTTGGTCTATATATTTGAGTAGCGTTTTTTATATACAATTCTCCACCTTAGTTTTACCCACTTTATATGACTTATGTAACGAGGTCCAAAAGGAAGGTACACAATTGTGAGAGTTAAAGCCCAGGGTGGAGCTGCTTATAAATTATTGCGATTTGGTAGCCTAAAAAACTGATTATCTGTGTTTTCAAAAGGCAATAATCTAATAATCAGATTTAAAACGCAATTCCAAACACCCCTTACTCCCTTGCAATAAACCATCAACAACTTTATGTACTTAACACCCACTCCACCTTAGTTTTATCCACTTCATATGGAAGTTGATTTACAATTGTTGAGTTTATGTAAGGAGGTCCCAAAAGGAATCTGCACATTGGTATTAAACATGCCAATAGTATAGTTTAATAGAATTTTTTAAATAACAATTCAGATATAACTTATATTATTTTATGAAACATGTACTCCCTTGCGTTACCATCAACAAGTCTGTGTGCTTAACACCCTCTCAAATTACAAAAATCGCTCATTATCTCCACCATGTTCGTCGTCTTGAAATATAAACCTGATCAGAAAATAGTTTAGATAGAACATTTAATAAAGCTATAAAGAAGTTATTGCTTAACATTTGCTTGCCTATTATAATTTTAATAAAGTTTCATGCCTAATGTTAATTTTAGTTCCAAAACATAAACCAGTGAGACACGTAAGGGTTTGATGGACCATGGAAATTAAAAAAATAAAAGAAATAAAAAAAATGAAATGAAAGAAGCAAAGAATAAACCAGCTAACCTGACTCAACGACTGAGATGTCCATATCCCAGCACAAATCCATGTGGAGTCATTGCTAATTCAAGTCCAGAACCCTTAGCAATGTAGTCGCCATTAGGACAAGCAAAGGGGACAACTTGCAGCGCATTAGCCGCTACAATCCTCTTCTTCTGTTCCTCAATGTCCTTTTTTAGAAAGCCCATAGCCACCTTCAATTGCTCAAGCTCTTCTAATCCTAGGCTCTCTATTGGAGCCTCCCACCAATGATTATTTATGCCTTCTTTCCTAATCTTTGTAAGCTCTTCACTTTTGTTCTTCTCAACCTCCAAATGACTAACCTCATACGCGAGTTGCCTGTTGAGTTCATGAATATTGGCATTACGATGCGCCTCCATAAGCTGCGCTGTGTTTGAATATTGTGGTGGATTTTGTTTGAGGAAGCGATCGACGATCATCTCTACAGACGGATGGCCAAAGGAGAATACCTTTTTACCTGGAGAGAAAACAATGATCGCGATTTCCACCCCACACAAGATGCAAAGCTCACTCGCTTTCTTAAACAAGCCCGAACGGCGTTTGGAGAAAGTAACCAATAAGTTGCTTTCTTTCTCCATTCTTGCCATTTGGATCTTTTGTCGACCTTTGCTCTTTTTAGGCGTCATTGTGGGATGAGGTAACAAATGTAATCACAGAATTTCCTTTGTTTTATTCGATCAAATGTAAAAAATATCAACGATATATAAAGGCCTCATCATAAGCATTTCACCAGGTGTTGGATACACTAATATTACCACTAAATGTATTCCCATATAAGTTTTTCTATATTTCAAATTTAAATTGCTTCCATATAGATCATTTTTTATTGCTTTTCCTAATGAGTTTTATGCGTATATTTTCTTGGTCAACAGTAGATTTTTACAAAATAGGAAAAATTCCTTGATCAGATGAAAAAAAAATTAAATTGCAGATTTGGTTCATGAACATGTCTGTAATGATTTAAAACATTCTAATATGTTGTTATAGTTACAACTCTAAGGGGGGGACGGGGGGCAACCCGTGTTGTCCACGGGTACTGTAGTTGAAAGAATTTAGCTAAAACAGGAAAATATGATCATACAAGTCACAAATCCAGGTGCGGAAACCCTAGATATGAACAAAATGATAATACTCGGATCAAAACACGTAAAACATCATTTCAAACACTTTTTCATAGATTAACCTTTATAAAACATGATTACAATTGATCACCTAGTTAATCTAATCAACTCACACACATTCACAAATTCAACTTGAACCTGACCTTCAAGCACACACTTTCTAAACTCTCTCTATCTTGAAAATGACAAAAACCTATATATATAAACTGCACATTCGCCCCTTTTTATGGTGCGAATGTGGACTATGTCCACATTCGCCCATTTACAAGGTACGAATGTGTTCTTCAATCCTTCAGTCTTCACCTTCGCCCACTTCTCTTCTACCTTCGCCCATTTCTTTCACTTTCGGCCCATCAGTAAACACAATCTAACACATGTTAAAGCTAATCCAATCACTAGTCGCAATAAGTGCATCTACAAACTCCCCCTCGACTATTGATTGGATTGTCTTCGATCTTCATCCATAACTTTGTTCAACAGGTAGATTCTCAGTTGCTTCTTCTGTTCTTTTGTCATTTCAGGCTCCAACTTACGCTTCACCGGCTTAGGCACATCGGCCATCTTCACCATCTTACCAAGTTTAGCATCCAAGTTGCTACCGGAGTTTATATCATAAGCAAAGCAAACTCCAACAACTTGTGTATACTTCTTAGCCTGATCTGCATCATTGGGATCGTAATGAATCGGATTGTAGAAAAGCATGATGGTCTTCAAACGTGCAATTTATCAACCACATAGGATCAAATACATGAACATGCTTGTATTTGTCCTTTCCGTCTCTCAGCACTATCACCGCTTCTGCCTTCCTCCAATCGTAATACCAAAAGATAAAATCAGCACTGAAGTGTTGAGGTAAAGGCATCAAAGGTATCTTCTTCATCACTTCAGGTGCCTTATATATTAAAGTCACCCTCTTTCTTCCAGTCTTTGGATCAATATCCCTATGAACTTTCCTTCTAGGATATTGTGGCTTAAACCTGTTCCATTTCGTCCTGCTCTCCCAAACCAACTTATCAGCACACCAAACAACAGGAGTATTGTTCACTGAAGCTCCAGTCATAGGGAATCTGCAAATGTCTCTGACCGCCTAGTACGGTAGAGTTAATAAATCAATGAATCTGTAAAAGTATAAGATTCCTGATTCCCATTTGACAGCCAAACATTTAAGTCTTCCCAGATATTTCCAACCGAGAGCTCTGCCTTTGAATTTCTCGTTGTGATATCTGTAAAAACTACCTTGAGCTTCAGGCTTTGGTCGTTTCTCATCAGTTTCCTTCAACTTCTGTAAGAATGTCTTCAAATCATCATTCTGACCTGAAGGTTGCTGCTTATCAGTACCAAACACAGTCTCAACAAACTCCTCACTTCTCTTCTGAGCTTTCTTCTTAGCCAACCTGTTTGGTATCTCTATGAAGTTTGGGAAAACCACATCTTCATCATTTTGTCTGAAATATTGTTGATATTCCTCATGAGTAATATCGTCAATCTCCACTTCATCCATCTCAGGTGTATTCTTATCATCAGAATGATTTCCAATATCCTTTTCAGGAATATCTGGAATCGACTGATCCATCATGATCTCCTCCAATGATTTCCCCACTCGCTGTGCAATACCATCCAAAATTTCTTTGGCAACAGCAGCAGGTACTTCAACCTCCTCTAAGTCTGTATCATTGTACTCGAGCTCATACCTCATATCATCTGTTTGAAAAATCTCAGCAAACTTGCCCGTGAACTCAATGGTCCATTCCCTCTTCTCAAACATATCTCTGTAAACCTTCTTAGCATCATCATTTAGAGATCTCACCTTTTCATTCCAGAAGATGCTTTCATCTGAGTCTACATTCCCACCTTTCTTCTTCTTTGAACTAAACTCTCCAGCATCCTTCTGTGGTGTTCTCTTCTCAAAAGTAAACTTACTGGAATCATCTCCCCCGTCATCATCATCACTTTCATCACTACCATCATCATCCTTACTACCTGATCCCTCCGCATCATCATCATCTTTATCACTTTTCTTGCTTTCTTCATCAGAACTCTTCTCAGAATCATCATCCTCCTCATCATCCTTTTCTTCTTCATCATCAGAAGGCTCAAAATCAACTTGTTCTTCTTCTTTTTCCTTATCTTCCTCACCATCTTTCAACTTCGGTGCTTCATTGTATAGCTTATCCAACAAATCACTAAGACGTTTGTTTTCAGTCTTAAGTTCTTTGTTGTCAGCTTTAATAACTCTAATCATACTTCGATTCCTGCTACACTTAATCTCAAGATCTTTATTATCTGCTTCAAGTTTCTTCACTTTCTGCTCGATCTCATCTTGGTTAGTTTTAGAAGCAACCACGATCTGTAGCATCTTTTCCTCATTCTGTTTAAACTTGCTTATTTCAGCCTGTTGTGCTACGATCATCTTCATCATGTCATCCATCCGTTTGTTAACCTGCTTCATCACGTCATCCGAAACAGTAACTTTATTCGATTTGGATGGTTCAGCTTCTTTTTCCTTCTGTTTCTGAGGATTCTTGAACATATCCAAAACATTATCCAGAGCAACATTAAAATCATCAACTAGTAATGTTTCAGCTTCTTTACTCCTCTTCTGCTTCTTAGCTACTGGTGAAGATAGCTTAGATGATGTACCTGCATCAGGTAACTTCTTGCCTTTGAGCAACTGAGCAATCTCTTTCTCCCTCAACTGCTTAGTGCTAGACTTCTTTGCCATAGACTTGTGCTTCGGTTTTGGCAAATTCACTACAACATTCTCACCAACATCAAGCTCATCCAGATTTATACTCGGACCTTCATCAACATCTACAGTCTTCTTTTTCTGTGAAACGTCTTCAATCGTCTTGTTCAAAGATTCAGACTCACCAACCATAGTGGCCTTACGTTTGGTGGTCTTTATTCTTTCCTCTTCAGAATCCCATTGTTCATCAACTTCCGTTTCCTCTGAATCAACTGAGTCTTCATCAACTAAACTAATTCCTTTCTTAGCTGTTGTCTTCTTTCTAGTAACTTGTTTCTTTGAACTTCCCTGATCAGTCTTTGCCTTACCCTTCCCTTTGGCTCCAGCATTGACTACCTGTCTCTTCCTCTTAGTGTTTGCATCAGCATACACTAATGGATCATCATTATCTGAGTCACTATTGTCATGTCTTGCTTTGTTCTTACCAGGATTAGTGTAACCCTGATTAGCCAAAGCACCAAATAATCTCCTGTGAGGTGGCTTTTCATTGTCTGGCACACCTTTGTATCCTTCCATTCTCACAAGTGTACGAATGTTCATGTGATCTTGACCTAGGATCATAGTTGGATCCTTTTTCAAATCAGGATACCTATGGTCAAAGATTATCATGAGAAACCTCGGATACAGCATGAACTGCTTCTTCTTCAATGCTTTCAACATCTCGAGCATGTGATCTAAAATCATACCAGATACATTGAATGGTTTGTTAAGTGTTAACGCAACCATCAATGAACTTAAACTTTTCCTCATCACGTCGTATCCACCGCTCACACACCCAAAGACATGGATAGTTACGTGTGCAAGATACTTGAACTGCACACTTAATTTCCCTTTGTGCATAGACCCATCAGTAATCGGACCCTTGTACTTCATCCTCAAAAAGCAAGCTTTCTGCTCAGTCCATGACAGCTCTCTAGGATCTTCACTAACTTCAAACTTTATCTGCAGAGCTTCTCTAATATCTGATTCAGTCAGAAACATCTCCATCCCCTGAATCTTGCTGCGAATGATGGTTTGATTTTCCCAGAAATCATACTTAGCATTTCTGTAAAAATCTTCCACTATATCTTTGTAAATGATTGTTGGTGTAGCTAAGGCATGAATAACTCGGCTTCGCCTTAGAAACTCCATAATTCCAGCAAATTCAGTGTTCTTCTCGACATCCCCAACGTATGCACAGCAGTTGTGTGTCGGTTCAAATGGCCAACCACGTGGAACAACTTCAGCTTCCTGAACAGGATCTGGTACAATATTCTCCACTGGTGCCTCTACATGTTCAGGTTGATCAGCCATTTGTACATCAAAAATCAGAAAATACGTCAAAATTCAAAAACGACAAAAAGTTACAAATTTTAAGATTGAACAGACTCCACATTCGCCCACTTTTGTTTGACCGAAGGTGGAATATCAGTACGAATGTGATCATTTTGGTTCGAATGTGGAATTAATCATATAACAAATCACATTCGTCCACTTTTAAACACATTCGCACATTAATTCTACATTCGCCCTTTCTGATTTGGACGAATGTAAACTGAAAAACCCCAAAAATTTAAAATTTTGCCAATGTTGTTGTTTGACTCTAATTTTGATTGATACTAGTTCTAATATGGCCGATTAACATTCGTGCAACATCAATTGTAATAATTATTCAATTTTCATTAGTTTTAAAGTAGAATTAGGGTTTATAAACTTCAATCGATCAATCAATCATCTAAACATTGTTATTATCCTAATTCCTCATATTATCTCCCCCTAAAACTAATGAAGATTAAATTCCTAACAAAATCAATCATTAAAAACAGTTCAAGCGACACAGATTATGAACCCTTGGTTCGTAATAAAAAAAATCCCAAATTCTGGGCTGTTAACGATGCCATTACCTGTGAAATAAGGTTCAAAATGATCAGTAAACACTAGGGAATAATAAACAGGATCAAAGGAAATCACAGCAACAAGATCACTTTACTTGAAAATTTTTTGAAAAATTACGAATGAAGGGTCGAACCTGTGCTGTGGCTTAAATAGGGATGCTACATTCGCCCGTTGCTATGGTCGAATGTGGGGTGATTCCACATTCGCCCCAAGCTAATGGCCCGAATGTGGAATATACACCCGAAGGTGGAAAATTTGTTTGATAAACCCACATTCGCCCAATCAGAAACGCCCGAATGTGAAGATTTTTCCACATTCGACCCAATTAAGGGGCGAATGTGAAATGGAAAAATCTGAAAATTTTGCCAAATCACGAATTCAAATCCCGTTCAACATTTTTCAATCCGTTAAGTCTCAAAAACTCATAATTTCACTTTCAGAATGATACAAAGCCCAGATGGTTTCATCAAATCTCAGAAATTGACCATCAAACACTGTCGGTTATCTAAAATAAAGCAGAAATACAAAAACTTTTGGTTTTTCTGAAATTTATATCAAAACACACCTAAAATCTTTTTGGATTTTGTATCTTTTTGACAATAAAAGTAAAATGCAACAATGTAAACAAAGCAGTAAACATTTTGTGATGTCCGGTAAGAGGATCATATCAGTTTTCTGAGAAATCTGATCACAGCGTTGATCTTTTTGTTTAATATTATCATTAGAAACAGTATGTGACACTGCAATTGCTGATATTGTGATCCACTTAAGCTCACATGCAGACTATTACGCAATGCTTTAAAATGATACGAGTTAAGTGTATTAGACTAACACATTGTGGTGCCCACACACACGACATACTCCCGTATCAAGTAATTGCACAAAGCTTCGTCGTAACGCGTGATTATGCCAGAGTTATCCGTTAAAGTTACAAATATATAGCACAGAGGTGTACAAGTCAGCAAACGAATGCAGCAAAGTAACATGTGATTTGCAACAGTAAGTCAATACGATGTAATTATGATCTTTGATCAATAAAAACATAAAGTTCCTCAATTCGGTAACTTTCGGTTTTGGCATTTAAGCTCTTTTTGAAAATATTCTGATGAAACTAGGTCCGTAAATCAATACGACAAAAGTTTAATCAGAATATCCCGGATAACCATAACATAACGACCCGAAACCTCAGATTTTGGCAATCCTATCAAACGAAATTACGGTACTAAGACCATATGCCCATGAGGTGTTCAGCCACGAACGCGTAGTTCGTTATGTTTGAATCCCTGACGCACGCAATTTTTAGTCTACGAAGCCTATCAGCACAGCACACGTAATCAACACACGTCTCATTATACTATACAATTCTTTAGCCTGTGTCAGATCCCCACTGATGTACTATCATTTCCTCTTTTTATCCTGGAAATCATTTTTGATTTTTCTAATTTTTTAGGTCTTTTTGATTTTTCAATGTTTTTGGTTTTTCAGATAAAATGACTCCCCCTAAAATAAAGAACATATATTTTTGGGTTTTTAATTTTTCTGAAAAACCATACAAACTTGAAAGAAAATTTTAAACTAAAAAGCGATAAACTGAGGTGCTGATTAGTCCTGTTTTTCCTTTATGTTGTTAACTTTTAAAAGATATTCAAATCGGGATCTGTCAAAAGCTTTAGTAAACAAATCTGCACGTTGATAGTCAGTATGGATTTTGACCATATCTATCAATTCTTTAGCATAACAATCACGGATAAAATGATATTTAATCCGGATGTGTTTTGCTTTAGAATGATTTTCGGTATCTTTAGTTAATGCGATAGCGGCTTCATTGTCACAGTGAATAGGGGTTTTAAGAAACTGCAAACCGTAATCCACCATCTGCTGGTGGATCCAGAGCACTTGCGAACAACAACTCGAGGCTGCAATGTACTTGGCTTCACAGGTAGACAGCGCCACGGAAGTTTGCTTCTTACATTGCCAGGTGACTAACCTGCTCCCTAAAAACTGACAACCAGCTGTAGTGGATTTGCTATCCTTGTCACAGCCACCCCAATCTGCATCACTAAAAGCAATGAAATCAAAATCATCATCATTAGGGTACCAAAGTCCTTTTGAGGGACAACCCTTCAGATATCTAAGGATACGCTTGACCGTCGTCAGATGACTTTGTTTCGGCTTCGATTGATAGCGGGCACAGAGACACGTTGCAAACATAATAGCTGGTCGAGATGCCGTCAGATACATCAGAGATCCGATGATTGCTCTGTATGTAAATGGGTCCGTCAGCTCCCCCTTAGCGTCCACTCCAATCCCGTGATTGGGTTGAATCGGGGTATCCATCGGCTTGGAATCCTGCATCTGGAACCAGCTCAAGACTTCGGATACGTATTTCGTCTGGTGAATGAAGATCCCCGTGGGTCTTTGGTCCACCTGCAAGCCTAGGAAAAACTGCATCTCCCCCATTGCGCTCATCTCAAACTTTTCCTGCATGACAGTTTCAAACTCCCTGCATAAAAGTTCGTTAGTTGACCCAAATATTATATCATCAACGTAAATCTGCACCAGAAGCAAATCATCCCCTGATTTCTTCGTGAATAGGGTGCAGTCGACGAGTCCGCGCTTAAATCCTTTTGCCATGAGGTATGTACTTAGCTCCTCGTACCACTGTCTCGGAGCCTGGTGCAAGCCATATAGAGCTTTGTTCAGCACATAAACCTTATCCCGGTGGATAGGGTCCTCAAAGCCTGGTGGCTGCCCGACATAAATCTCTTCTTTGACTTTCCCGTACAAAAATGCGCTCTTGACGTCCATTTGATAAACTTTGAACTTCTTATAGGAAGCAAACGCAAGAAACATCCGAATAGCTTCAATGCGTGCTACAGGAGCATAGATTTCGTTATAATCAATCCCTTCGATTTGATGGAAACCCTGTACAACCAATCTGGCTTTGTTACAAACTATAACACCACGATCATCCTTCTTGCACTTAAACACCCATTTAGTGCCAATCTTCTTTCTTCCAGGCAGTAAATCAGTGAGCGTCCAAACCCCCAATTTCTGAAATTGTAGTAACTCCTCCTGCATTGCTTCAACCCAGGCGTCCTCTAGCAAAGCGTCCTTGTATGTCCTTGGCTCTACCTGCGACACATAACATGCAAACAACCAATCATTTTGACTACCAGATTTTTGTATTTTTGCATATAAAGCTAAAGCACCAAAACTCTCTGGCGAATTAACACTTCGCAGCTGCCCTCTTGTCATCACACTGCTTCCAGGATCACCGATAACTTGCTCCAGCGGGTGAATACGATGAATCCGAGATTCCGGATGTTCAGGTACAATAACTCCCATCTGAATAGTCAAGTTCTCTACAGCATCCAGATCATGACCCGTGTTAGATGATGAAGCAACATCTGGAGTTGGAGTTGGGTTCACTGGCGGTGCCTCTGGTTCTTCTGCATGTTCAAGAATAACTTCTTCAAATTGTTCATCTTCAGACTCTGAAGAATCTAAAGTAGTAGAAGCCTCTTGAAACACTTCTTCCTCTGGTACAGGAACATTGGTATCATTAGAAGCTGGTGGAGGATTCACGGTGATCGGACGCACCAACGGTGAAGTCGTCGCGTTTTCACACTCATAAAGTAATCTGATAACAGCTTCTTCAACCAAGCTATCTAGATTGAATGATTCAAAGAAATCTTTATAATCAAACATCCAATCAGGACCAATGCCTTGCACATTTTGTGTATACCGTTGAACTTCCACGTTAGCCCAATCCTCCACCTGACGAGTTCGCTTGTTGTATACCCGTTTGAGCGGGG
The DNA here is from genome assembly GCA_032199755.1 of Ambrosia artemisiifolia. Classification (NCBI taxonomy): domain Eukaryota; kingdom Viridiplantae; phylum Streptophyta; class Magnoliopsida; order Asterales; family Asteraceae; genus Ambrosia; species Ambrosia artemisiifolia. The sequence goes on along the minus strand of CM063517.1, from coordinate 45,371,121 downwards.
TTGCATATCCAACAAAGTATCCCTCTTCAGCTTTAGGACTAAACTTCTCGCTTGGATTCAACATCGTGCATGGTGCCCAAAAAGGTTCTAGATACTCTAAGTTCGGCTTTCGTCGGTGTAACAGTTCATAAGAAGTTTTACCAAACTTCTTCACCGTTAAAACCCGATTGAGTGTATAATTTGCTGCATAAATCGCCTCGTTCCAGAACATTACTAGAAGATTCGAGTCTGCGAGCATTGTTCTAGCCGCTTTAATTAGAGTCCTGTTTTTACGTTCAGCAACACCGTTCTGTTGTGGGGAGTACGGAGCCGAATATACATGATGAATTCCTTTGCTTTCACAAAGTTCATCCATCTTTGCATTTTTGAACTCCGTCCATTATCACTCCGAATTCTCTTTATCTTCAAATTGTAGAGATTCTCCAATCGAGTGAACAGAACTTTCAAGTTGGTAAAGGTGTCACTTTTATTCTGCAAACACATCACCCATGAAAAACGTGAATAGTCGTCAGTGACAACTAAACAGTAAAGCTCCCCAAGATGACTTTTACGCTTGACTGGTCCAAATAGATCCATGTGCAATCACTCAAGTGGCATCTCAACAGAGTTAACTTTCTTCACTTTGTGGGACTGTCTGTGTTGCTTCCCCTTCTTACAACTTACACACTTGTCATTCAGATGGAAATGTTTCACGTTTACTCCATCGACAAGTCCATTCTTTACAAGATGATTCATTTTTCTCAGATGAATGTGCCCCATTTTTCGGTGCCACATTATCGATTCCTTCTCGGTCGCCTTGGATAGAAAACATGTTATTTGCCCCTGGGATGTCATTGCCTTGGACATATCAAGAATATAAAGGTTGTTGACTCGAGGTGCCTTCAACATTACCCACTCCTTTGGAATTTTGAAGCCTGGTTTGAGTATGTAGCAGGATTTGTCATCAAAATGAACAGTGAATTGTTTATCACAGATTTGACTGACGCTCAACAGATTATAATCTATCTGTTTCACATATGAAATTCTCTCAAAGCTCACAATTCCATTACTTACGCTCCCTTCCATAGTGATATATCCGCCTTTATTCCCAGCGAATGCAACGTATCCACCATTAATATACTTCACGTCGAACAATAACGCAAGATCCCCGGTCATGTGGCCTGAAGCTCCACTATCAACAATCCAAAGACTGCTAATAGGGCCAGCTGAAGCTCCCTGCACACGTCAAGTAAAACAGTTAGTTCTTTCGGGGGACCCAAGCCTGAGTCTTGGGTCTTGGAATATCATTGTTCAAAGAAACATTCTCATCAACACTTTGTTTTGGATCAATCTTTTTAGGATTATTCAAAACATTTTCCTTTTTCTCATTGGATTTTGAAGTTGAGGCACCTGGAGAACCATTTGGTGTCCAAGATTGCTCAGATCTTTTCAAGATACGAATCTGAGATTTTGGGTTCTCAGTCAGTTTCTGAACATTGTTTGCAAAGGAAACTTTCTTGGTTACCTTTTCTGACTTAACAGATTTAGGTCCAACATTTGACTTGACAATAGGTTTTGGTGGAACCCGTTGCCTATCATTTGTTGTGTTCACCACTGGTTTTCTCCATGAATGTTCGATAGCAATCCGGTTTCTGCGATCATACTGAAATGGACGATTGTTCCTCGTTGGATAAAAATTGTTTTGATTATAAAGTTGTTGTTGTTGAGGAACAACTCGTCTATGTGGTGGTACGTAATGATCAACCGGTTTCCTTATAGAATTCCTCAATTCAACTTCATGCCTCTTATGCCTTACGTACGGGCAGTGAGCAAGCAAATGCCCTCTCTCCCCGCATTTAAAGCATGCACGGTATTCCTCAAAAACATTAGGAGCATTCGGTTGAGCAAATGATCGAACAGGATATTGATCATTATACTGTTTGTTCCTCAAACTCTCAGGAAGTGGCCCTTTTGAGTAAGTAGGCTCATGAAAACCATTTGATTTGTTTTTGGGTTTAATGAACTCTGTGACATGAACCTTTGATTCTTGAGGAACATCCAAAAACAATTTCTTTAAAATTGCCGGTGGAATCTCATTTGTTCTCTCATGTTTTGGGAACCAAATAGTGCTTTCTTGCCAAATTTTATCAATCTTAGCATAGTTAGCATTCTTAATTGGAAATTCCTCGTCAGAGATGATCTTATCGGATCCTTCCATCCGATAGAACACCTTGACTGGTTTGTCACAAGGTTCATTTTTAACATCTTTCTTAATTGCTTTCTTAATCTCATTCTTTTCAGACTTTTTCTCACGATGCGCATTAACCATCGGATGCACATGCTGAGATGATGACACTGGTTCATTAGTAATGATGTGATTTTCTTTTGGAATTTCACATGCATTAGCACTTTGGTAACTACCAGAGTCATCACTCTCAGAGTCTGAATCAACACTTTCAACTGTAACACCCTCATCATTTAAACCTAAAATCGGCCTCACATCGGAATGTGGATCACCAATACTCGAGGTATTAGATTCATTTTCCAACGATGAGTCTGATTTTACCGAGCTCTCCGGTGTCACTTGATGACAATTGTGATTTTCAAAAAGCACCGGAGATGGCACAGACTTATAGTTAGTGGTTTGGTCATCAATGATGTGGTCTACAACATAAGCAATGTGCTTATAACTCTCCAATTTCTTATTGACTTTTTCAGCAAAACACTTAATTGCGGCCATTTCCAACTTAGTGTTCTCAATTTCATTAATATAGTTATTAATGGCAAGTTGTTTTAATGAAAGAGTATTTTTAAGATCGGAAATGTCCTTTTTATATCCATCAAGTACTTTGTTGAAAGCAATCAATTCTTTGCGAGTAGATTGACAGTTGATAATAGCACTATCACGTTGAATGCGAAGTTCTTTATTTTCCTCTGTCAATCTATCACAAGTTCCACAATATTTATCACTAGTAACATCAGTGCTACACTCAGAACTTACAGGTTTAGGAGGATCTGTCATGGCCATCAAAGCAAAATGAGCTTCCTTTCCAGCGAAAAACTTGGAATAATCAATTCTGGTGAAAGCATCATCAGCAATGCACGACTTCCTCGTCTTCAGAAAATCTGCTTCTGCAAGCAACTGGTCAATATCATCATCCAAGGATGTAACACTAGCTTCTGCATCTGATTCACTGTCTGAATCTGAATAAACTGATTCACACTCCTCAGGAACATCAGAAACTGTGTCAATCACCACTCTAGAACTTACTTCCTCAGCTTTAACCTCAACAGGCTCAGTTTCCACTTCCACATCTACCACATATTCATCAACTTCATCCTCAGTTTCTTCATTCTTATCAACTATCACCGACTCCTCAGTATCAACCTGTCGGGCAACACAAGCCACATTTCCACTAGTTGTAATCTCCTCAACACCAATTTGCATCCCAGACCAGTCAAACCGTTCATCCTGCTGGATCACCAATGCTTGATTCTGATTTGTATTCTGTTGGGTTTCATTTGGTGTAGTAATCGGTATGACTGTTCGGTTAGTGTTGTTTGGTGATTGGTTTTGACTCTGGTTTGTTGTGTTTGGTTGTCTGATCTGGTTGTTGTTAGAGTTGTTTTGTCGGTTTTGGTAGTTATTTTGGTTTTGATAGTTGTTGTTACTTTGGTAAGAAACTTGGTTTTGGTTTTGTTGTTGACGGTTCTGGTAACTTGCATTGAAAGGGTTTCTATTACCTTGTTTAGGTGGCTGGGTGCATTCCCGTTTAAAGTGACCTTTCCCTCCACAGTTAAAACAAGTCACCTTCTCCTTGTTGAACCCGTAGGTTGTATTTGGAGAAGTTCCCAAATCAGTCCTACCCGTCTTTTCAATAAACTCCGTTGCCCTTCTCATTATACTTGCAAAAGCCCACTGAATGTCAATCAGTTCCATCTCTTCCTTATCAATCTGTGCATAGTCTTCATTGGTCAAGTTATTGTTACCAATTTGACTTGCAACCAACCCGTTATAAGATGAAACCATTGCAGAGACTAGTGCAATATGTTGCTGAGCAACTTCAACAGTTACATTACCCAAATTAGAAGTCTCCAAAACCACTGGTTGCTGACTGGGTTGAGTCATTGGATTCATGTATTTTGTTTGTTGAGGTGGTTGTTGTGATTGGCTTGCAGTGTAGAATGCTGCTTGCTGCATTGGAGAGAATGGTGAAATGTATGAATTGGTGTATTGTTGTGGTGGTGGTGGTGTGTATGATGGTTGTGAGTAGGATGAGGTTTGTGCAATGTAGTTGATGGTTGGTTTTGGTGATTCCATGACATTGGAAATACAAGCAACGTGCGGTGCCACTGATCCACCTGAACTCGAATTTCCAACTGTTGCTGAAGTACCACCAAAATATAAATTTGGATTCTGAGGAATCTGTGATCTTTTAGCTTTCCTCTTTTCCTCGAGCTCTTTGTTCTCCAGCTTCTGCACAAACTCATTGATAGTCCAAAATTTGTAAGCATCCTTCTCTTTGAGAACTTCAACATGCTGATCCCAGTATGGTGGTAGAGCATCTGCAAACTTGTCCACCAAATCTGTCATACGAATCTGTATACCATAACTAGACAACTCAGTTAGTAAATGACAATATCAAGGAGTTAATTCTTTTAGAGTCTCATTTCCAACATAAGTAAAATTCTCAAACTCTTTTCTCAACTCCTCCATCCTCAACCTTCTCGTCTTTTCATTCCCATCATGCCTATTCTTTAACACATCCCATAGTTGCTTAGACGTAGTGCAAGTCCCTAACTGATGTAGTAAGTCGTTTGTGATCGCCTGAGTCAACTGGGAATAAGCTTTCTTCTCCACAGCAAACTTCTTTTTCTCCTCTTCTGACATGCTCTCCAATGGAACTGGTTCACCAGTGTTCTCCAGAACTGGTGCAGTGTAACCTTTAGCTATCATCCTCCATGCTTCTGCACCCTCCACTCCCATGCCTTCCAGATGGATCTTAAACTTTTTCTGCCACTGATTATATTCTTGCATCTCCATGAGCTTAGGTGGACGATTCCCGCTACCTGAAGATAAGTCATTTATTAGTGTAGAAATAGCATTGGTAGTTTGAGTATTTACCACCGCTGCTGCTACTCCCCAATAGTCAGGTTGTGGTGCTGGAGGTGCAACACTCTGAGGCATCGAGCTCGTCATCGCTATGTAATTGATCGGTTGCGAAGACTGTGTGCTCGTCTTTTGGGCTGCCACTGTCCATGGGTCCATCACTTGCTGTTGTGGTTGTGTCGTTGCTGGTCTCGGGGTAGTCGGAAAATTCCACTTGATGTTCACGAACTTCGAAAATCACAACACTTAGAAAATTTTCCAAATTCAGATCTACGTTCGCCCCAAAATATTCTTCCTTCATCCAAACTGTTCACTTTCGACCAAACAGTAACTATCGAAGGTAGAATATGAACCAGAATGTAAAATAACCTAAATCAATTTCCACTTTCGTCCACAAAAATCTACGTTCGCCCACTTGATTTTCACCTTCGCCCGCCCGACGAATCGAAGGTGGAAATATATGCCCGAAAGTGAAAACTTCAAACACAAAATTCTAGATTCGACCAAACTAAAGCTAGGTTCGACCAGAAAACACTCACGTTCGTCCACTCTAGGTCAGGTTCGCCCACACCAGTTTACATTCGACCATTTTGACTTTGAAAAACGGTTGCACTTTGAAAAACAGTTATTTTGATCTCTGATTTTCAAAAGTTTATGGATTTGGATGATCTTTATTAGGTTTTGATTCGGAATTGATTTGGAACAACTTTAATTCTTGGAAAAGTTGATTTTATCCACAAATTCAACTCTAAATCATTCAAAAACACTCAAAAACCATTTTCAATCAAAAACAGATGAATTTTGACCAAAATTAAGTCCAAATCAGCTCTGATATTATCAATTTTGTTGTTGTATGATCCGTCTGGCTCTGATACCAGTTGTGAATCCGGTTATGAACCGAACTCGTGGATCGAATACGCATAAACAACTCGGTTTCAGACGGGAGATTCGAGACGAGACAGAAATTAACGATAACAACGTCATCACAGATTCGTATTATTACAGAAACGGTTACAGACACTGTCATCAGTAGGATAAACATCTATCTCGTGGCCAGGGGAGGTCGGGCATGACCTCCCCCTTGAGAGCATTCAAAGTAGAAACTCAAATCACCAAATGAAAACAAACACATGAGATTTCTATTTATAGTCGAATGCACATTTCCACCTTCGCCCCTTATTGATGGTCGAATGTGGAGTATTTCCACATTCGCTCATTTATAATGGTCGAACCTGGATCTGTGTATTGCCCTATATTTTACAAATGCGTCAGATCCATAAAATGCCCTTATGGATCACTAAAATCTCATGTAACATAATACTAAGACTCAACCCTAGTCTATTCGATAGTGACGTCCACAGAAAGTGCATCAACAATCTCCCCCTTGGACGTTGCTGGCGAATCCTCAAATCTCTTGCACATCAACAGTCAGAAACACAGGTCTCCCCCTCAATACATGCACCATTGCATTGAGTTAGAAATACAATATCCTTCGTGAACCGACCAAGTAATGCACTACGAACCCTCAGCATCAATACGCAGGAAGTCAGCTAGACCACATATATCATTTGCGAATTCAGCAGGTCACTGAATTACAACCAGATCACCTAGTTACGCCAATGTGAAGTCGACAAAGTAATGCACTGCAGTCTCGTAGCATCAGTACCCAGGAATGTCATCTTGACCAAGTACATCACGTGCAATCCAACTAGCCTGATAAGACCCCTACTAGAAGGATTCCATACTGACCGATCAGATATTCAACGTAACATGTAGGTACCACCACTAATTTACGTCTCATATCTGCACTTAACCTTTGCATCACCCTTCACACCAACTGGAGAAGTCTAACTGTCAGTACCCAATTAAACATCTCAAATGTGACTATGTGCAAAATAATCCACTCGAACATTAGTATTTCTATGAAATTCTTCATCTGTGCTGACTATGATTGCATTAACACATTCTTCTCTTTTCCTAGCATCTTCAGTCAGTTATTGTTGAAGTATCAGACACTTACATCAACAATATCCCCCTTGACTGATGCTTCACCAAGTTTCTCTGAGATCCCGTATAATCAATCAATCATGTTCTTGAGTAACTTCATCTGTTCGACAGAATACAAGCCGTAGACGAGTGGATCAAGCCATCAAAAGTTTTCAGCACTTGAAACTTTCGTTGAACCTACGTGCCACATGACTCCTACTAGGATACCTCATTACTTTCAGAACATTGAAATCTCAAACTTGATTTCCTTCTTCATAACAACTCTTTAGAACAAGTTCCTTCAAACACACAGGAACTGTGTTGACTGTTCTCTTCATGCGGAATAAAAATATATCTGTTCTGTTCTGGCCCATAATAGTCATTTGAATCTGATTATCATACTGTTGATTCTCATGACTACCCCACAATAAAACTGTTTCATCATCATCAATTCTTCAACAAATTTGGGTAAACCTCATTAGGATGTTGATAGATTTAATTGATTGATTGTTGGATTGATTGGTTTGTCTATGAATTTGATTAGTTCTTTATTTGATTAATTAGATTTATTTGTTCGTATTTGGACTAATTATTAATTTCATTCTTTATATAGTTTTAGGCTTAGTCTGTTTATTTCTGTTCATTCTATTGATTCTATTGGTTTTTATTTGATTTTTTCGAGTATATAGCTTTCCGTTATTTTCGTCTGAATTTATGGATTCTTATTTTATTTATTTATTTTTCTGTCTTTTATTGCCTTATGGGTTTGTTATCTATTCGCCTGCTGCAACTGTATCATTCTTATTTGCAGGTTGATGTCCACGAACCCTGGGCCTTCTGGTGATCTTTCGGACGAGGAGCGAAGGCGTGTCTTGAGGAGAAGCGAGAGGATTAGACTTCATAAATTGCGTCTTGTTTCTGATATTCTTATTTCTGCTCCTAGAGTTGAGGTCCCAGTTGACGAGGCGAGGTACGATCTGGCTGACGACGACGGGTCGGACGCCCAAAGTGACATTATCATGGCGGATGATGACATTCCGCTTAATGATAGTGGTCGTCCAGGAGGAGATGGACTCGCACCGAGTATTATCCGTTCGGGTATTTTGGCGGACCATTTCGAGATCAAATCTAGTATCGTTAATATGATACAGAACTCGGTGCAGTTCGGTGGACTGGAGCACGAGGATCCAGGCCGACATATTGCTGCTTTCTTAGAGGTTTTAGCCACCTTTAAGATGCAGGGCATCTCCGATGATGCTATCCATTTGAGACACTTCCCATTCTCATTGCGGGACAAAGCCCAGACTTGTGCTTCTGTCACAACCCGCAGGGTTGATCACGACTTGGGCAGAGTTATCACAACATTTCATGCAGCAGTATTTCCATCCTCAAAAGACACAAAAACTGAGGAATCGCATCATGACATTTCGTCAAGATGACGACGAATCACTGTACACGGCATGGGAGAGATTCAAAGACCTACTCTTGAGTTGCCCGCACCATGAGCTTTCGAAAAGACATTTGGTGCAAACGTTTTATCAGGGGCTCGGGTATGCGTCTCAGGAACACCTTGATGAATACGCTGGGGGAGACATCGGAACAAAGTCTCCTAGGGAAGCGTGGAGCATTATTGAGAAGGCGTCCCTGAAATCTAAATCCCGATAGAGTGATAGATCTAGGTCTTCATCTGCCAAGGCTAGTCTGCATGTCGTGGATAACTATACGGCGAATTCGGCGCAGATAGCGGCTCTGGCTACGAGATTTGATAACTCTCAACAACACGTAGCGCAGTTTGATTGTCTGTGTGACCAGTGCGGGGTATCTCACAAGCCTGGCTCGTGTGCTCAGGGGGTGATGTATACAGGCCACGAGGAAGTGGGCTACATGGGTAATCAGACGAGACCCCAGAATAACCCCTACAGTAACACTTATAATCCGGGTTGGAGAAATCACCCGAACTTCGGGTGGAAATCTAGTTCCTCTAACCAGAACCCGCTCGGATATCAGCAGAGGGCCTCCGCACCACAACAGTCCTACCAACAACCTTACTAGTCCAATCAACAGCCTTACCAGTCTCATGGTCAATCGTCCCAGCAGAGACCGAACCAGTACCAGAACTAGGGCGTCGGGAGCAGATCCCAGCAGCACGCCCCTCATGGTATGTCTAAGCTGGAGGAGATGATGTCTCAGCTCCTTACCAACACCTCTAATACCAATCAGATTGCTGAACAGCGCTACCAACAGCACGAGGAGCGCTTTACAAATTATGAGGGTGAGACGAGGGGCCAAAAGGCGTCGATGCAGGCCATAGAGAATCAGGTAGGCCAGATGGCGAAGATGATGTCTGAGAGACAGCAGGGTGGTCTTTCGGGCAACACAGAGCCGAATCCGAGGGGGCATGTAAATGCCATTATGACGAGGAGTGGTAAAACCACGGGACCTGACACATCGGCATCACCGCCGATCACTGAGACGGTCCAGACTGAGTCTTCAGAAAAGGTGCACGCTAGGCGAGTCCCAGCAAGTACAGCACAGTTACCGAAGCCAGTCACTGACTACACTCCTCCTGTTCTATACCCTAGCAGACTTGGGAAACAGAAGGACGAGGCCCAATACGGGAAATTCCTTGAGCTGTTCAAACAGCTGCACATAAACATCCCGTTTGTGGAAGCCTTGGCCCAGATGCCTAAGTATGCTAAATTTCTGAAGGACATCCTCACAAACAAGCAAAAACTTGAGGACCTGTCCTGTGTTTTGTTGAATGAAAACTGCTCTGCAATTCTGCAGAATAGACTGCCCATGAAGATGGGAGATCCTGGTAGCTTTACCATCCCTTGTCTGATAGGAAATATGTGTAACACCCCAACCCGGAAGGGCTGACGTGTCACAATAGCATTGGTTCAGCAAGACATAATTCCATTTATTAATTTATCAAAGGTATAAAACATTAAACGAACTAACTCAATACCTGCAATACAAAACTATCATTGTTAAGTGAGTCTACCCAACATCTTTAGATTTATTCCTAAGCTTTATTTTCTCTCTCTATCCCGCCCAAGGTAACCTGTGAACCTGTGAATACAAAGAGAATTTACGGAATGAGCCGAATGCTCAATACGGAATAATAGGCTTAAAATAACAAACAAGAATTAAATATTTACTAAGACGTGATCAAGACGTAACGTATAAAATGATACGATGCGGAAATTCAATAACAAAATCGTACCATGCGGATGAACCCATGAGCTAAACATAAAACGTGACAATACACAGGTAGCTACTCCTGCATATTTATCACATGAGGTGGCGAGTTGGCATACCCGTTATCCACCTCCATAACATACATAAATCCTAGGATCGATCCATACGCCTCCTAATAGCCATATGTACCACACTTGTACTTAAGAGACGCCGTGAACTGATCTCTCCGTCACGGATGGAGCACATGTTGTCGATGCCGCAACAACATGCTCGTGGGACACTCCACGAGAAGCAGAACTCATGGTTTCAGAGCACAAAGGGTCTTATTCAAAGAATTCCATAACCATAGCAACATATATATCTTATCAACATGAAACTTATATCAGGAACATGCGATAATGAGTACGACAAACTTAATTCTATCGCATGATATCAAAGCTAATTCAAATATTATAATAAGAACATGAAATGAACGGACAGCCAGATGAATTGATGCTCCAAAGACGTGAGGAACTTTCAAAGATATATATAGAAATAGTGGGCTTATATAAGAACTGAATATGAAAGCAACAAGGAGTGGGGGTAAGGATCCGTACCTTTAATGTTCCAAACCAGTGCAAACTTGTTTATGGTTTTAGTAATTATCTTAAAAGAGGTTATAAGGGTGGCCTTCTGGCAAGCAACTCCTAAAAAAATCCAATATGTTATCATATCCCATCATATTTAATACGAACATCACGAGATAGACTATCGATACTTGGGTCCGACTCTTATTCAGTGTCAGGACCGTCTCGCTCTTATTCAGTGCAAGACTAGAGTATCAACATTCACTCGATCGGATATCGTCGTATAAACGTAATATGGGTAGGCTAACATGCTAGTAGGTAGCTCCAATTGGCTCTTTAAGTGAGTGAGAGTGAAATGTGGGAAAAACTTGTTTGACAACGTCGCCTTATATAGGCCTGATCAAACTTTGGCCCCAAGTTTCACTTTGAATTTATCCATACTCAATCCTACAACATTCCTACGTGGCATGTTTATCAACTTCTTATTATTTTTATTATTTGTCTTATGATTACGTGTAGAGAATTATATTATTATTATTATTATTATTATTATTATTAATTAATTAATTAATTAGCTGCTTAACTCGTTTTTCTCATATAACTTTTAACCTATAATGTTTTAGTAAATTCTGAATATACTGTTAAGACGGCCAAATTTTTATCTACGCGTCAACCTAAGTTTCAATAAAAACGGAATAGGGTTCAAATATAATATATATTATTACTATTACTATATGGTCTCCAATAACAACACTAAATACTCATCTAGATTTCATATGCTAGCCATGACTCGTTCAGATATCTCCTACTATATCTTTTAAACGATACTCGACAACGAGCCTTCGTTCAAATGCCTTTCATTTAAATGAGTTGTTTTACCCGCTATTTACTTATAATATTTAACATACGAGTAACAAATATTTTATTTATTTTATGTTATATATTTATAGAAAGGTTAATTTTTAATATAACGTAAACTTTTACTTATCTTACAATTATTTTATTTAATAAATAAAAAAAAAACGTTTTAAAATTTTGGGTTATTACAACTATTACCCCCTTAAAAGAAATTTCGTCCTCGAAATTTATGGATCTAAAACATGGAAGTTACATAACATCGATCATAATATAAGGCTTATATTCAGTTGGACATATAGATTCTGTTCAAATATACTAGGATAGATGGAATGAATTGATTTATTGGTTTCCATGGAGTTTCATGTTCATATATTTCGTATGACCTTAACAATTTAAATACTTGGATTCTTAAAATATTCGGATAGACACTTAACCTACATAATAGGAATCCCAAAAGCGCACATTTGTACCTGTAATTCACAATTATGTTCATGACCATAATTGTCAATTACCTTACAGCCATGCCCTAACGGTCTTCCTTCAAACATATCTAACCATACGGAAATTTATAAATAACGTGACTATCGGTACGGATATTACGCACAAAGATGTTTTAATGACAACTAAGAAATGTTCGAAAATGACCATGGAAGCAATGGAAGCAAAATAACACATATTTGAAGAGTAAGGTTCACAGTTACCTGGACTAAATGCCATATGACCTCAAGAGACTAGGATATGCTAAGCGAACCAAATCTATGGTTTCCTAAGTTGCTTCGTATTCAGAGTGGTTTTCCACCTAATATATAAAAATAATAATTTTCCTATGCATAACCTTTTCTTGTCCATCTAGAACAAATATTCACGTTTCTCTTCATATGATATTTCTCATGGATTGTACGTAACGGATAACTAATAATAGCGAACGAATGATAATTGTATCCTCTCAATAAGGATACTCGAAAACTGCTATGAGCGTGCTTGAGTTAAGGCGGTAGTGTTAGTCGATACGACACTTCTCTAATTCTTTCAAGAATGTCAAACGGATCGATTAAACGTGGACGAAGCCTTCCCTTGATTCAAATTCTGCTAACGCCACGCCAAGGGACAAGACGTGGTCTTCAGCTCTAAATTCGAGTGTTCGTCTATGCAGGTCTACATAACTCTTTGGTCTATTCCGAGCCCCTTTCAGCTTCTCTTGTGCAATAGTGACTTTTTCATTCCGGTCCCTCAAGAATCTTCTCTCCAGCTTCTTCCAACTATTATTGTATGTGAATTCAACAAAGCACAAGTATTCATCTCCGTTACCGTCCCAATCTACCATGCATGTTCTAAGCATAACTTCCAACGTTTGGATGATTCATTCGGATTGCCCATTGGTCTGAGGTTGGGAAGTAGTACTAGACTTCAGACGCGCATCCCAAGCATTTTGGAAGCCTTTCCCAAAATCATGATGTGAAGCGCGGGTCTCTATCTGAAAGGCGTGCAATGGAGTCGAATAACCTCGATTTAATCTGTAACAAAACCCGTCGAACTCTCATCTATGGGAGTATCTAGTGGCGGTAACGGCCCACTGGCTTGTTGATGCTCAATTTTCACTTATTGGCAGGTGAGACACTTACTTACATGTCAAAAGTTTTGTAGTATGTCTTGCCATATAGATAGTGACCAGAAACTTATTAATTTTAAATCAAAACCTTTTTATAAGTTAATTTACGCATTAAATCTGTAAATAGTTGTGTTAATGGACTTACGTCCCTTTATATTATATAAACATCTAAAATTTGTTATTTGAATACGATTTTGTTCATAAAATGTATAACACATATAGTGTACATTATTTAAGGAAACTAACACGTAAACTCTAAAGTTGACGTATACATGTTCACTTGTAACATTTGTAAATATTAAATAAAATATAAAATTTCTTAAGTAAGTTCCTACTTTATATAAAAATCATTTTTATAATAATGAAAGCGTAGCTACTAAAAATCTAATTGTTGTCATCTATGAACTTAAAAATTCATTTTTAAGTATTGTACAAATTAAGTATCTGACTTTATAAATCCTTTTTACGTATGTTAAATCTAAAGGAACCATATTTTGCAATGTGAATAAAATAATTTATCTAACAATTTTTCCAAAAATATATGCTTTAAATCTTTAACCAACAAAATTATGGTATTTGAAAATTAAATCAATTAGTAAAGCGGTTTGACCATATTTCTTAAATTACCATAACATAACATAAACACGAATATTTTATTCTGTATACATCTCTAAAGTTAGTTTTACCTTCTATAGGTTAAAAGTTGATATATTTTCATGATACTAAGCGAAAGATAACTTGTATTTAGAGTAACTGACTAAGTGGTGCATCAGATAGTTGACTTTATACAGCTTGGTGTTTTTGTTATAGGCTCGACGCCAAAGATTAAGTCAATATTATCTCATGGTCGGTGGTAACTCCGGTAGTTAACTTGGAAATACGTCAAGATATTTGAGAGGTGATTACTGTTACTAATAGAGGTATATCTAACCGAAACTAAAAATACAATCTAACCATGCGAGATCATATTACTAGCTTTAAGCGTGGAAAAGTAGACTTATGGGTAGAATCGGAGATGACGTATCATGTGAAACTTATACCTATATCGGATCAATCAATTTATCATGCGAACAACGCCAAGTTGTTTTAGGAAAACGGGTATCTTGAATATTTAAGGTTTAAAAGTTAAAAACTATAACGTATTAACCTTTTTATTTTTTTATTGTTCCCGAATTAAGTATCAAAAAATATTCAACTTAGCTTCATTTTTAATTAACAAAATAGTCCAAATAAGGTATACGCTTAACTATCACTTAGACGATAAATAAATCTATTTGGAGGAATAATCAAATTTTTATTTACTCAAGGAGTGTATACATATAACCATAATTTTTTTTTTTTATATACCCTGGTTAGTGGTTACATATAAAAATAAGTAACTAATTAAGTTGCATATAAACAATTGATATTATAATTCCAAACGTATTATGTATCAGATATCTAAATATTTATTTTCGTGCTAAAATAACAATCCTTGAAAAATATTTGAATTATACAATTAAAAGTAGGACTTATATGATGACAAGGTTAATAAAATTTTTTTTTTTTTTTTTGACAAAGAAATATATAAAAGAAACTATGATAGCATTTTGTTAAAAAGATTTAGTAAGATAGTGGGTGTTTTTTTTTTTTTTTTAAAATGAAAGTGCTAGCCATAAAGTCTAGAAGTGTAACATTTTTTTTTTTTTTTTTACTCTTTCAATAAAGTATTTATTCTAAAAGCAATTTCTTTTACAAACCAATTAGACAAAAGTACTTTAACTGTCGTTTCATATGTGAACATTTTTCAAAACATGATGTCGCTAAGTTTCATACGATACGATGAGGGTTACCTATGGAAATGGTGCTCGAAGAGTTTTGTTTGCCACTAAATTGACGACGCATTCACCTACTAATATGGACTCGATGATGAGACTATAGAAGGGACTACTAGTAAGGATGAATATGAAACTAAATCCTATCTTAAGTCTACCCAAACCTCACAGGCCTAATTACTATGTTTAAGTTTTCTACAGGAAAGAGCCTTTGCTCTGATACCATAGCTGTAACACCCCAACCCGGAAGGGCTGACGTGTCACAATAGCATTGGTTCAGCAAGACATAATTCCATTTATTAATTTATCAAAGGTATAAAACATTAAACGAACTAACTCAATACCTGCAATACAAAACTATCATTGTTAAGTGAGTCTACCCAACATCTTTAGATTTATTCCTAAGCTTTATTTTCTCTCTCTATCCCGCCCAAGGTAACCTGTGAACCTGTGAATACAAAGAGAATTTACGGAATGAGCCGAATGCTCAATACGGAATAATAGGCTTAAAATAACAAACAAGAATTAAATATTTACTAAGACGTGATCAAGACGTAACGTATAAAATGATACGATGCGGAAATTCAATAACAAAATCGTACCATGCGGATGAACCCATGAGCTAAACATAAAACGTGACAATACACATGTAGCTACTCCAGCATATTTATCACATGAGGTGGCGAGTTGGCATACCCGTTATCCACCTCCATAACATACATAAATCCTAGGATCGATCCATACGCCTCCTAATAGCCATATGTACCACACTTGTACTTAAGAGACGCCGTGAACTGATCTCTCCGTCACGGATGGAGCACATGTTGTCGATGCCGCAACAACATGCTCGTGGGACACTCCACGAGAAGCAGAACTCATGGTTTCAGAGCACAAAGGGTCTTATTCAAAGAATTCCATAACCATAGCAACATATATATCTTATCAACATGAAACTTATATCAGGAACATGCGATAATGAGTACGACAAACTTAATTCTATCGCATGATATCAAAGCTAATTCAAATATTATAATAAGAACATGAAATGAACGGACAGCCAGATGAATTGATGCTCCAAAGACGTGAGGAACTTTCAAAGATATATATAGAAATAGTGGGCTTATATAAGAACTGAATATGAAAGCAACAAGGAGTGGGGGTAAGGATCCGTACCTTTAATGTTCCAAACCAGTGCAAACTTGTTTATGGTTTTAGTAATTATCTTAAAAGAGGTTATAAGGGTGGCCTTCTGGCAAGCAACTCCTAAAAAAATCCAATATGTTATCATATCCCATCATATTTAATATGAACATCACGAGATAGACTATCGATACTTGGGTCCGACTCTTATTCAGTGTCAGGACCGTCTCGCTCTTATTCAGTGCAAGACTAGAGTATCAACATTCACTCGATCGGATATCGTCGTATAAACGTAATATGGGTAGGCTAACATGCTAGTAGGTAGCTCCAATTGGCTCTTTAAGTGAGTGAGAGTGAAATGTGGGAAAAACTTGTTTGACAACGTCGCCTTATATAGGCCTGATCAAACTTTGGCCCCAAGTTTCACTTTGAATTTATCCATACTCAATCCTACAACATTCCTACGTGGCATGTTTATCAACTTCTTATTATTTTTATTATTTGTCTTATGATTACGTGTAGAGAATTATATTATTATTATTATTATTATTATTATTATTAATTAATTAATTAATTAGCTGCTTAACTCGTTTTTCTCATATAACTTTTAACCTATAATGTTTTAGTAAATTCTGAATATACTGTTAAGACGGCCAAATTTTTATCTACGCGTCAACCTAAGTTTCAATAAAAACGGAATAGGGTTCAAATATAATATATATTATTACTATTACTATATGGTCTCCAATAACAACACTAAATACTCATCTAGATTTCATATGCTAGCCATGACTCGTTCAGATATCTCCTACTATATCTTTTAAACGATACTCGACAACGAGCCTTCGTTCAAATGCCTTTCATTTAAATGAGTTGTTTTACCCGCTATTTACTTATAATATTTAACATACGAGTAACAAATATTTTATTTATTTTATGTTATATATTTATAGAAAGGTTAATTTTTAATATAACGTAAACTTTTACTTATCTTACAATTATTTTATTTAATAAATAAAAAAAAAACGTTTTAAAATTTTGGGTTATTACAATATGACTGTCAGTAATGCACTTGCAGACTTGGGGGCCAGCATAAACCTTATGCCTTATAAGGTTTTTGAGAAGTTGGATCTGGGTGAACCTTCACCCACCAGGATGAGTATTCGCCTTGCTGATCGCTCGATCAAGTATCCGCGGGGATTTGTAGAAAATATGCTTGTCAAGATTGACAAATTTGTTTTCCCTGTGGACTTTGTTATCCTTGATATGGATGAGGACTCTAAAGTTCCTCTGATTCTCGGACGCCCTTTCCATAACACGGCAAGGACGATTGTTGACGTGGCTGCGGGCCAGATCACACTCTGAGTCAATGATGAGAACGTGACTTTTGACATTCAGAGGTCGATGCGCCATCCTGAGAGCCAGGACGATACACTATACTATCTTGATATAGTAGACCAGTGTGTCAGCTCTCATGTCAGAGGTGCTTGGGAGAGGGATGTTTCGGACACACATCTGTTGTGTGGGAGCCTAGATGGAATTATGCAGGAGGGCCATAGAGATGAGCAGCCAGTCTATCAAATTGGTGATGATGGTTCCCAAAGTCCGAAGCGTTTTGTGGAAATTGAGCGAGAGGAAGAAGAGAAGGCGAAGCCGTCTGTTGAGGACCCACCGTCTCTAGAGCTGAAAGAGCTCCCACCGCATCTCGAGTATGCATTTTGTAAGTGCATTATTCATGTATGTCCCCAGCTAGTGATCCGGTACTGAATGTCGGAAGTTCAGATAATCAGAAAACGACCAAGACTTTAGCTGGAAGATACATTCGACCAGACGAAAGGGCGAATGTAGCTTGTCTAGGGTCAAAAGTAGAATGAAATGAAGAGAAGGCTTCATTCGTCCACTATGAAAGGGGCGAATGTGGAAAAGTTCCACATTCGACCTTACACTTAGGGCGAATGTGGAAAGCCTATTTAAAGGGAAAAGTTAGTTAAGTTTAGTGAGTTAGTTATCATTTGAGCTTTTCCCTAGTGTGTGAGTGTGTGTTTTTCTCTGTATTAGCTCTAAGGTTTCATTTGTAAACATCTTGATTTGATCTAATACAAAGATTAAAGTTATGGAAATTGTTCGGTGATTCGTCATCTGTTTTCATCACAATCTTTATCGATTACATCTGAATCATTTTGCACGATCGTTGGGGATTCCGCACCCTACGGTTGGTATTCGTGAGATCACGTTTCTTGATTACGATCCGAAACGAATTCTCAGTTGGTATCAGAGCATAGGCTCGATTTCACGATTGCAAATTGATTTGAATTGGTAAAAACAGATAAGAATTCAGGTTTAAAGATCAAAACCCTAGAAAATTTTAAAGCTTTTCATAAAAACATGGTTTTTGATTAAATTGGAGTTGAATTCGGTGTTGATTTCAAAAATTCTTTCACAAAAACTTGTCTAAAATCAATTCCGCACAAAACCTATCCATAATCATTACATTTGGTGAAAATTTTGTCAAAAATCGTTCAGATTCGTGTTCTTCAGGTTGAAAATGATGAACAGCTCTGCAAGGGGCGAATGTGCAGAGAATCTGTGAGTACGTGAGGGCGAAAGTGGGATTTTAGGTCGAACCAAGGAGATTTTGTGGTCGAAAGTGCATATTTTTGGTCGAACCTAGATCTTTGTTGTGTTGATTTTTCACCTTCGGGTCATATATTCCACATTCGGGTGATCGGGAGTACGAAAGTGGAAAAAGGAGGGACGAAAGTGAAACCTTTTGGTCGAACGTGGAGATTATCACTTACTTTCTACATTCGGGTCAGATTTTGAGGACGAAAGTGAAAGAAATTCCACATTCGTACTCACATTTTCAGAAAATTTTTGAAATAATTTTTGTTGAAAAATGATAAATTACTTGACCATATCAAGAACTGATGAACAGATAAGAGCTCAGATAGAAGCTGAACGACAACAATTACAAAGACAAAATTCTAAGGTTGACAATTTTTGGGGATTTCCAAAGGTACATGTTGACAAGTGTGTTAACAAAGAAGGTGTTCAAAGTAATGTTGTATATTTAGTCGAACAAATGAGAAATGATGATTCCAGTGAATTGTCAGAGAGTGTCTGGGGTTCTGATATGAATTCAGAACAGAGTGAATCAAGAGAGAGTAATATCTCAAATGTTGATGTTATATCTGATAATGGTAATAAATCAGATGATGAGGTAAGATCTAGTATTGACTGTGCTAGTTGTTCTAAATGTGTCAAGTTGAAACGTGAATTGATGACACTTATTGAGGACAAACAGAACCTAGCAAATGAACTAGAAAATTGTCAAAATCAAAATAAAGTTTTAGAAATAAATAGAAGTTTTTCAATGAATAACACCACATCAGAGTTGAAAAACACAACATCTTATGTTGAAGTTTAAAACTCTGAGGTGAAATCCGATTCTAGTCAGAAAAATAAAAATGTGGTAGTCACTTCAGAACCTGTGTCTGAAGAGAAAACCATATTTAAATTTCCAGATGGAATGGAAGGATCCTATATGTTGGTAGGACACGACAAGTTGATTCTCAATAAAGATTTTCCAATTGATAATATCGAACAATCTTTACTCAAATGTATATATGTTGATAATGTCGATTTGTTAAATCAATTCAAAAATCAATTTGGTCATTTGTCGTTTGAACTAAATCCTAACCAACATATAGATCAAACGAAAAACATTGAAAAGAAAAATATTGAAAAGAAAAATGTTGAAAACAAGAAAGGTTCTAAAGTAAAAGGACCGAAACCAAACAAATCGAAAGGAAATGATCAGATGAACAATTCTCATCAAAAGAATTCAAGAACTTTTTCATCGAGATCATATGATTATTATGATTATTCATATACCTCTCGATTTGATGGTTATTGGAGAAATAACTCACCACAGTATTCTCATGGTTATGTTGAATGGAGAAACTGTTTTGAATGTGGTGAAGTTGGTCATATTGCTGCTTATTGTCCCTATTGGTATTGGGATGAAGGGTATGCATGTGATTTTGAAGAGTATAGGTCTTGTTATAACTGCGGAGAGTGTGGGCATTTAGTTGCTGCATGTCCGTATGTTAAACAGAAAAAGACCGAAGTGAAATTTGCTAAAAATTCAGGCAATGTCAAAAAGCCTGTATCCCCAAAACAAATCAAGAAGCAAAAGGGGAAACAGGTTGTGTATGACAATCAAAACAAAATTGCCTTGAATAAAAATGGAGATTGTGGACGGGTTGCTAAGGTAAGGGGGAGTTCTGAGGCTAAGCCTAAGAATAACTCTAAACCTGGGTCTTCATCAGTTAAGTCTGAGAAGATTCCAAACAAAGTTCAGAAGCAGGTTTCAAATAAACAATCTGAAAAGTCAAAAATCAAAACAATTTCAACAAAATCTAAAATAAACTCTGAACGTGTTTGGAAACCCAAGTCAATTTCTAAATCAATAGCAATTTCTACTTCAAATCAATCCAGTGAAAAACCAATTGGTTTTTCAAAAGGAGAATGGATTGATGTTCCAAAAATTGATGACCTTGGACGACCCATCATTGTGAAGGGATGGGTACCTCTCTCGTGCTAATTGTTTAATAAGTGTGCAGATTGTTCCAGACAGACCTATTAGCTATCTTTTGAAAGTTGATAGTGGAGCATCTGTATACAAGCTATTTATTGGAGAGGTGAAGGTCAAGGAAGGGATACTGAAGAAGGAAAACATGATTTCAACAGAGAGGAGAGTGTTTGTAGTCTGTTTCCAACCTGTGAAGCCGGAAAACATTGCAATCTCATGCAATTGCTCTCAGGTATTACAAAATGGTTTATTCTAAACTCTCTTATCTTTGTTAATGGCTTTTATTAATTGAAAGATAAAAGTGAGTCAAGTAATCTGAGTGGAAAATGGTTTTTGAAACTCAATGAGTAAACTGCATCGGATATCATGTTATTTTGTTTTTCTTCAAAAGTTTAAAAATCCAAAAATATGCTTATTTTTAGATTTTTACGGGGGAGAAAATTTCAGAAAAATCAAAATAAAAAAATAGAAAATCAAAAATGAGTTTTCCTAGAGAAAAAGAGGAGATGATAGTACATCAGTGGACTGTCAGACTACTCTAAAAACAAAAATGAATTGATAAACATTGAGTAGCCACTACAATTATATATTGTAGGCTTGAAATCAGAGTTTAAAGTTCAGCATGGTGATATAAACTTAAAATCAATAACTGATAATCATGTGGATCAACGTATCGTTGGCATATGGTCTTAGTACCGAAATTTCGTTTGATAGATTGCCAAAATCAGAGGTTTCAGGTTGTTATATTGAAAGTTATCTGGGGATGGCCTGATTGATCTTTTGCTGTATTGATTTACAGACCTAGATTCAGTCAGGGTATCTTATTAAAAGAGCTAATAAAGCCAAAACCATAAGTTACCGAATGAGGAACTTAATATGTGTGATGATATTCAAAGATTATCTAATGCATCGTATCAATACTATGATGAAAGTCATGTATGATATTAGTCCTCACCCTGGTAGAGTGCATAAGTCGCTTTGAAGCATTAATTTGCTGACCTGTCACCACTGTGCCTCATACCTTGTAACTAAGGGATAACTTCAGTATAATCACGCGTTACGATGAAGTTTTGTGCAATTCTTGATACGGGCATGTGTCACGAACGCGGGGACCATAGATTACTCAGTATCTAATATTACCATAATGTATCTAAATTGCTGAGCAATGATTGATGATTTTGAGTTTAAGTGGACAAATATACTGGTAATGGTTGTAGGATGCTCGATGTCAAAAACAGAAAATTGATCAAAAAAGACTTATGACTGACTGTTTCAATACTGATATGATCCTCTTACCGGAAAATTCACAAAAATATGTTTAGTTTACTTTTATGCAAAATCTATTTGAAAATTCAAAAGGATTTTTGGTGTGTTTTAGCATAAACTTTGAAAAATCAAAAAGTTTTGTTTCAATTTTATTTTCGATAACCGATGTTGGGATACTGAAAGTGAAGGCTCAGATACTTAAAAGTTGAAAAAGACTGCAAATTTTTCAAGTTTCTGGTACATATTGAAAATGTTTTATAGTTCAGGGGGAGAACTATTGAGGGTCAAAAGGAATGTGAAGAGTACTTCCGAGATTTTTTGTCATGTCTAACGCTGGTTGTAGTTTGTGCAATTTGTAGTAAATTTTTCTGCAGAATCAAACACAACAGGTGCACTGTTTAAGACTCATCGACAAAGCATGTAACTGAGCAAGACCCAAACCTGAACATCAAGATCACCAGAACAATAGAAGCTAGTAAGAGGTAGTTAAAGAAATGACTGAAGATTGAAGAATTCAAGATTATTGTCTATCTTCATGTCTGGACCAACAAATGACAAAGCCAAGATTTCTTGAGTCTGTCTGAGATTTCGAAGCTTACTAGAGAGATAGACAGGAACCTCGACACAAACGTGCATGAAGATGGAAAGTTTTTAAGTCATTCAAGATGATGAGATCAAGACTTGAAGAATTGATAACTTTCTGATTTGGTACATCACTAGCTAGGTCCAAGGGGGAGATTGTAAGTGCATTATTCATGTATGTCTCCAGCTAGTGATCCGGTACTGAATGTCGGAGGTTCAGATAATCAGAAAACGACCAAGACTTTAACTG
The DNA here is from genome assembly GCA_032199755.1 of Ambrosia artemisiifolia. Lineage (NCBI taxonomy): Eukaryota > Viridiplantae > Streptophyta > Magnoliopsida > Asterales > Asteraceae > Ambrosia > Ambrosia artemisiifolia. The sequence continues at coordinate 45,348,166 of CM063517.1, read as the reverse complement.
GAAGATACATTCGACCAGACGAAAGGGCGAATGTAGCTTGTCTAGGGTCGAAAGAAGAATGAAAGGAAGAGAAGGCTTCATTCGTCCACTATGAAAGGGGCGAATGTGGAAAAGTTCCACATTCGACCTTACACTTAGGGCGAATGTGGAAAGCCTATATAAAGGGAAAAGTTAGTTAAGTTTAGTGAGTTAGTTATCATTTGAGCTTTGTTGAGAATCCAGTGAGGAACCGAATTCAGCTCGGTTTCAGACGGGAGATTTGAGACGAGACAGAAATTAACGATAACAATGTCATCACAGATTCGTATTACTACAGAAACGGTTACAGACACTGTCATCAGTAGGATAAACATCTATCTCGGGGCCGGGGGAGGTCGGGCATGACCTCCCCCTTGAGAGCATTCAAAGCACAAACTCAAATCTACAAATGAAAACCAACACATGAGATTGCTATATATAGTCCAAAGTCCAAAAGCCACTTTCGCCCTTTTGATGAGGTCGAATGTGGAAGTTTTCCACATTCGACCCTTAAAATAGGTCGAACCTGGACTTTAGATTTTGGTCTATATTTACAAATTCATCAGATCCATATAATGCCCTTATGAATCACCACAATCTCATGTAACTCAACACAAGACTCAACCCTAGTCTATTTGACAGTGACGTCCACAGAAAGTGCATCAACACATTTCTGGATGAGGAGGGGCGTCTACCGGTGATCATATCGTCTTCATTGCCTGCGGATGAAAAGAGCGAGTTGTTGAAAGTTTTGAAACTTCATAAGCGGGTAATTGCCTGGAAGATCATGGACATCAAGGGGATTAATCCCTCGTTCTGTACTCATAAAATCTTGATGGAGGATGTCCATAAGCCTTGTGCGCAGCACCAAAGGCGTCTGAACCCGAACATGCAAGAGGTTGTTAAGTCCGAGGTCATTAAATTGCTTGATGCTGGATTGATATATCCGATCTCGGATTCTGTTTGGGTTAGTCCTGTCCACATCGTGCCCAAAAAGGGTGGCATGACGGTGGTCACGAATTATAGGAATGAGTTGATTCCTACGAGGACCGTCACGGGGTGGAGAGTTTGCATTGACTACCGCAAGCTCAATGACGCCACCCGCAAGGATCACTTCCCGCTTCCATTCATCGATCAGATGTTGGAACGACTGTCGGGGAAGTTGTATTATTGTTTCCTTGATGGTTTCTCGGGGTATTTCCAAATCCCTATCGATCCTGTGGACCAGGATAAGACGACCTTCACATGCCCTTTTGGCACATTCGCCTACAGGCGTATGCCATTTGGGCTGTGCAATGCGCCGACGACCTTCCAGCGTTGCATGATTGCCATTTTCCACGACATGATCGAGGACTCCATGGAGGTGTTCATGGATGATTTTTCAGTCTTCGGGAGTTCTTTCGATCAGTGTCTAGGGAATCTGGAGCGGATGCTGCAAAGGTGTGAAGAGACCAGTCTTGTGCTCAACTGGGAGAAATGCCACTTCATGGTGAAGGAAGGAATAGTCCTTGGGCACAAGGTCTCTCAGAATGGGTTGGAGGTTGATCCTGCCAAAGTAGATATCATTTCTAGGCTCCCTCCGCCCTCCTCTGTCAAAGCGATCCGCAGTTTTTTGGGTCATGCGGGGTTCTACCGGCGATTCATCCAAGACTTTTAAAAAATTGCCCGTCCGATGACCCGTTTGTTGGAGAAGGACGCACCGTTTGTGTTCGGTGCAGAGTGTTTGAAGGCATTTGGCCTTCTTAAGCGTTTGCTTGTGGAGGCCCCTATATTGGTAGCACCCGACTGGGAGCTGCCATTCGAGATCATGTGCGACGCGAGTGACTTCGAGATAGGGGCGGTCTTGGGACAGCGGAAGGACAAGCACTTCCACCCGATCTACTACGCTAGTAAGACTCTTCACGATGCTCAGGAGCACTATACCACGACTGAGAAGGAGCTTCTAGCTGTAGTGTTTGCATTCGACAAGTTTAGATCGTATTTAGTCCTGTCGAAGACCATTGTCTATACGTACCATGAAGCGATCCGATACCTTTTAAGCAAACAGGACGCGAAACCGCGCCTGATTAGGTGGATCCTGTTGCTGCAGGAGTTTGATATAGAGATTCAGGACAAGAAGGGTGCCCTGAATGTTGTCGTTGATCATCTGTCCAAACTCGAGCATGATGATGCCGAGAACTCCGCGTGGGATACCATTAATGACAATTTTCCCCACGAGTTCTTGATGAGCGTCGAGTCGGTGGAAGATGTATCGCCATGGTTCGCGGATTTTGCGAACTACCTCGCGTGCGGGATCCTTATCAAAGGATTGTCGCACCAGCAAAAGAGGAAGTTCCTCGCGGACCTCAAGCATTACTTCTGGGACGACCCATTTTTGTTCCAGGTCGGGGCGGATCAACTGATTCGCCGTTGCGTGTTCGGGGTAGAGGCGGCGCAGATCTTGCGCGATTGTCACAAGGGGCCTACCGGAGGTCACCACGGAGCGAATTACACTGCCAAAAAAGTGTTAGACTCCGGGTTTTATTGGCCCACACTCTTTCGTGACGCTCAGATATTGGTCGGTGCATATGATTCGTGCCAGAGGGCGACGAACATATCGGCACGCGACCAAATGCCGCAAAACCCGTTTTAAGTCTGTGAGGTCTTTGACATTTGGGGCATAGACTTCATGGGACTGTTCCCCTCCTCACGGGGTAATAAATACATAATCGTGGCGGTTGACTATGTGTCAAAGTGGGCTGAGGCGCAAGCCTTACCCACGAATGATGCCCGAGTGGTCGTGAGGTTTGTTGGAGGCTTGTTCTCGCGGTTTGGTGCCCCGAAGGCACTAATTAGTGACTGTGGCACGCATTTCTGCAATGCGCATCTTGATCACGCATTAGCACGTTATGGTGTTCACCACAGGTTATCCACCCCGTATCATCCATAGACAAGTGGACAGGTGGAGGTCACTAACCGTGGACTGAAGCGAATCCTTGAGCAGTCAGTTAATCAAAACCGCAAGGATTGGGCGGACAAGCTGGATGACGCGTTGTGGGCCTTCAGGACCGCATACAAGACGCCTATTGGGACGACTCCCTTTAGGCTTGTCTATGGCAAAGCGTGTCATCTCCCAGTCGAGTTAGAACATAGGGCGTTCTGGGCTCTGAAAACAGCGAATCTGGATCTGAAGACCGGCGGTGAGACCCGTTTCTTGCATATTCACGAGCTGGAGGAGCTTAGGCAGCAAGCCTATGAGAGCTCGATGCTGTACAAAGAGCGCACAAAGAGACTACACGACAGTCGCCTGAAAAGCCAGAAAGATTTTCAGGTACGCGATTTGGTCCTTCTTTATAATTCTCGCCTGCGCCTCTTTCCTGGAAAGTTAAAGTCCCGACGGACAGGACCGTACACCGTAAAGGAAATATATCCATACGAAACTGTCTCAATCGCAAATTCTGAGGGTTTGACTTTCAAAGTCAACGGTCATCGCCTAAAAGTCTACATTGAAGGACCGGTTGACCAGACCGTAGAGGAAATCGATCTCTACGCCCCACACGCTTCATAAAGTGTGGGGAAGTGAGTCTTGCTAGCGACTCGATAATAAAATTAGCGCGGCGTGTACGGGCGCGCCAAAGGGGTAAATATGTAATTAGTTAGTTTAGAACTTAGTTAGATTTAATTTCTTAGTTTTATTGTCGTTTCGAGTTTTGTGCAGGTTCATATAGGTATGACCAGAGCCGGAAGGAGCAATGGAGCGCAAACAGGTGCCAAACAGGTTAAACTGAGTGAAAGTGATGTTTTCGGACGATACGGAACTGCTGCGCGCAAAAATGCAGTTGCAGCCTCAAAACTGCACATCTGCAGGTTTTACACGGTCAAGCGCACGGCCGTGCAGCTGACCGTGCAAGACCCAGTGCACTGGGGTGCAAACGTAGGTGCAAAGGATGTGCACGGCCAGGTGCACTGCTGTGCACCTGACCGTGCGGGCCAAAAAAATCCCAGTCCATTCACTTGGGTATAAATACATCCTTAACTTCATAACCCTATTATTTTTGCACCCCCAGCCGCACCCACGTTCCATACCCGAAAAACTATCACTTTTGCACTGATTTCTGTGTTTCTTTTATTTCTAATCAACTAAGGTATGAATCCCTTCATAATATTGCACGTGTTTTATGTATTTTTAGCATAGATCTGTTAGTATTTCATATTTTAGGTCATGATTTGGGGGTTTTCTTCATAAAGTTTAATTAACCCACAAATTATTGTTTAGTCTTAGTTAAAGTATTGTAATTTTTGTTAAGAGAAATTGGATCCATGCACTCGCCAGCCCTTATATTGTGTGTCTTTGAAAAGTTATTGAGATTTGGGAGTTTTGGTTGTAAAAATGGTGAGATTTGCAGAACAGCACGGTGTGCACGGTCAAGCGCACGGCCGTGCAACACCCAGTGCGGTGCACTGCAGTGCACTGTACAGTGCACCCTCAGACCTGAGGCTTATAATTCAAGGCTGCACGGTCAAGCGCACTGCCGTGCAGCTGACCGTGCACCTTCAACAGATTCATGTCAGAAATCGCTGAATTCTGTCTTGGACATCCGGGACTTCTATTTTTGGTATTCTAACAGCTAAATCATCATTTTTGTGTGCAGATGGCAGATAAGTTTCTCGACTTTGATGGCCGAATGAAAAGGGACGCCCCGTGCCTCCCCGAAGTCACAAAATTGTGGAACCGAAGACGGTTATTTGGCCAACCCCTTCGGCTAAACCTGGAGTTGCTGGACACAGTTAACCAGCGTGAAAGATTTAATAGTCTTGTTTCACCTCAAATGTTAAAGCTGTTGACTATTAATCGCCCGGTTTACCAACAGCCTACGATCGAATTCTTGGCTACCTACTCTTACAAGAAACCAAAAGAGGGGGAGCACAAGACGTTTCATGAAAAAGATATCTCTTTTAGGCTGGGGGGAAAGTGGCACAAGATGTCTGTTGCTAGACTGGGGAGATTGTTGGGGATCTACCACGAGTTGGAGACAGATTCAGAAGACTTCCCAACGATTCATTGTTTTGCTGATAACGATGAGAGGAGTGCTTTTTGGGAGAGGATTGCCATTGGACCACCATATAATCCACGGGCGTCCAAGGCATCCTTCACAATCAAGGACCCGTTATTACATCTGCTTCACCACACCTTCAGTCACACTATCTGTGGCCGAAAGGACAGTTCGAGGAACTGTCCCACTCCCGATCTATTATACTTGTACCATTTTTATGAGGGGGCCCCCTTGAACTTGGCTGCACGAATGGCCGAGTTCTTTCTTACTGTCGGGGGCACCAAAGATGGGAGTGAGATTCATGGTGGCGAGTACGTCACGGTGATTGGTGAAGCCTTAGACATCTTGACCGACGAGGTCAAAGCTGCACTGGACCTTGTCACACACGGGACCTCCCTTGATCTGCGTTCGCTCGGGAAACAGAAGCTCTATGAGAGTACACCAGCTGGACCACGCCTCATCTCACATGGGGTCATTTGGGACCCTTACCCTCCTTTGCCTCCCACACCCTCTGAGGATGAGGTCATGATGGATGATGAGCAGCTTGGAGGAGGCCATGAGCATGCAGGAGGCGACCAGCCTCACACTCCAGCAGGGACGCCACCTCAGACACCACCGCGTCCTGATCAGCAGTACTGGCCTCCTGGAATTCCCTCGTATCCCGAGTTTTATCAGCAGTGTAAGTGCATTATTCATGTATGTCCCTAGCTAGTGATCCGGTACTGAATGTCGAAGGTTCAGATAATCAGAAAACGACCAAGACTTAAACATGAAGACACATTCGACCAAACAAGTTGGGCGAAGGTGGAATAATACAGGTCGAAGGTAGCTTAAAATGGGCGAAGGTGAAAATCTAGAGGGCGAATGTGAAAATCTAGAGGGCGAAGGTGGAAGCTGACAAGACTAAATGTACATTCGTACCTTCATTATGGGCGAATGTGCAGTGGCTATAAATAGGATTTGGTTATTTTGAATGTAAGAACAGTTTTGGAAAGTGTGTGTTGAGAGGTCAGGTTTTGCTCTAGATTGTGAATGTTTATGTGAGGGTTAGATTAACGTGTGTGTTGATTGTAAACAAGTTTTGATAAAGTTAATCTATAAAATGGAGATTGAAAAGGTGTCTTACGTGTTTTGATTTGCGTATTATCATTTTGTTCATTTCTAGGGTTTCCGCACCTAGAATTGTGACTTGTATGATCATTACATCCTGTTTTAGCTAAATTCTTTCATCTACAAAGTGGTATCAGAGCATAGGCTCGATTTCACGATTGCAAATTGATTTGAATTGGTGAAAACAGATTAGAATTCAGGTTTAAAAGATCAAAACCCTAGAAATTTTAAAGCTTTTCATAAAAACATGCTTTTTGATTAAATTGGAGTTGAATTCGGTGTTGATTTCAAAAATTCTTTCACAAAAACTTGTCTAAAATCAATTCCGCACAAAACCTATCCAAAATCATTACATTTGGTGAAAATTTTGGCAAAAATCATTCAGATTCGTGTTCTTGAGGTTGAAAATGATGAACAGGTCTGCAAGGGGCGAACCTGCAGAAATTTTTTGAGTACGTGAGGGCGAAAGTGGACCTTTTAGGGCGAACCTGGAGATTTTCTGAGCGAAAGTAGGAATTTTCAGGGCGAACCTAGAAGTGTTGTGTTGTTTATTCCACATTCGGGTCTATTTTTCCACCTTCGGTTGATCGGGCGGGCGAAAGTGGAAACCTAGTGGACGAAAGTGATAATTTGTGGACGAACGTGGAAAGTGATTGTGGATTTTCTACATTCTGGTCAAAATTCTACATTCGGGTGACTAATTTGGGCGAAAGTAGACTTGTCAGGGGCGAACGTAGAATTTAAGGCCTAAAAAATGATATCAAGAACGGATGAGCAGATAAGAGCTATGATAGAAAATTTTTGAAATATTTTTGTTGGAAAAATATTTTTGTTGGAAAAATGATGAATTACTTGACCATATCAAGAACGGATGAGCAGATAAGAGCTATGATAGAAGCTGAACGACAGCAATTACAAAGACAAAATTCTCAAGTTGACAACAGTTGGGGATTTCCAATGACACCGAAACCAAATGATGAAATGGTACATGTTAACAAGTGTGTTAACAGTGAAGGTGTTCAAAGAAATGTTGTGTGTTTAGTCAAACATATGAGAAATGATGATTCAAGTGAATTGTCAGAGAGTGTCTTGAGTTCTAATACGGATTCAGAACAGAGTGAATCAAAAGAGAGTGACATCTCAAACGTTGATGCTATATCTGATAATGGTAATAAATCAGATGATGAGGTAAGATCTACTGTTGACTGTGCTAGTTATTCTGAATGTGTCAATTTGAAATGTGAATTTTTGACACTATTGAGGACAAACAGAACCTAGCAAATGAACTAGAAAATTGTAAAAACCAAAATAAAGTTTTTGAAAAGAATGAAAAGATTTGTTAAATAAAATTGAATCTTTAAAGAAAGAAATGTTAGAAATGAATAAAAGTTTTTCAAAGAATAATCCCACATCAGAGTTGGAAATCACAACACCTTGTGTTGTTAATCCTGATTGTGAAGTGAAACAAATGTTTGAAAAGAAAACTGAAAATGTGGTAGCAACTTCAGAATCTGAATCTGAAGAAAAACCCATATTCAGGTTTCCTGAAGGAGTTGAAGGATCCTACATGTTGGAAGGACATGACAAATTGATTTTCAACAAGGATTTTCCAATTGATAATATCGAACAATCTCTACTTAAATGTATTTTTGTCAATAATAATGATTTGATAAATCAATTTAGAAATCAATTTGATCATCTTCATTTTGAACTCAGTCCTAACCAGCATGAGAATAAAGAGGATCAAAAGAAAAACATTGAAAAGCAAAATGTTGAAAACAAGAAAGGTTCTAAAGTAAAAGGATCGAAACCAAACAAATCGAAAGGAAATGATCAGATGAACAATTTTCATCAAAAGAATTCAAGAAATTTTTCATCTAGATCATATGACTCTTATGATTATTCATATACCTCTCGATTTGATGGTTATTGGGGAAACAACGCACCAAAGTATTCTCATGGTTATGTTGAACGGAGAAGCTGCTTTGAATGTGGTGAAGTTGGTCATATTGCTGCTTATTGTCCCTATTGGTATTGGGATGAAGGGTATGCATATGATTTTGAAGAATTTAGGTCTTGTTATAACTGCAGAGAGTGTGGGCATTTAGTTGCTTCCTGTCCGTATGTTAAACAGAAAAAGACCGAAGTGAAATTTGCTAAAAATTCAGGCAATGTCAAAAGGCCTGTAGCCCTAAAACAAACCAATAACCAAAAGGGGAAACAGTTTGTTGTGTATGACAATCGTAACAAAATTGCCTTGAATAAAAATGGAGATTGTGGACGGGTTGCTGATGTGTTGCAAAACACATCTCTTTTCGTATGTATTTTGTATATTATTTGGTCATGTTTTTATTCGTTTCGTGTTGTTTTTATTATGTATTTATTTATTTTATTATTTTATAGGTGTTCGTGAGAAAGGAGCTTAAAACAGTGAAAAAATAATCAAGACGCGAGCACCTGGTGTTCATGGACCTTGGAGCGTAAACGAGCAACTTTGGTCAAGTCAAGAACACCCAAGTCGAGAGCACGGAGTATAATAATAATAATAATATTTAATGGTCATAAAAAAAAAGAAATAAAATATTGAAAAAAAAACAAGTCAAGCCTCGTGGACTAGTGTTGGGCTCAACATAACTTAGAAAAAAAGAACCCTAATTGACAAGATATTGGACGGTGCAATATTAATTTTGAGAAGGATATTATTTCGAAGGCTGCATCATTATTATTAGAGGAGGCATATTATCATCGGATACATCACCACAGCCGCCAAGGGCATTCTTCGAAGGAAGCAACGACAGCAGCTTCTAAATAAATTAGAGGGGAGGAAGGCTTGGTTCAAGATTGAAGGCTGCGGGTTCAATCACTACAAGTTTTAGGTGTATATTTATTTACTTTGTGTTCTTAAATATTAGTACCATGACTATGTTTTATTTTGAACCTATGTTTTTATCTTTTTCCATGATCATTATTGGCTAAACTTTTCACGCTACCTAGGTCGTATTGATGAATATTTCGTGCTTTGTGACGTTAGGTTTTGGATAATATATTTTTGGCTTAATGTTTTGGTAAAATATTTATGTGTTGTTGATAAAAATGCGTATGAATGCTTTTAGTAATCGGTTTGCTTGATTGTTGTTTTGCGTTTTTCTCTAGTTTGTTACTTTAGTAGTTTCAAGATCTAGAGTTTTGCGTGATTTTTCCATAGACTTTGTGTTAGTGGTTTAATCTAGAGGTTTCTTGTCTTAGATAACCCTATTAGCAACCGTGTAAGCCCTTGAAATTAGTGTTTTGCCACTCTTGAGACCGGGAGGAGATAGAGTGTCGGTTTGTCTAGTTCTTAGGTTTTGAGTATAGGTGAGACCGGGAGGAGATCCTTACTTATTTACCTTAGCTTCCCTAGCAAATTCGAGTTTTTGTCAACAACCTTAGATAACTCCTTCACACTTTCGGGTGTGTTGAGATTAGCGAGACCGGGAGGTGAGCGAGTCTTTTGAGTACCTTAGCATTCCCTAGTGAGGTGAGACCGGGAGGTGATCCGAACTAGTAACCGGTGATTTAAACGTCCCTTAGGATTTTCCAAGAGGTGTTAGTGAGACCGGGAGGTGATCTAGCATTCTTTAGGGTTTTCTTGAGTCAGCCGTATTTTTAGGAACCCGGTAGCCATTCCATTATCCATTTCCGAGCGTTGTGAGTTGCGGGTAGGATTCTAGACCTAGGTAGTTGTTTTTCCATATTATCTGAGTTTCTCTTAACTTTCCAAGCTGTCTGTTCTGCTTCCTGTTCCGTGTTTTGTCTTAGTAGATTTAATTTCTTTATTTATTTATTTAGTTTAAAAATAATTTTCTCAAAAATTAAATTATTAGGCTAGGAGTCGATAGAGGTTTAGTACCAAGAGTCGCCACATTGTGTCCACGGTTCGATACTCGGACTTACTTGTTTTACTACTTTTCGACCGGTACACTTGCCGGTAGTGCGTAGTTTAGCGGTTTCTCCATTTTTAAAACTTGACCGATTTATTTACTACACATTTCACACATCAGTTGCTAAGGTAAGGGGGGAGTTCTAAGGCTAAGCCTAAGAATAACTCTAAACCTGGGTCTTCATCAGTTAAGTCTGAGAAGATTCCAAACAAAGTTCAGAAGAAGGTTTCAAATAAGAAATCTGTAGTGTCAAAAATCAAAACAATTTCAACAAAATCTAAAATAAACTCTGAACTTGTTTGGAAACCCAAATCACTTTCTAAATCAATTGCAATTTCTACTTCAAATCAATCCATTGAAAAACCAATTGATTTTTCAAAAGGAGAATGGATTGATGTTCCGAGGATTGATGACCTTGGACGACCCATCATTGTGAAGGGATGGGTACCTCTCTCGTGCTAATTGTTTAATAAGTGTGCAGATTGTTCCAGACAGACCTATTAGCTATCTTTTGATAGTTGATGGTGGAGCATCTGTATACAAGCTATTTATTGGAGAGGTGAAGGTCAAGGAAGGGATATTGAAGAAGAAAAACATGATTTCAACAGAGAGGAGAGTGTTTGTAGTCTGTTTCCAACCTGTGAAGCCGGAAACCATTGCAATCTTATGCAATTGCTCTCAGGTTTTGAATTTTTACAACAGATACGACAAAATGGTTTATTCTAAACTCTCTTATCTTTGTTAATGGTTTGCTATTTGAAAGATTTTAATGAGTCTAGTATCCTGAGTGAAAAATGGTTTTTGAAACTCAATGAGTAAACCGCATCGGATATCATTGTATTTGTTTTTCCTCAAAAAGTTTAAAAATCCAAAAATATGCTTATTTTTAGATTTTTAGGGGGAGAAAATTTCAGAAAAATCAAAATAAAAAAATAGAAAATCAAAAATGAGTTTTCCTGGAGAAAAAGAGGAGATGATAGTACATCAGTGGACTGTCAGACTACTCTAAAAACAAAAATGAATTGATAAACATTGAGTAGCCACTACAATTATATATTGGTAGGCTTGAAATCAAAGTTTAAAGTTCAGCATGGTGATATAAACTTAAAATCAATAACTGATAATCATGTGGATCAACGTATCGTTGGCATATGGTCTTAGTACCAAAATTTCGTTTGATAGATTGCCAAAATCAGAGGTTTCGGGTCGTTATATTGAAAGTTATCTGGGGATAGCCTAACTGATCTTTTGCTGTATTGATTTACAGACCTAGATTCAGTCATGGTATCTTATTAAAAGAGCTAATAAAGCCAAAACCATAAGTTACCGAATGAGGAACTTAACATGTGTGATGATAATCAAAGATTATCTAATGCATCGTATCAATACTATGATGAAAGTCATGTATGATATTAGTCCTTACCCTGGTAGAGTGCACAAGTTGCTTTGAAGCATTAAATTGCTGACCTGTCACCTCTGTGCCTCATACCTTGTATCTAACGGATAACATCAATATAATCACGCGTTACGATGAAGCTTTGTGCAATTCTTGATACGGGAATGTGTCGCGAGCGCGGGGACCATAGGTTACTCAGTATCTAATATTACCATAATGTATCTAAAGTGCTGAGCAATGAATGATGATTTTGAGTTTAAGTGGACAAATATACTGGTAATGGTTGTAGGATGCTCAATGACAAAAACAGAAAATTGATCAAAAAGAGTTATGACTGACTGTTTTATTACTGATATGATCCTCTTACCAGAAAATTCACAAAAATATGTTGAATTTACTTTTATGCAATTACATTTGAAAATTCAAAAAGTTTTTTGGTGTGTTTTAGCATAAACTTTGAAAAATCAAAAAGTTTTGTTTCAATTTTATTTTTGATAACCGATGTTGGGATACTGAATGTGAAGGCTCAGATACTTAAAAGTTGAAAAAGATTGCAAATTTTCAAGTTTCTGGTATATATTATAAATGCTTTATAGTTCAGGGGGAGAACTATTGAGGGTCAAAAGGAATGTGAAGAGTACTTCCGAGATCTTTGTCGTGTCTAACGACGGTTGTAGTTTGTGCAGTTTTTAGTAAATTTTTCTGCAGAATCAAACACAACAGGTGCACTGCTCAAGACTCATCGACAAAGTGTGTAACTGATCAAGACCCAAACCTGAGCAACAAGATCACCAGAACAACAGAAGCTAGTAAGAGGTTAAAGAAATGACTGAAGATTGAAGAATTCAAGATTATTGTCTATCTTCATCTCTGGATCAACAAATGATAAAGCCAAGATTTCTTGAGTCTGTCTGAGATTTCAAAGCTTGCTGGAGAGATAGACAGGAACTTCGACACAAACGTGCATGAAGATGGAAAGTTTTCAAGTCGTTCAAGATTATGAGATCAAGACTTGAAGAATTGATAACTTTCTGCTTTGGAACATCACTAGCTAGGTCCAAGGGGGAGATTGTAAGTGCATTATTCATGTATGTCCCTAGCTAGTGATCCGGTACTGAATGTCTAAGGTTCAGATAATCAGAAAACGACCAAGACTTAAACATGAAGACACATTCGACCAAACAAGTTGGGCGAAGGTGGAATAATATAGGTCGAAGGTAGCTTAAAATGGGCGAAGGTGAAAATCTAGAGGGCGAAGGTGGAAGCTGACAAGACTAAATGTACATTCGTACTAAGAAAGTGGGCGAATGTGGAGTAAGTCCACATTCGTACCTTCATTATGGGTGATTGTGCAGTGGCTATAAATAGGATTTGGTTATTTTGAATGTAAGAATAGTTTTGGAAAGTGTGTGTTGAGAGGTCAGGTTTTGCTCTAGATTGTGAATGTTTATGTGAGGGTTAGATTAACGTGTGTGTTGATTGTAAACAAGTTTTGGTAAAGTTAATCTATAAAATGGAGATTGAAAAGGTGTCTTACGTGTTTTGATTTGCGTATTATCATTTTGTTCAGTTCTAGGGTTTCCGCACCTAGAATTGTGACTTGTATGATCATTACATCCTGTTTTAGCTAAATTCTTTCATCTACAAGCAGTTCCAGAGCATGGATCTGACAGTCCAGCACATCCAGCAGGAGCAGCAGTACTTGCGCAGCGGTTTGGAGCAGGTGCAGGATGACGTACGTGCTGGTTTTGACTATCTATTTTCAGGCTTGGAGAGAGCTTATCCGGGGTACTTCAGCAGCCCTCCGCGGTTCCCTTATAGAGGTGCTCCTGGCGACCAGCCAGGAAGCTCCAGTCAGCACCAAAGGGGCAGGGGAAACCGGTAGCCGCCTGATCTGCATCATTTCAGTTGTTAGTGTTTATTTTTATCGCTTTTAGTATTTCAATTCCAGGTCTGCGTACCCATGACTTTTTAGTATTTGTTCTTGAACTATTTCTTTTAAGTATTTCAGTATCGTAATATATTTTAGTTTAATTTTGTGGATGTGATTGATGGTTTTGATGAGTTTGTTTGTGTCAAGAATGTTGATTATACATGGAACTGGCGAGCACCGTTATCGGGGCTCATGCCGTCCATTTACCCGGGCGTTTCTTCAACACGAGGGGAGTATTATTCTCTTTTTTTCCCACTATAGATAGTTAATTCATAAACGCTTTCTATTGTCACATTAGGGACAATGTGAATTTCAAGTGTGGGGAGGGATTATATCTTGTTAGTCCTCTTGTGTGTGTGTGTATATATATATATATATGTTAAAAAAACCCTTTTAAAGTACATATATGTATATATATACTCATATAAACATCAAGCCTAACTAAATTTTGATAAAGATAACTTGAGGCGCGACAAACAGATGTGATACGAGCGTGTTTGATTCGTACACTTGCACCCATTTCCTTCCGCTTACGTGAGTATTTGAGCCTTAAAGTAGATTATCATTTCTTTGACATGCTTTCGAGTGAGCCGGATGTTTTGTGTAATTTAGAACTTGTCATTAGCATACTTGTTTAGATCAGAAACGTGTGAGACTGTACGAACATGATTGAGGCATTTAGGATAACCTTTTGATTTAGCCTTTTCTTTTCGTTCTATCTGTTTTCCCGCACCCAAACATTATCCCCTAGTTAACCATGTTGAACCTAATCCCGTGTTTTTTCTTATTTGCCGTACCATTTCGCCACTTACCCAAATTTAGCCTTTTTCTTTTAAACCTTTTGTGTTAGAACTCGGTTTAGGTTAATGTTTAACTAGCTGTCTGTGTTGTAAATAGTTCTTGTTCGGGTTTATATATTCAGAACCCGTCTGTTGATTATATTAGTTCTAGTTATTAGTTTTGTTTCAAAAAAAAAAAAAAAAACCAGAAAATTCCATAAAAATAGAACACCCTAAAATAGGGTGAGTTAGCAGTGATCGAGCAGTTTTTAGAGCTTTAAAGTTAGAAATTGTATGTTTAGCTCGATTTGAATAAAATGCGGTTATGTTCGCGTATGTATTGTATAGTAGTTTTTGCTTCAGTTTAGTTAGACTTAACCGCCGAGTTTTAGCCATTTCGTCACTATTTATATATCCATTCCACACCCTTACCCTTGCCTGACATTACAACCCTCATAAGACCTCTTGATTTGTGCTTTTTCACACGTTAGTTGGTGAAGACTAGATCTTTTGACAAGCTTATGATATTACACAATTCATTGTCTTGGCAATGGAGCGATTTACACATACACAATACACGTATGTATCATAAATAAAACCGAGTGTGTGTGAACATTGTGAGTCGTGGACGGGTTAACATGCTTTGTGGATCGGAAGCGAATCGTTGCTTTTTAGTTATCTTGTCACCCGTTCATATCTTCTGTGGGCTTGATTATTATCGTCTGTACAGGTTATATTTTGTCTTTGTTGCCTCTTGGCGAGTTTTTCGTTTATTTCTGTTTTGTTGTTTGCTTGAGGACAAGCAAAGTTCAAGTGTGGGGAGGTTTGATATACGTTAAAATATACATAAATAAATCCCCGATTAAACTCCCAAAATACGCGTTTTGGACCCTAATTGCACGAATCCGGTACTTAACCGATTCATATGTTTATTTCAGGTCTTAAACAGCGCCACAAAGACAAAGTCGAAGAAACCGGGCGAAAAACGGACAAGACGGACAACTTCTACAAAAATTCACCAAGTCTGGAAGTTGTGCACGGGGGTGTCAAATCTTTGCACCCCCGTGCGGGTCAAATCAGAAGCTCGGAAACAAGGGTTGCACGGCCAGGTGCACCAGGCAGTGCACACAATTTTGCTCGGCAAAACATGGACCCGCACGGTCGTGCGCCTTAGGCACACTCCCGTGCCAAATCAAGATATTTTCAGAAATCAGCCTCCACTTGCCCACTTGCACGTCCACTCACAAAGCAAAAGTGCACGGTCAAGTGCATTTCCGTGCACCTGACCGTGCACGCCTTCGAAATCAACTTAAATACAGAGCAGAACCCATTGTTTCATTCATTGGGTTTTGAAGAGACGATCTGAGGCGATTTTTTGGGCTAACAAAGTGCTGCACAGGCGTGGAACAAGCTCGGGAATCCATCCGATACATCCGTCATCATCCAATCCATCTCTTTAGCAATCTTATGGTTTGATCCTTTAAAGCTTTCTTAGATCCAAATCTGATTTTGTTTGCTATTTTGATGTTATTTTAGTTAATCGTACGCCTACGGGCAAGAACATTAGTATTAGCTAGTAGTTAAAACAATAGTTTGTATGAAATCATGTTTTGTATGAATTTGGCGTTTTTCATGTTTGAATCTTGATGATCATAGCGCAACCTTGTTTCATTGTTGTTAGATTTGTAGTTGTGTTTGGATGACTTTAATGATTGTCGAATATGTTATGCGGATTACTTGTTGAAGAAACCGTCCGTTTAATCGTCCGATAGTAAACTAGTTAACTTGTTGATAAAGTTTACACCATGAAACTGTAACCGGGTATTGGTTTGGTTAAAGTCACTCGGATAATGATTATAGATGTTTACCGGCACGTAAAAGAGTCTTAAAAGTTTAATGGTGTTGTTACCAATCTTTGACACGGTTAATGATCTTTGTTAGTTATTTTGGTAAAAATGGCGATCTTAGTAGATTTGTGTTCAAAGTTGGTAAAATGGAATAGGTTGTGAAATGCTCTACTTTATGCTAGTCTAGGTGGTCGTATTGTGTATTCGATATTGCTTTCCTTAACTAGTGCGGTTGAGGACTCCCGAAAGGTGATAGTATCCTATCTTTAAAAGATTCTCATGAGATCATATCAGCTGCGCACTAATGAACAACTTGAAGTGGTTAACGTGTGTATTCGTGTTAGCTTTCTGTATAGTTGTCATGTTAGGATGCCCGAGAGGGAAACTAACTGTCGGAAAATGGGAATGTTGATCACGCCTTTATTTCTTATTATATGTAGATGACATGCTAGGGTTGGCGTATTATAGTTTATATAGTTATATTTTCTATTTGGAGTCGTAGTTAAGTTATTTACATATGTTAGAATTAATCTAGTTATAAACAAACTCAACTTATCTTTTCCTATTGGTAAATCGGGGATAGAGTTTTAGTACCATTGCTCCGCGCGCGTCCATGGATCGATATCTGGTTCTTATCTGTACATTACTACATATATGACAGGGTACACTTGCCCTATTGTGTGTGTTTTAATATTAAGGTCTAAACCATTTTTATAAATATTAAAGCAGAAACGTGTGTTAAAATCCATTGAAAAATATGTATAGTATCGCACACGTCAATTAGAACCCTTGCCTGAAGAGTACCAGGTGAATAACTTCCATTTGCTAGAAGAGATCATGCGAATGAGGTCAGGGTGCATGGAATGGACCTATTAACACAACAGTGTTTGGGTGACTGGGGATGCCTATAAAAGGAAGTTTCATGTGTGTGGGTGTTAAGTTTTTGAGATGTTTTGATCATATTTAAGAGGAAAGCTCATGCCTAATCTCCTCCCGACCAAGACGATGTAAACTCTTTCTCTTCCGGATTTGTAACCGTTCCGGATAATGAAATCATACAATTGTGTGTTTATGTCTCGTCTCAAACCTCCATCTATGAACTAAGCTATGTTTGTTTGTATACCGATCTGAATTTCGTCTATTCATGATCACTACCTTAAATTAGTGAAGGAGTTTCTACCGGTGATACCTTCCGTCTAAGAGAAGGTTTTTAGTGAAGAAACTCTCGATTATAGAATCGAGCAGAGGACATAGGGTAGATTAACTAATATCCACTTACAAATTGGTATTTTCTTGCTTAACAATTTACATTCATATATTTATTTGAATTGTTGGGTTTTAAACAACTTTAGACAAACTATATTAGTGGTTAATCAAAAGAAAATTTTAAGAGAGCCTATTAACCCCCTCTAGTTTTCTACACAATACTTGATTGTTAAATGGGCTAAGATATACGAAAACCTGTAAATGTTGATTTGATGATCGTATCAGGTGACAATTTGTGACCCCTTGTCCTAATTGATTCCAAGGCATAAATGTGCTAATTGCTAAATTGTAAAGGCAAACCTTTCTTTCACCATTTAACACTCTACTCCCACAGTTATTGCAGGCCATGAGAAATTTGTAGCATTGTGTTTGGTGTGAATAGGTGTCTAATGAACTAATAATAGGCTTACCGCTCCTACAGTTTACCAAAATAAAATGGACACCTAATTTATCGGAATTTTCAGTATAGATGCTTTAAAAAAAAAACATTTTCATTACATGTCTTAAATAATTATAGTGTTAACAAAACATTTCTGTCAAAATGTGAATTAACTAATCCACACACATAGTATTATAGAAATTAATCTAACGCTAACCAATCTTATTTGACGTAGAGTGGAAGAAAATAAAAAAAACAAGAATATTCTCGAAGTAAGTTGATTAATTTATGAATACAAAATACGATACGGGGGCGCCCTTGTAATAGGGGTTTTCTAAATTTGGCAAGTAATTGCCAAATCTTCGATATTACAAAGTGACAGAAAAAAAAAATTCAAAATATAAATAAAGGCGTAAATCATGCTAATCGCTGAAATACGTGTTATTAAATAAAATAGGAATGTCTTGAAGATTGACGAGACTTGGGAAAATTTTTCATTGACAAAATCAGGGACTTAAATTAAGGTATTTGGGTTTGACAGCTGGACCAAACTGCCGAAGACCATTTTCCATGTGATCCGACTCATCGAGACCTTTCTATCACCTACTCGTGGGGCCCGTAACTCCAATCATAGCCCATGTTTTTGCTCCTATAAAATTTGAGCCTTTTCTACCTTGTCATCCCTTATCTAGCTAGTTGGTCCATGTAAGACTATAGGAGTCCGCAGTTCGGAGACCCACTCATCATCATTTTTAAACAAGATATATAATTTGGAAAACTTACAACTACTCTACCCAACGTGGCATTGTCCTAAGCCGCATGCCATTGCCTAAGAAAACAGAACGATAAAATTCAGTTGGACAACATGTAGACAGACATCTACCGGATCCTATGATAATTAGAAAAGAATAAGTTTATCATTGTGTGTGAATCTTAATATACGTATTTAGTTCCTCTTTCTAGTTGTTGGCCTCGCCGTTAGCATCCTCACCATCATGAGTGTTGACTTCTTAATCTCCATTGTGACAAGACAAGCATGTTCGATAGTCGTTTTCTCTGTTGGATTTTTGTAATTATCCTATCCTATATATTAATGTACCAATGCTCATGAATAGTGCTGTTTTTTTTTTCCCGTTTTATACTCTTTATAAATATTGTTTACCAAAGCTATTTCAAAATTAGTTGCAGCCCGGTTGGATCTCTTATGTCCCTTATACAGCTGTAACCCGGGCTCGAATCTCTTGCACAACGTTTTTGCACATTTATTTTTTGAGACATCTCCATGTATAACTTGTGTTGTGCCGTTATTGGGGTGCTTGGGCGGTGGTGGCCTCATCACTATTTCCGGCCACGTGTCTTTCTTCTACCCAACCTCACACCTCCATTAGACAATAAAAACAGATCGACAGAGTTGCTTTTTGGTTCCTTTAATTTGTTTAGTAAAGGCAGGAAAACACAAACTCCAAACTAAGACCCCCAAAAGGGTTTGTAGTCTGTAGACAATAATAATCACTGAAACTTCATCACTCCGTCAATCAATGGCGTCAGCCGGAAGCGGAGGCAGAACGATTAGGGTTCTAAATATTATCACGCAACCAGGGTATAAGAACCAGAGAGGGCAGATCAAGCTACAACAAAATATTCGAGTTCAATTACACCATTCAAAACCAACCATGTCAGATGATGTTCACTTCCGTCACTGGACACCTCATGGAGATGGAGTTTGAAGGCCGGTACCGGAAATGGCATTCGTGTGATCCCGTTGATTTGTTCGAAGCACCTGTACAGAAACACGTTCCTGAGGTATTATTTATTAAGTGTTTCGTTAGGCTTGTGAATGTTTATTGTTTGATTAGGGTTTAATTGGGGTTGTGGTTTTAGGGGTTAAAATGTCGATTTGGCAGTAGTGGATGCTTATATTTGGTTTGGCATTACCTATCAAAATGTGTCCATGTTTTGTTTATTTTGGGGAATTGGGGTAATTAGGCATTCTTAGGGGTCTATAGATGTAGAGGAGAAATGGTTTTGATTTGTTGGTTTGTGGGTTATATGGATGACGTGTTGGTGAAGAAAGTTGCTAGAAGAAGGAAATCGGTGTTAGAATGTCGGTTTTGCAGTACGATACCTGGTTTTCCATTACATATCAATATGTGGCTCTATTTTGTTTATGGAATAGAATGTTATTCTTAGTTTAGGACTTTGCCATCAACAAACAATATTTTCTATACAGTTTTCGCAAATGTGTGCCGGAGGTTTTTTTTATTAAGTATCTCATTTTTTGTGTGAATGTAGGAAATTAGATTTAAAAATGTGTATAGTTTAGTTAATAGGAATCAGGATCAGGATGGAAGTTGCGTTAGAGATTGGTTAATGAGTTGGGGTTTATTTGTGTTTATTGTACAATGTGCACTTATAGGGTTAAGAGGCGTTGTGGTTTGACTTTTTAGGTCAAATGGTTGGTTTATACTTATGGATTTCAAGTTATCTCTTTGTAACTTAGTTTATTTTGTATTAAATCTTCCTGTAAAAAATTGGCTAATACCTGCATAATATTTTATTATTGCCTAAACATAAAAATGACATCATTTGATTAATAAATAATTCGTTTCCCTATTTTAAAGCCCAAATCGACTCATTAAACTTATGAAGTAAGCACGTTATTATTTAAGAACCTGTCAATAGTATGTTCAAGGGGGTGATAGGAAATGGGGGTACAATCCGCTTCTGGGTTGATAAATGGTTTGGAGATGGGCCGCCTATGAATCAGTTTCCTCGACTGTTTGTTTTGGAGTCAAACAAAACAGCCACTGTTGCGTCGAGGTGTGGGAGTTGGCAATGGAAAAGAGAGCCGATTGGTAATATGGAGTGGGCCGAGTTGCAGGGCTTCAATAACATAGATGGGTCTGTGCTTCTCGGTTCAAATGCAGATAGTTGGCATTGAGAGGGCGCTTCGGATGGTTATTTTTTGGTCTCTTCTTGTAGAACTTTTATCTCAAAACATGCAGTACCGTATTACCCGTTTGAATGGGTCGAAGAGGTTCCAAAAGAAGTGAGCATTTTTTGTTGGCGGGCTGAACAAGACAGGTTAGCAACGTTGAAAGGTTTACTTAGGAAGGGCATTATTCAGGTGCAGCCAAGATGCAGACTGTGTGAGCAAGGATAGGAAGATGCGGACCATGCTTTTACGGCGTGTTTGGTGTGCTTGGTAATATGGCAAAAGGTGAGTCGATGGTGCCAAACCCCACAGTTGTTCACGTTTAATGTTAGAGACCTTCTGGTGTGGTTTAAAAACAAAGACATTGCAACCAAGAAAAGAAACCTCTAATAAAGACTTTGGTGAAATGTGATGAGATCTTTTGCTGACCAAAAAAGAGAACCTCTAATAAATATTAGACATAGTATGGAATTGCAATAGTTGTATTTAAAGTATAAGTAGTGACATTAAAATTTAAAAATAAATTAACATTATACAATATATAAATTATTGTTCATTCTGAATTAGATGTTAACAATAGACGAGTCTGTTAACCTGTTATATATTAACACTTTCTTAACTGTTGCTTGCTAAGACTGCACAAACGGGTCTAAGACTGTGCATCCGTGTTCAAACAACACAATTATGTACAACCTGCATAAATGGGTCACAATCATTTGTCATTGTTTACTCATTTTATTCTCTGTGCGCTATATTTATTGGTTTTGTGTTGTCTTGGCGATTTAATTTTTATGTATGAAAAACGCATGATAAATATGTTACCAACAAACATAACTGCGCAACAAAGTTTATAACAATCGCGCAACGCGCGATACCGAATACCCACTAGTTTAAATTAATTAATTACAAAAGCAAAGAAATTAAAAGACTTAAACTAATGAAACTGGACTCAATGTTTTTAAAACCGGACCGAACGTCGAATTGGATGTCGAACCGATTTCCTTACCGGTTCATTTGTCGGAGCGGTCAGACCGGTCGAACCGGATTTAAGAACCGGATATTAATTTAATAATTAAATATATATATATATATATATATATAACATAAATTATTTATGCTTATTTTTATTAAGCCCATTTTTTTAGCCTCTGTCTATTTGGACACCCTTGAAATCTATTTGGACGCCCTGTATATGCCTCGTATAGGTCTATACGAGGCATATAAAAGACAAAAGGCTGAACACTGACTTCAAGGCAATGAATGTCTGCAACATGGTACTCATACGACCCATATAGTGCTATATGAAGAATATAGGGTTTACATTTTTTATTTTTCAAACTTAGGGTTCGGTCTACCATGTGGGTCGGATATTCCAAATATTGGGCTATACGAGGGCAATATGAGGATTTTTTTTCTAACGAGTGCAATACGAGGAGTACTTACAATACTATTACGAGGGCAATACGAGGATTTTTTTTTAACGAGTGCAATACGAAGAGTACTTACAATATTTCTACATATACTTTTTGAAGTTGAACGGACTCGTCTCAATACGTCAATAACAGTCTGAATATATTACGTATACTTTTTGAAGTTGAACGAACTCGTCTCAATACGTCAATAACAGTCTGAATATAATTACATATACTTTTGAAAGTTGAACGGACTCGTCTCAGTACGTCAATAACAGTATTAATTTATTACGTATACTTTTTGAAGTTGAACGGACTCGTCTCAGTACGTCAATAACAGTCTGAATATATTACATATACTTTTTGAAGTTGAACGGACTCGTCTAACTACTTCAATAACAGTATTAATATATTACATATACTTTTTGAAGTTGAACGGACTCGTCTCAATACGTCAATAACAGTCTGAATATACGTATATTACGTATACTTTTGGAAGTTGAATGGACGCGTCTCAATACGTCAATAGCAGTATGAATTTATTACGTATACTTTTTGAATTTGAAGGGACTCGTCTCAATACGTCAGTAACAGTTTGAATATATTACGTATACTCGTCAATAACAGCCTGAATATATTACGTATACTTTTGGAAGTTGAACGGACTCGTCTCAATACGTCAATAACAATATGAATTTATTATGTATACTTTTTGAAGTTGAACGGACTCGTATCAATACGTCAATAACAGGGATTTGAATTTATTACATATACTTTTTGAAGTTGAACGGACTCGTCTTAATACTATGTATATTAAACAGTTGGTTTTGTTTTTTAAATATTTTTTTTCCATTTTTTAAATAGTTTTGATTTTTAACAATTGTATATACAACACAAACACAAATTTACATCACAAACATAAATAACTGAAACTGGTTGTAACTGAATAACTAATCAAGAACTATTAACAACAGTAAATAAACATCACAAACATAAATATCTGAAACTGAATATATACATATCAACCAACAAGTTCATACAAAAGAAGTCATAATAGTACTGAATACAAACATAAAAAACTACTGATCTGCGTCGGGTGCCGCACGTGGCTGGTGGCTCTCTCTCCGGTAATCCTGCGTCACGTCTCCTCTCCGCCTCCGACTCTGTAAGCCACCTAATCCAGTCAAGAATAGTGTCCTGACCACGCCAAAGATCCCGAATACTGAGCTCCATACGACGCATCCTGTCTACAACGTCACGAGGGGCACCCCGGTAAACGTGAGCTGGGTACTGAGGCGGCGCCTGGAGGCGCCGCCTCATCCTCTACCTCTGGCTCTAGGTCAACCTCAAACGGGCCATCCACGTCCTCCACCATATCCTCCTCAACATCCCAAGGATAAGGTGGGATGACCTCCGGTAACTCCACCGGCTCAAAAATCTCTCCCTCGGCATTCTTAAAACGCCGAACCATCCCAGCGAACTTGCGCTTAACGCGCATGCCGATAATCGTCCTACGATACAACTGAGATGGCTGGAGCGGAGGTCGCAAGTGGGGGTCACCATTAGGGAGAGGCCCCAAGTGACGGGCGAGGACGGTGACATACGGACCGCTGTATAACTCTCCCCGCTGTTGACGGTGGTATGCGGAGGCAAACCAATCCGCCATACAACGCGCGAGCGTGCACGGCCTCCGATATAATAGACAGTAAAGATAAAAGAGGTCTGTCCTCGTGCACCACTCGCGGGAGTTATGGCGTGGCTGGATCGACGTAGCGATCAACTGGTGCATATATCGGTAGAGGGGGTCACGAATGGCGATCACCCTGCCATTATCCTTCTGAAACCGGCGACCAGGAGCTACGACCGCCCAAAACCCAAGCAACGTAGGCCTAGACGCCGCGCGTATACCGTCTTGATATAACGCGGTTGCCGTCTCAGGATCAGTGTAAAACCCCAACTGCCACGCGAACTCGCGTAGGGACATCTGGAACGTCTACAAGGCAAGACGGAAGGTGATCTCATGGAAAGGATCCGCAGGATCATCGTCCTCCTCCGGTCGATCTGCTAGTTGGGCGGTAAAAGTAAAGGAAGACAGGAACTCCACGTCTAGCTCCCGATATGTCGGAGTATGCGCACTATCAAACAGA
Organism: Ambrosia artemisiifolia; assembly: GCA_032199755.1. Lineage (NCBI taxonomy): Eukaryota > Viridiplantae > Streptophyta > Magnoliopsida > Asterales > Asteraceae > Ambrosia > Ambrosia artemisiifolia. Next base: position 45,323,991 of record CM063517.1, on the reverse strand, counting down.
CGGCTCCAGGGCGTATCAGTGCCGATGATATCTCGTGCCCGTGCCAGCTCACCAAACTCCTCCAACGCAGTATAAGAAACGGACTTGTGAGCTGCGACCTGCATTATGGTAATAACAACAATAATAATAACAGATGATAATAATAAATAATGATACATAATAATAATTACAAATAATAATTAACAATAAAGAATAATAATAATAGTAATAATAATAATAATACTTGCATCCTCCTAAGTTTCTGACAGCGACGCCACGCCTGGCTGCCAGCAGGAAACTCCAAGTACGGGTGACCTAGAAGTGGGTCAACCTGTGGTGGTGGTAGCAGTGGTGGTCCCGCTCCCCCTCCCTCCTCCCCGTCAAAGTCCGTGTCCCCTTCATCAAAGAAATCCACCATTCTACGTTATTTTTAAAAAAATTAATGTTCTTTTAATAAAAATTATGTTATTTTTAAAAAATAATGTTATTTTAAAAAAATTTATATTATTTTAAAAAAAATTTGTTATTTTAATAAAAATTATGTTATTTTTAAAAAATAATGTTATTTTGAAAAAAAAATATTTTTAATAAAAAACTTGCATATAAGTTATTATTATTATTAATATTAATGTAAAAGATTAATAAAATTAAAAAAATATGAATGAATATGCCTCGTATTGCCCTGTATGAGGCATATTCATTCATCTTCAAGAAACAAACCCAGATCTGATCATCCTCATCAGCCCCGAATTCAAGTTTCATGAATGAATATGCCTCGTATAGCCCTGTATGAGGCATATTCATTCATCGTTCATCATCAGCCCTTAACCCTGGTCATAACCCTCTAATTAATACCCAAAATCAAACCTAGATCTAACCTAGATCAATCAATCAACTAAGCTAACCTAATATGTGTGAAAAAAATAAAGAAAACGTACCTTAATCGAACCCAAATCCACCACCAAGTGTGTTTGAGTGTGTGCTTTGATCTTGTGTGTGTGTTTGAGTGTGTGTTTGTGTGGTTCGTATGGTTGGTATGAGGAACGTATTAGGGGTGTTATGGGTCATGATATGCCTCGTATAGATCAATACGAAGCATATAAGGGTCACGCATCCCTTACAAGCCCAGTATCAGACTCAATACTAGACCTGTTATATGCCTCATATTGGGCTATACGAGGCATACACTGGGTTTTTTTTAAATAATTGAATACTTGTTTTACCTTAAAAATTCTTAAAAAAATAGCTTTATTCATTTGAATAGAATTTGAAAAAAAAAACAATTTTGTAACCAATACGCGTCGTGTTCAGCGTTTTCTTTCGTTTAGCCGAACCTAACAAAATAAGCAAAATAAAACCGAAATGCATTGTTGAATCGATTTATGAAAATACAACACCTTTCGAAAACACCGAAATGCATCGATGAATCGATTAACGAAATAAAACTCTTTTTATATAAACGGATCAAACTCGGCAAAAACAAAGCAAACATCTTTAAAACCTAACAAAATAAGCTAAACAAAACAAAAAAACCGAACACGCATCGTATCGGTAACAAAATCTAAAAACTTTAATCACATAGGATTGGAAACATAAAACAAATTTTTTGTAATTTTTTTTAAAGTTAGTTTAGTATATTTAATAATTTATAAAAGATAAAAAAAACATTGGTATTCTTCGTATAGCCCAATATGAAGCACATAACAGGCGTAGTATTGGGTTGATACTAGGCTTGTAACCAATACTTGACCCTTATATTCTTCGTGTAGCCCAATACGAGGCATATAAGGGTCAAGTATTGGTTACAAGCCTAGTATCAACGCAATACTAGGCCTGTTATGTGCCTCATACTGGGCTATACGAAGAATACCAATGTTTTTTTTATCTTTTATAAATTATTAAATATACTAAACTAACATTAAAAAAAATAAAAAAATTACAAAAAATTGTTTTATTTTTCTCAATCCTATTTGATTAAATTTTTTAGATTTTGTTACCGATATGATGCGTTTTCGGTTTTTTTTGTTTTGGTTAGCTTATTTTGTTAGGTTTTAAAGATGTTTGCTTTGTTTTTGCCGAGTTTGATCCGTTTATATGGCAAGTGTTTTATCTCGTTAAGCGATTCATCGATGCATTTCGGTGTTTTCGAAAGGTGTTGTATTTCATAAATCGATTGATCGTTGTTTTCCAGTCTAGTCGATAAATTTAAAATTTTTGCCGAGTTTGATCCGTTTATATGAAAAGTGTTTTATTTTGTTAATCGATTCATCATTTGTATTCACAAGTGTAAAAAAACAACATAAACCTAAATAACTAAAACTAAAATAACTTTTATAACACATAGGAGGCGGTTCTAAACACAAAATTACCGACGTAGCGATGTACCTTAATAACTAAGACCAACCTCCAGTTCTTGAAGAAGAAAAAAAATCTTTTCTTTTTTTTTTTATTTATAAAAATTCAACTTCTTTTTGTTTCTATCTTTTTTAATTTTCTTGAATTGGGTTTGCATTTAATAGCTGAAACTATTAATTTAAAAAAAACATTTAACTTAATAGTTGAAACTATTAATCTAATAGCATCAAAAAAAAAAAAAATAGTTGTAACTACTCTCCAAAAAAAAAACCATAACGAAAACATTTAACTTAATAGTTGAAACTATTAATCTAATAGCTTCAATTTAATGAAATTCAATAATAGTTGTAACCATAAAGAAAACATTTATAAAAATAAATCCAAGTTATTAAATGTTGGATGGACTTGTGTTATGGTTACAACTATTAATCTAATAACTTGGATTTAACTTATAAAAATGTTTTCTTTATGTGATTGAATTAAGTGTTATTTTTGGCCAAAAAGATGCAAACCCAATTCAAGAAAATTAAAAAAGATAGAAACAAACAGAAGTTGAATTTTTATAAATAAAAAACAGAAAGATTTTTTTTTTCTTCTTCAAGAACTGGTGGGCTTGGTAGGTTTGGACATACAAGGTAAAAATCATTTTTGAATTTCATTAAAATCCATAAGTAAATTAATAACATTTAGAACGTTTTATCTATTTTAGAAGTGTATTTATTTTTATAAATAATGGGATAAATATATTTAGTAAAACAATATGTTTTAATTAAATATTCCTTATTTAATTATAAATCTTAAAAATAAATACATTTAATAAAATAATGAATTAATTACATGGTTTGTCCATGTGGTTTCTCTAAAGTTTCATGTTTGGGTACTAAGGGTTTTGTAAATGAAGTTTATTACATAATGGCCCCTCTAGTTTATAAAAAGGCATTTTAATCACTTTAACTAAAGTTAACAGAAAATTTAACGATAGTTAGTATTAGTACCTAACATTGTTACAAAAACAAACCTTAATACCCATTTTCGTTACAAAAACTAAACCATGGGGCCTAAAGAAGTTAAAAAAGTTGCTTAGTACCTTAAGGCGTTATTATATGAAAACCACAGACACCATCCGTGTAATTTTGTCTAAAAATAACCAGCCGGTCTGGTCCAAACAGAGCGGTTCCCGGTCCGACCCCCTAGTCCCCGGTCCAACCGGGCGGTTCAATGCAACACCGATCCTTTGTGTTGACCCGACCCGTCCTCACCTCTGGAACCCGGTTTGACCAGTCGAACCGGTCGGTCCGGTCCGGGTTTCAAAACCTTGACTGGACTGCCTCATCTTTGGAAACTATGTTGGCAATCAGGATATTCTTATATATTCACCCCTAGTATCCTAGTGGCTCCCGGATCATTTACTAAGACTAACTAGAAGGACTCCTAAAGGCTATTAATCTCACAGATTGATTAGATCACTTCTCAGTCTCACTAATTATGCTAAAGTACTTACTAGATTCATTTAGATTTCTCACTCTCCAATCACAAATATACACTATAAAGTGCAAGGAGTAAAATGTAAAGTCAATCTATGACACAGATCAGCAAATAATACTAGAGAACCTAGAAAGACCTGATCTCTCAGTGTTTCTAGCCTTAACCTCTAGCACCAACGACAAACTTGTACCAATCATCTCTCAGTCTTAAGAACGGGAAGAATACAATTACCTATAAACTCCCAATGAATGTTCATATGGAATTCACGCCTAAAACCATAAAGTAAACTACAAGCACAAAGCAAGTAATTCTAACAATCATCTAAACATGAAAGACATTCATTAAGAGTATTCACATTAGGTTCACTATTTCCATCCACCAAATTACACTAAATAACCATGTTTTCTCTCTTATTTTCAATTAAGTGACATTTTTTATACCTTTACCGTTACCATTTATATCTCCTCCACTTATAATAAATTTAAAATATATTAAAAAAATAAATAGGGTGGAACAGTGTTTTTTCTAAACACGGAGATGAACAGTAACATTTTTATTCTCCTCCACTCACAATCTTTAAAACTACATTTTTAAAATATGCTGGAGCTGATGCAAATGTTCTAAGACACTCATGGAACATCAAAAGATCGTAAATTAGTAAAAAGTATGCACACACATCATAGAATCCTAAACAAGTCTCTCACTAAACCATAAATCAAAACCAAAACATAAACCAGAATCAAATAATCATCATCTTTAACCTAGATAGTAATTAAATATTTAGCTCATATTAAATCTGGAAAAAAATTGGTTTGAATGATAAATGAAGCATATTCATAGTATTCGAAAACACAAAGCATTCAATAACCAAACTAATAATAAAAACAAGGTGTTTAGCCAGGCGCGCGTTGCGCGCTGCAAAACCCACACCTAGCCTTAGTATCAAAACCAATATTTGGTACATATTACATACACAAAGTGTTAACTAACTTCCAGCCATCAAAATACATGTATCAACTATCTAGTGTTGCTATTTTTTAATCAAAATATGAACATTAATAGTCCAGGGTTGTTAGTCTATAACATCCTGTCTTTTACTGAAGTTGTATAAAAAGAAAAGTTCTTGGTATCATGATTAACTTTATTCTGCATTCTTGCTAGTGTTTTCCATCAGTTGTAGACAATTACTTGTAATCAACTTTGACAATTACACTGTAAGAAGTCTAGATGAATCAACATATTCAGCATATCATTTAACAGCATTGCCTATACATCAAATCTCTACATCATCTGCAACTCACAACAACCCATCATGGAATTAAAGAAAATTTTCTTTGGATCTATCAGCACATACCCTTTAAGATATGAACCTCTTCAATACAGTTTCACATTATATTTTTGTGTCCGACATGAAAATTCTCGTCATACTCCTTTACAAACATCATGAGACTATTACATTGCATGTAAAATTAAAACACGTGCTACGTTCCGATCTAGACAAATTTATATGGCAATTCCTTTAATTGGGAACATACAATATATTACGGTTTAACCATACATCTGAACACTCCCAAAAGGAGTTTCAAACATCATTATGCGACTACTTGTTAGATGATGCTACCAAAACACACTTAGTAGTGTGTGTTGCTGCAAGTTTCTTGCTGATATATTTGTTAAAAACAACAAAGATGATTGTAATGACTTGCTTAAATTGGTCGCATGCATACACGCTAAATGTCTAATAACCAGCTAAATACCTACAAAAGACAATGAACCTCCAATCAATAGTAAGCAAATACCTACATCGGCCAACAGTAGTCGCAACACCGAACATCAAAGACTACACCTAGAGATAAAGCAGAACCAAGTGTTAAAACACAAATCTGAAAAATGCATCCACGAAGAGCGAACATGATTATAATAAACACAAATTGCATGAAATAATCAAAGAACCTATAAAAAGGTTTAACAACACTTTCACACCATTATTGTTATAGGCACATTTAGCCAAATTCCCTTTTTACCCTGCAATTAGAATAAAGAAACTTATAATAATTGCGTAAGATAAAAGGGTATCTTAGGAACAAATTATATCAGCAAGACATTAGCACCAGTGCATAAACAAACTTCACCTCTGTTCTCCAAACCGAAACAGACAACTGAAGGATAGATGCATAGACATTAGTCTCAAACAGTAGCAACAACACCACCATACTCATCATGAAATGCATCACGAACTCGACTTTCCGTATACAAACTCAGGTTTTTACTTGACCCAGCATACGATTATATAAAGAAAGACGCAGGCATGCCTCCTGTCGAGGACTCCACATCTGCGCTAGTAGGGTATAAGTAAGCGCATATCAGGCAAACAAAGGTCCAAATAGCGGGACGCAAGTTTTTCCACTGCTCATTCCCTTCGATAATTAACGTATACGGTAATTTTCGTGCTTATGAGCGTGTGAGGTGGTCAACTCGCCACAACAGAAATTAAGATTGCAAGTTAGCACTTGCCATCCATCCATTTTGCAATAGCGTGGTTTGAATGCCACCTTAATTTGAATTTATCTACACATTCATATACTGACCACCAGCTTAGTAGTTTTGAACAACATATATCATCAACAAACCAAAGAGTAAGGATTGCAAATTATAAACCCAAACCAAGATAACCAACATAAAACAAATCCTGTGGCAGGTGACTCAGTCACCACTGATTCAGACAAGTGGCACGACTAAAGTTAACAATGCGAAACGTAAGTTATAAAGAAACATAATACAATGGTACATCTTCGTGTCATGGTGGTGCTCATGGCAACTGAAAATGTAGTCGAAAGTAGCCGAAAGCCGGAAACCACATCATAAACAATTCAATATGTATAGTAAAGTTAAAACAAAATACATAGTCGTATAAATTGAGTTCCGAATTTCGAAAGTAAGTGCATGCTATGGCTAAAACAAAATACAGTCGTATAAACTGTGTTCAGAATTTCGAAATAAGTGCATGCTATGACTAAAACAAAATACATAGTCGTATAAACTGGGTTAAGAATTTCGAAATAAGTGCATCCTATGGCTGCAGAGTGGGTTGCAGATCGACATCTAACATCCACCAACCCTGCCACGCCTAGGCAACACTATCATCTATTTTCACAAACACAAACTAAATACAGTTGCAAACAACAAAAATCACATAAACACCACATACCGTTGCAGACTCAATTGTGATGGGGAACATTTTACACTTTCTACTACATGTGTCATCCTTCGCAGCAGGGAGCAAAACATTAGATTTGATTGGAAGATTATGATGATAGCTTCCTTTTTTTTCCTTATCTTTTTCTTTTTCAATACCTATTAGTGATTTGTGCATAAAAGAATCAGATGACTCGAATTGTTTTGTTGGTAATTGGCTGTATTTTCTATTTTGTCTATTTTGTTTGTAACGGGTCAAAACGCGGATTGTCTATTGTGTGGATACCTATTACTCTATTAATGATTCGTGCATCACTGAAGGTTAAAAGAAAATAGTCCTCCTTCCTTTATGTTTTGTAGCATGTTGTAGACATATAAAGTAATAATTAGACAATGTTGTGGCGTTTAAGTGGGAAATCTTACTCTTATTGTTTTTACCATTGGATGCAACGATACGGGACTATCATATCCACCATTCCACAGCAGCTCATGACTCATGAGTTTCATAAATTTATTGTGAGCCAAAAAAGAAATATTCCTATTATATTTGTTTTAAATTTGATACACAACTTATATTATTTATAACATTATTCGGTTCTTAAATCCGGTTCAACCAGTGAATACTTTGAAAGACACAACGTTTTAATGTGTAAAGTAGTTCTAGAAATTTTTAAACAATTGAAATTTGAATTTTTTTTTGGTATATTTGTCAATGTATTAGAATTTATATTATAAGTTTTGAACCCCACGGACGGTTAGACTAGTGATTTAACATAAGCTTATATACTTGCAACTTGTGTTTTGTTATCCACCTTCAGTAGCGACTAGCTATGCGTTTAATTAATCGTTCACTAATAGCATTGTCTTGTTTTCAATCACCATCCCCATTTCTTCTTCCCATAAACATCATCATCAAGTCTTCACTATTTCAATTTCACTGCTTGCACTCATATTGTGATCATTTTAATACCAAAGAACTAATCCCATCTAAACCCACTAACGAATTCCACGTGAGAATCATTCATGGTACGGTAACAAAGAATGGTTCCATTCATCACTCTAATGTGAACAACTATTTATTGAGTTTGTATGTAAAATCCAGTAATTTAAGAAATGCCCACCAACTGTTCGACGAAATGCCTGTGAGAGATGTACAGACTTGGACAATCCTTATTGCCGGGCTTTCTAGAATTGGGTCATTTGATCTTGGGTTAAATTTATTTTCCCAGATGATGAAACAAGGTGTTACTCCAAATCAATTCACGTTTTCGAGTGTTTTAAGGTGTTGTGCCGGTGCGAATGAACATGGTAATGGTAAGACGATTGTTGGTTGGATATTGAGAAATGGGGTGTGTTTGGATGTGACATTGGAGAATTCGGTACTTGATCTTTTTGTGAAATGTGAGGCTTTTGATTATGCTACAAAGTTTTTTGAACGGATGAGTGTTAAAGATGGCGTTTCGTGGAACATAATGATAAGTGCCTACTTGAAGAATGGCGATTTGGAGAAAGCTTTAGGGGTGTTTTGGCGATTGCCGTTTAGGAATGCAGCAAGTTGGAACACTATTATTGATGGGCATTTGCAAAACGGGCAGGAATTTATTGCGATGCAGCTTCTGTACCAGATGGTGAAAACAGGTCCAGATTTTACAAATGTTACCTTCTCTATAGCATTGTTATTGGCATCTTGTTTTAGTTATGTTGAACTCGGAAAGCAGATTCATGGTCGATTGCTGAGAGTTGGAATACATGATGCGTTTATTGAGAATTCGCTTATTGACATGTACTCCAAATGTGGTGAAATGGAGAAAGCAATGACGGTTTTTAAGACTTCAAATCAATATATGGATGACTCTGTGTCTGTCAGCTCGATTGTTAGTGCTTACATTCAACACGATAGGATAGAAGACGCTCTGAAAGTTTTTACTTGTATGGTAAATGAGCACAGTGAAGTTGACAAATTTACCCTCACGAGTGTAATTTCCGCGTGCGCTGAAGCTGGACTTTTGAATTTTGGTCAACTTATACACACGTATATATTGAAAAGTGGGCATAAACCTGATGTGTTTGTAAGTTCATCGATGATTGACATGTATGCGAAATGTGGACGATTACAATCTGCTTGGGTAATTTTCAAAGAATCCAAGATTCGAAATGTTGTGTTATGGACCGCTATAATATCTTGTTACGCATCACACGGTGAAGGGATGGAAACGATTCGTCTATTTGAGATGATGGTAAACGAGGGGATCAAACCAAATGAAGTAACTTTCGTAGCGGTTTTAACTGCGTGCTGTCACGCAGGCTTGATTGATGAAGGATGCAGTTACTTTAGATTGATGAAAGATGTTTATGGCATCGAGCCAGAAGTCGAACACTACACATGTATGGTGGATCTTTTGGGCCGAGCAGGTCGGTTAAAAGAGATAAAGGGTTTCATCTTTGAGAACAATATTTCACATATCGGTGCTGTTTGGAAAGCATTTCTATCTTCGTGTCAGAAGCACAAAAATGTTGAAATGGCGAAATGGGTTTGTAGAAAGTTGAATGAACTTGAACCATCTGCAGCTGGACCTTATGTTTTGATGTCAAACACCTTTGCATCTGATTGCAGATGGGAAGAGGCTGCTAACATGAAGGGTTTGATGAAAGATAGGGGGATTAAAAAGCAACCTGGTCAATCTTGGATCCAATAAATCAATTGGAAGACTGAAAAAGATTGTTTGCTTGAAACCTTCAATTTAATTCGCTCAGCCGAAAAGCTTGCGGATTGAAGCTCGCTCATAATCAGATGGTAAGTAAACGAGCAGAGCCGAGCTAGCTTGTTTAAATTTCTAGCCGAGCCCGTGCCCCTATGAGCTTGTTCGTTTGGGTCCCTCAAGTTAAGTAGGCCATTTAAAATCCCATGGTATAGGGAAACCAACCCACCCTCCTTTTGTTTGTTGTACATATCCTGTTCAAGAAATATTAATTTTTTTATTGTTATATCTATGAAACTAGTTTTTATCCGCCGGGTATTTAACCTGGCCAGAATAAATATGGCTGGAAAAAACGTCATCCGTGTGACTCGAACCCACGACGACATAGTTACTTTTAAGCTTTAAAAAATGTAAGAAAAACGGTGGCCGACACACGATTCGTAAATACCAAAAATATATTTACCAAAAAAGTTTAAAACTCAATGCATAAAAAGTTTGGTGCCAAGATTCAAATCCAATATCTTAGACATACAAAGGAATGCACATACGACCAAGGATTTGTACTTACAATTCAACATGAAAATGCACGAACACAGGTTAACCAGCAAGGAACAAATATTACATGTCAAACGAAGACGGGAAAAAGGGAAAAAACTAAGACAGAGACATGAATCGAACTGGAGAGCCTTTGGGTAAAGACATACACCAACCACCGAGCCTTAAAAAAGAAAAAAAAGTCACCCAACTTCTACCATAGGGGAAACCAGGTTTGGTCATAAAAGGAGAGAAAGGAAAAAATAGTGAGGCCAACAAAAGTTGACAAAGTAAAGACAGAAAAAGGAAATTTGAATTTTGCGCTAACATTGCTACAGCATTTCCTCCTCACAACCGACTTTAGTAAAACGCATCAACCCCACATAAATACCACACAGGCACACACAGTTACCCCAAAAAGAAGATTAAGCAACCAAATAACACATTTGCACTGTTAAACCCATCCACGAAGAAAACCAACAACAAACACAACTAAATCACGAACACAGACGGCCATCAAACAATACAAAGACACAAAATATAAGCTCACGGGGTTACCAATTATGCAGCCTGCAAGGACCAGGTGGAAAGAGAAGTAGCAAAGCAGTGACCAAAACCAGATAGGTGCACCATCCAACGTTTCGGATGGTGTCGTGACGTTGTCAAGCTACGCGCCATCGCTGCCGCCACTGGATGTGCCGTCGTCGGCAATGAGCTCCTCCTTTTCCACTGCACCACCATCACCTTCCTTCTTAGCTCCCGTAACTCCACCACCCTCTACACCGCCGTCAACGACCCATATCATATTACCTGTATAGGATCATCACACTATCATTAAGATTGAAGTGAAATGATAAATATGTTGGATATAGTGTCCGATAGTTAATTAAAAGGTTAACGTTAACTAACCCGGTACGATCCGAAGAGTTACACATTGGTACACAAATCAAATAAGTTCACGTGTTGGTGGGATATTATTTATGAAATAATAAGTTAGGGACTTTATAATAAATTAGTTTATTATAAAGGAGGTATTAATAATTAATAGGAGGCTTATTGTAAGATATGTTTTATAGAAGGAGGTTTAAGTAGGGATGGCAATCAAACCCGAACCCGATGGGTAAACCCGAAACCCGACGTATTTGGGACGGGTTTGGGTCGGGTAATCGGGTATGGGTCCGGGTATGGGATTAGTTTTTATTTTTTTCGCGGGTTTGGGACGGGTTTGGGATTTGATGATATACCCGTTTACCCGACCCAATTACCCGATAAAGTATACCCGTTTACCCGATTAGATACCCAATATAATTTCTAATATATAGTTTTAAATATGTATGCATAATATATCTAATTGTCCATCTACATTGTCATCTTATGCTAAAATTACCAAAACGTTAGTATATACTATTTGTTATCTTTGTCTTTGATTGTTTTTATATGATTTAAGTATTTTATATTTATACATTGTAATCATTTACATATATATTTAATAATGGTAAATGTAATTGGTTAATAGTTACCTAATAGATGTCAGTCGGGTTTTTGGTCGGATGTACTTAGTGAGTAAGTTTTAAAAATTAATGGGTTTACCCGAAACCCGCGGGTATACCCGATACCCGATGGGGAATTACCCGACACAAACCCGACGGGTTTTGGGCCGGGTTTGGGACAAGCATACCTAATCGGGTATGGGGTTGGGATTACCTAAACCCGTCCCAAACCCGACCCATTGCCATCCCTAGGTTTAAGGTGCAAACCCTAGCCACACCTTTTGATAAAACATAAACACCTCCTCCTCCCTCTAGAGATTTTTGGCCGGCCCTAATCCGCCGCCTTCCGCCTACCGTCGTTCGATCACCACCACCACCTCTTCCTTGCAAGTTGTTGCTCTCAGTTGGTTCGTGCTCGGTTGTGAAATTCCTACTAGCGAGGATTCGTTGTAACCCATGTGTTACACTTACGGTGTAGTCGTCAAAGGTTGATTACTAAACCCGCTATGGTTGTTTATATTAGTTATTTGTTTATACGTGTTTAACAGTATCCTGATTGGGAATATTTTATTAATCGGATTAATAAAATTAAATATATATTTATATATATAAATCGGCACTCATATATATTGTATATATAATCGATTTTGTTAAGAAAAAAACCACTTCCGCTTTGATATGATACCGTGATTCCCAATAGTGGTATCAGAGCCACGGTTACGTGCGTATAGATGGTAAAGTTATATTTTTTATCTATGTTTTATTTGTCAAAAAATTATTTATGTTGACAAAAGATCAAAAGCTTTTGGTTGTTCATGGATTGTGATGTGAATCGAGCTCTAGGTTTTTGACCCTTGTCATGGTTGTGTTTGTGATGTTTTATTTTTTATTGATTTGTATTTCTATTACGGATATTGGATCCGGTGTAATAGATAGGATTAGAATAGATTTGGTTTTATTGTAATTTCAAATTTATTATTGTAATCCTATAAGTACAAGATCAAGATAAAAAGGCGAACAGGTTCCATGAAGATAGAGATCTCGGGTCAAGTGGGAGTTACCAAAATAGGTTTTGAAACCCTTTAGACTAGTTCGCTTTGTTTCTGGCTAAAACGAAACGGGCGACCTGTTAGGGGCTCGATTCGTTAAATTTTATTATTATGTTTTGTGGTTGTGTTTTATTTATTGTAAATAATCTAGATAACCCAAAATAAATAGAATTTTTCACAATCATGGCAACGGTTTTTTTAAAACAAGTTCATTCGCGATAAAACGACCAACATAGTTTAAATAGGGTATTTACAACTATACTGTGTCGAGTCTTGAAAGGAGTTTCAGTTATCACGAATTATATAAAATTGGACTTTATAAACTATTGTACGACTCGCATCATGCTACAAGTTATTCAAAATATTTATGGTAAATATTAAAATAAATCCCAATTTTAAATTGATGTTTTATGCCACCCTTAACGAGTTAACACTTCATTCTAAATCGAACCCAAAATGTTAGTACTGAACCCAGCATCTGGGCCTCTATCATGAAAGAAGGCAATCATCGCCTTTCCTGTGTAACATAGACCGATGTTACAGTTAACAGTAAAGGACAAAACATCGCTTGTTTATCAAGTGGGCATAGTTGGGATTAAACATACATCGCTTTTAAGCGATGACCCCAAATGGAGAGTTGTATAGTGGACACAATTAACAATCGTTGTTTACCTACCTAACCATACCAGTGGATAGTGCTAAGCTAGTTCACTATGTCTTGATGAATCGGGGTCTCATCCTAATTAAATTTTGCTTTTGGGTTATAAACTAATTAGGATATTTAAAACATAAAATACTAATAAATAAAATTTTGAACTTTGTAGATGTCAACTGAAAACAATTCCGCCTTCCAATTCTCTTTCAATTCAATCTTAGAGAAGGACATACTGAACCACTCCAACTTCATGGACTGGCACCGCAACTTGAAAATTGTTCTCAAGGCAGAGAACAAGTTGTATGTTCTTGAAACACCAGTCCCTGATGAACCCATCAACCAACAAACTGCTGCTTATAGAAACTATGCTAAGCACTTTGATGACTCTATGAAAGTCTCATGTCTGATGTTGGCATCTATGATCCCTGAACTTCAAAGGACCATGGATGAGATGATGGCGTACGAGATGAATGCGCACCTGGTGGAAATGTTCCAATAGAAGGCTCATCATGAGAGGTTTAATGTGATGCGATTGCTCATAACCACTAATATGCAAGAGGGTACATCAGTTAGTGCTTATGTGCTAAAAATGAAGGCATATGTTGATCGCTTAGCTCGTCTGGAATCCCCCTTGAGTGATGAGTTGGCTGGAGATATTATCCTCAACTCATTGCTCAAGTCATATGATTAGTTTATTATGAACTATAATATGAATGTGATGAAGAAGACACGTGCAGAGTTGCATCAGATGCTCAAAATTGCTGAGGTAAATATACCTAGAAATACTTCACAAGTGCTGATGATCAGAGAGGGTCAAGTTAGGAAACCTAACACCAAGAAAAAAGGCTATTAGGGAAAAAGGAAGGTCAAAGGCAAACCTGTTGCCAACAAGAAACCTCCAACAGATGCCAAGCGTTTTCATTGTGATGAAACTGGGCACTAAAAGAGGAACTGTGCTAAGTATTTAGCTGAACTGAAGCAAAATCTTTGCTTTTTCTAGCAAAATATGGGTGTTTGACACAAGATGTGGTTTCCACATTTGTAATGTTTTGCAAGGACTAAGAAAGATTAGAAAGCTGAAACAGGGCGACTTGGAGGTCCATGTTGGCAATGGACAAAGAGTTGATGTGAAGGTGATAGGAGAATATGTTCCTTTACTTCCTTCTGGTTTAGAACTTGTTTTGAACAATGTTTATTACATTCTTAGTGTGACTAGAAATATTGTTTCAGTTTCTGCTTTGCTTGGACAAGGTTTTAATTATCATTTTAATAGCGAATTTATTTCTACTTATTTTAATGTTGTGTTTTAATTTGATGCAAAACCTAACAATGGAATCAATGAGATAGAATTCCAAAACAACAACATATTATGCAACATCTCCCATAAACGTAATAAGTTGAACTTTAATGATACGTATATGTGGCATTGTAGACTAGGTCATATAAGTGAGAATCGTCTTAAACAACTCCAAACCGCAGGAATTCTAGATTCCAAGGGTTCAGAGTCGTTTGGTAAATGCGAATCATGCGTGAGTGTAAATTTAACAAAAGAGCCTTTTTCAAATGTTGGACAAAGAGCTAATGATTTGTTAGGACTTGTACATACAGATGTATGTGTGTTGGGCCATATAATTAGAGGTTTACGTTTGTCTTGGGCTTAGTCTAGTTTAATGATGGGATTCGGCCTTTTGGGCCCATTGTAAGTGACCGCCCTATTAGACTATAAATAGGGGGTTTCTAAGTCTTTTTGAGGTTGCTAGTCCATTTGTTCTTGCAAAATTCAGCTTCAATGATGTAAAGCCAGCCGACACCCCAATGTCTGAGAGACCTAGTCTCACTCAAGATCTGGAAGGAGTAGCCGTAGAAGAAACACTCTATCGTTCAATGATTGGTTCGCTGATGTACCTGACTGCCAGCAGACTAGACATCATGTTCGTTGTGTGTCAATGCGCATGTTATCAGGCTAATCCTAAAACCTCTCATTTACATGCTGTCAAGAGAATCTTTAGATATCTTAAAGGCAAACATAGATTTGGTCTTTGGTATCCTAGGGATTCTTCCTTTGACTTACATGCTTTTTCTGAAAACGATTTTGGAGGTTGTGATATTGACAGGAAATCTACATCTGCAGGATGTCAATTCTTAGGCGACCGGCTTATTGCATGGCAATGTAAGAAACAGCAAACAGTCTTCGTCTCCACAGCGGAAGCTGAATATGTGGTTGCCTCAGCATGCTGTTCTCAGGTTATCTGGATACAACATCAGCTGGTAGATTACGGTTTGGATTTTTCTCTCACTCCTATTTATTGTTATAATGATGCTACTATCCAAATTGTGAAAAATCCAGTTCAATTTTCAAAAGTAAAACATATTGCCATAAAAGAACATTTCATCCGAGACGCTTTTAACCAAGGTTTAATTGTGCCTACACACATTCACACTGACGACAATGTCGCAGATCATTTTACAAAACCGGTTAATCGAGCTCGCTTTGAAGCTCTTTCTGAACTGCTCAAAATGGTCCATTTCGAGGACTGAACTAGTCCTTTTAAAGTTAAAAAAAAGGTCTTTTGGTTTTTCTTAGTCTTAGGTTTGTAAATTTGTTCTTTAAATTTCAATTTTAAGCACAAATTTAGGGGGATGTGTCCTAAGAAAAGATACGAGAGATGAAATGAACTTTCACAAGTTGGATTAAGGCTGACTCACGTAAGACGTGCATCGAAACAGTTTGGCTCTAGTGTGATATGTTGGTAGGCTTGGTCCTGATGGCTGAAATGTTAATGATCTTGTGAAGCACTTAAAGATAAAGACACGACCTCAGTAAGGAATATCACTTGGAATCAAGTACAATCTATATTTGAATGCTTGTGTGATGTCTTGAAACATAACACTGTGGTCTAGGTCTGAAACATTTTCTGAAAAACTCGTGTATCTCCTCTGTTTTGAGTAAGCAAAGAACTGGAGATGCTAGGCAACGAAAGCTTCTGCTGCATCCAGATATATGCTGACCTAGTTTTCGTTGTCGTGCTATAGATCATCTTTCACCTAAAAGAGACCTCAGTGTCCAAAGATGTCCTGGCTGCTCCTCTGCTGCATCCAGATATATGCTGACCTGGACATAGTCAGGATGTCATAAAAGAGACCCTCTAGAGTCCAAAACCCTAAGCCCTTGTCATTTGAGAAATCATCTGACTTGTATATTATTCTAAATCTCTTATTGATCTATTCTTTTCTTCTCTCAATCCAGTCCCAGTCAAGGTTTCAGAACTCTAGAACAGATATTGTGAAAAATATGTGGTAGGGAAACTGCTTGCATGATAGAGAGTACCACTTGATATTCTAGGACTTGATTGTGATTTAATTGAGTGTTCGTACCAAATATATCAAAACATGATAAATAATATCACAGATCATTGTACAAGTAGGCCTAAGGAAATAAGTTTAAGGGGACAAATATACTGGCAAGTGCTAAGGTCAACTCAAGTAGATTAGAGTTGATGAGTGTAGCTCAGCCTGAAACACAGTGATTTGATCTCGTGACAAGAATAATTTTAAGGTTTTTTTTGTTTAAAATAATTTAAGTTAAATATTTATTAGACCAGTTCACGATCTGACTTGGACCCGGTTATAAAACGCACCTCGAATAATTTTAATTGGGGATTGGAATCCGAGTTGTGCCCACCACACGTTTGGTGGGCCACATGAAATCTTGGTTAGACAAAAGGAGGCGGAGGGTTTGTGTTTTCAAAATCATAATCATCATTTTTGTTTTATTTCACACACACACTCTCCAATCATTTTCTCTTAAATATGTCGTCTTCAACAAGATCCTCAAAGAAATCAGGTAATATTCTTCATCATGTGTACTTGTTTGGACATGTTGATGTTCTATTGACGTGCAGGTGTGTAAGACATGGTTTTGAGCTAAGGAATGGGAGTTCGGCGATGAAAAGAGAGGAGTTCGAGTAGTTCAGTCAGCGACGCGTGAGTCTCACGCGCCTGGAAATTCGAGTTCGAGGTGGCGCGTGACCGTTACGCGTCTGGGATTTGTGCTTGTTTGAAGGAAAATTACCAAAATGCCCTCGAACTCCCATGCAAATTGATGATGCTGCCCTTGAACACTATCCTTTTACCAGAACTCATTCAATATTTACAAAACTGCCCTCGAACTCAGATGTGGTTTGACAAGAATGCCCTCGAACTCAGATCTGTTCATCGAACACAGATGGCAAATGACCAAACTGCCCTCAAACTCCCACCTTCACATAGAACTCGCTTGTCTTTTTACCAATTTGCCCTCGAACTCCTTTGCCTTTTTACCAAATTACCCTCGAACTCCCTTGTGCTACTCGAACTCCCTTGAGCTACTCGAACTCATTTTTGTTGGGCTTACTGTTGATCCGAAGCCCACATGGGTCTTAACCCACAACAAATATGGGCCTGATTTGTTAAAACTGAGAAAAGGGGGACCCGTATAACAAATTTTTTAAGCTTTAACAAATTTTTTTAAGCTTTAACTTTGATTTCTAATTTAATTTATTTTATGCAGGGAAAACCACTCCTCATGTGCCAACATTCGAAAACAGTCATAATGTGGTGTGCTATCTTTCTGATCCCCCTGAGGAGTATAGGCAGGAGTTCAAGTCGTTGATTGTGGGCCTTAACACTTGTAGAACCGCACATGCTATGAGAGAAAATCCATTTATTTGCACTGACTGGATCACTGAGTTTTGGGATAACGCAGATGCAAAGAAGAAAGACACTTTGATACGTTCAAGGGTTCGAGGAACTGAGGTGACTATCTCTGAACAAGATATAAGAGATGTATTGCTTTTTGGTGATTCTCCAAACGATCCCGTTAGCTTTCCAAAGGATGAACTCATTCCAGTATTAAAAAGGATGGGGTATGAAGGTGAGCTGTCGGTAGCACCATACTTGAAGAAATTATTTCCGAGCTACTGGAGACTATTAGTTCATATGTATCTGGCTATTTTGGGTGGCAACAAGAGTGGACTGGATCCGATGAGAGTAAAGTATGCCTCTGGAATGGTAGCACTGATTGAGGGTTGGGATTTTAATTACTCCAAATGCATTTTTGAGGATATGATGGTGAATGTGAAAACCCTCAACAAGAATTATTTTTGCAAGTTCCCAAGATTTGTGCAAATGATTCTGGAGTCCAAGTATTCAAACCTTGAGAAGACAGTTGCAACATATGATAAGAAGTGCATGGCTCCTCAAATATTTGGATTAATAAGACAAGTTCGTAAAGACTCAAAGCAAATTTTTGAAGGAAAATTTCCACTAGTTAAGTTTGGGAAATTCAGTGAAATTGTTGAAGAAGCATCGGTTCCCTCATCTGCTATAGTTGCTGAAGACCATGATGTACAGATTTTTGAGCCTCCTCCTGCTAAACAACGGTCACCACCTGAAAATGTGAACTTGTCTGATATTGAGAGTTAGGATGAAGAAGTAATTGAGAAGGGTAATCAGACTGAAGAAGATGAAGAAGAGCAAGTTAATGAAATTGGTTTTGATGATTTGAATGATGATGATGTTATCATGGAGAATGTTACTGAAGTTCCTGCAACAACTGAGGTGGAATTTACTGTTCCTCCAGTCGATGAACTTGCTTAAATCTGTCCGTGAAGCTGAACAAAGTAATCCTCTATTCAAGATCGCTGCTGAGACCAGCTAAAGTTGAAGATGCGGATACTGATTTGCAACCCAGAAAGAGAAGCAAAAGAGATCCCAGATTGACTTCTATTGCTGATGTTGTTGCTGATGCTGAAACCACACCTACTGTTATGGTCACTGATCCTCTCACTGTCCCAGATACTTCCACTACAGTACCTGTCCCAGCAACTGAGTCGTTTTCTCAGTATTTAAGTAAAGCTCCTATTACAGGTAAGATAAATGAAAGTGTTGGATCTTCTAGTGCACCTGACTCAGGAAAGGTGCTGTTTGATGAAGAAGCATTTCAGAGAGCTCAGAATGCTTATTTGGCTGATAAAGCAAAAGGAAAAAGTGTTGATGTTGAATTTCTGACAACTGAAGAAAGAGAAGCTAGTATTGAAGGTATTGATAGTGATGAAGATCTGTTTGCTGAAGTGGATGTTCATAGGCTACAAACTAGAGTCATGAAGTTGGAAACTGATAATGTATGGCTTACTGCTCAAGTTGAAAGTCTTATGGAGACTGTTACTGAGAAGAACCAAAAGATTAATGAGCTGGAGTCAAGCTTGGGTGATGTATCTGCCAGATTGTTGAATCTGACTCGGAAATTGGAGAATAAGTTTGGGAAGGAGTTTTCAGAGACATCTTCATTTGTTGAGAAAGTCATGACACCTGCAGAACATGAACAGGCCCAAAAAGAACATGAAGAACAAATGATGAAGTATTTTAATGATCAGATTCCTCGTGTTCGAGACCGTCGTCCCGGAAGTACGTTTGTCCTAAAAAATACAGCTGAACCTTCCATTGACCCTATGGAAGAACTTCCTGAAAGGTTTGTGACAACTACTAAGGATCGGTTTGATAGGTATGGTAATCGAACAGGAATAAATTGTTCGAGATACAATGATGACAAGGGTGTTTTCGTGGTTCATCGAGGTAATGGAGCTGTGGAGTATTATGCTTCTACTGCCGCATTGAGCTCTTGGACTAAAGTAGATCTGACTGAACTTGCAAAGGCTCCATTCATCAATCAGGTGAGAAATCCTAGAAACAGGATCAGAATCACTTTTCATAAGAAGATTCAGGAGCAAGCAAGGGTGAACTTCAGAGATATGAAGACAGCCAATTCACTTCTGGTCGAGTATAAAGATGTTTTGACACCAGAAGGAAAGCCGTTCAAGACAGTCCAATGGCCTCCTAATGACAAGATGAAGACTATTCCATTGTCTAGACCATTGGATAAAGGGTGTTTGAAAGACATGAAGTTCTGGGTGTATGATCCTACCTCAAGATCTGCAGTAATTGTTTGTGAAAATGATGAGTCTAGAGTCTATGATGTGAAAGACTTGATGAGCCCGCATTCTGAAGACATTGAAATTCTGGTAAAACACCAAATTCAATGTGATCCAGATTATGAAGCGTGTGCAAAATCTTTTACGGGTGCAGTTGCTCAGATATTAGCATTGGGTTTAGGGGCTGATCATAGAGGAAGAGTGGATACGAAGTTGTTTGGTGCTTATGTTAGAAAATCACCTGAAGAATGGAAGAAGGCGTTAGAGAAGAAGAAACGAGCATCAAAGAAGCGCAGCAAGAAGCAGCAGTGAATTCGCCAAGCCAACACAAACCTAGGGGGATATTGTTGGGCCATATAATTAGAGGTTTGCGTTTGTCTTGGGCTTAGTCTTGTTTAATGATGGGATTCGGCCTATTGGGCCCATTGTAAGTGACCGCCCTATTAGACTATAAATAGGGGGTTTCTAAGTCTTTTTGAGGTTGCTAGTCCATTTGTTTGTTCTTGTTTTGTAATCGGCTTTGTGTACCAGACGGTTCTAGAAACCGTGTGCACTTGATCAATAGAAACATTCAGTTTAAAGTTTCTTCTTTGTTCTTTACATACAATCATTGTTTCCGCCTTTGGTTGTGTGTTGTTTGATACCCGGTAGAGAAGATCTTGGACTTACAATGTGGTCCATTTAGAACAATGTCAAGACATGGAGAAAGATACTTTGTTACATTTACTGATGATTTCAGTAGATATGGTTATGTCTATATTATGAAGCATAAACATGAAACTCTTGAAAAGTTCAAGGAGTACCAAAACGAAGTAGAGAATCAGCTAAATAGAAGTATTAAAATGCTTCGATCAAATCGAGGCGGTGAGTATCTTAGTCAGGAGTTCATCGACCATCTAAAGGATTGTGGAATAATTTCACAACTCACTTCGCCTGGAACACCACAACATAATGGTGTGTCTGAGCGGAGAAATCGAACTCTATTAGATATGAATCGATCAATGATGGGTCGAACAACCCTTCTACGCTCCTTTTGGAGTTATGCTTTGGAAACTACCGCAAGACTTGTGAATATAGCTCCAACAAAGAAAGTTGACAAAATGCCTTATGAGATATGGCATGGAAAGAAACCTAAAGTATCCTATCTTAAGGTCTGGGGATGTAATGCTTATGTCACTTTAGAATCTTCGGATAAACTAGATCCTAGAGGCGAAAAAGTGGTTTTCGTCAAATACGCTAAAAGGATCAGTTACCTATTCTACCACCCCACTGAAAATAAGATTTTCAGTAAACGCAGAGGCACTTTCTTGGAGGAAGAGCTTCTGGCGCAAGGGATTGGAGATAATCATGTGGATCTTGAAGACATTCGAGAAACAAAAGTGACTAAACCAGTTGTTCAGACATAACCAGAAGTAACTGATCCAGTTGTTGAAGTTAAGCCTGAGAGGACTCAAGAAACAACAGAAACACCGAGTGTTCGAAGAAGTATTAGGTATCGTCGTGCACCTAAAAGGTATGATGATATCATTATGATAGATGAAGCTGAGCCTGCTACTTACAAAGCTGCAATCTTGGATTCAAAATCCAAGAAATGGCAAGAGGCTATGAATGCAGAGATGTAATCCATGTATGATAACCAAGTCCGGATTTGGTTGATCTACCTACCGAATGTCGGACTGTAGGAAACAAATGGATCTTCAAGAAGAAGACTGACATGGATGGGAATGTGCAAACCTACAAAGCAAGGCTTGTAGTAAAAGTTTTTACTCAGACTCAAGGAATTGATTATGAGGAAACTTTCTCGCCAGTAGCGATGCTTAAGTCTATTAGAATTCTACTTGCCATTTCTGCGTATTATGACTACGAGATATGGCAAATGGATGTCAAGACCGCGTTCCTTAATGGACACTTACTTGAAGATGTCTATATGGTTCAACCTGAAGGTTTTGTCAATCCAATGAATCCTAATAAGGTGTGCAAGTTGAATAAATCCATCTATGGATTAAAGCAAGTGTCTTGCACATGGAATCTTTGTTTTATTCAGAAAATCAAAGAGTTTGTTTTTATCAAAAACGTAGATGAACCGTGTGTTTACAAGAAATCTAGTGGGAGCTATATCACTTTACTCATACTGTATGTAGATGACATACTAATAATTGGAAACAATATCCCTATGCTAAAAGATGTTAAGGCCTGGTTGGGTAAATATTTTGCAATGAAAGATCTTGGTGAAACTGCTTATATTCTAGGAATAAAGATTTATAGAGATAGATCAAAGTGGTTATTGGGTTTGAGTCAAAGTACATATATTGATAAGGTCATACGGCGCTTCTCAATGCAAGACTCAAAAAGGGGGCTCTTGCCCATGGCACATGGAACCATTCTTAATAGCAAGAAGTGTGCAAACACTGAAAAGTAGATATCATGTATGCCATGTTATGTAATAGACCTGATGTCTCGTATGCTCTTAGCATGACAAGTAGATATCAACAGAATCTAGGAGAGAGTCACTGGGCTGTAGTGAAGAACATCGTTAAGTACTTAAGAAGGACTAAGGATATGTTCTTAATATATGGATGACTGGATGAGGAGCTGTCAGTTAAGTGTTATACTGATGCAAGCTTTCAGACTAATCATGACATTTTAAGGTCACAGACGGGATATGTTTTCATTCTGAATGGTGGGGCTGTTACTTGGAAGAGCTCTAAGCAAAGTGTGGTTGCTTAATCCACCTGTGAATTAGAATACAATGCTGCATTGGATGCTACAAAGGAGGCTTCCTAGATGAAGAAGTTTATTACTGATCTCGATGTTATGCCCAACATACAGAAACCAATCGAGATATTGTGTGACAACACTTGTGCCATTGCTCTTGCAAAGGAACCAAGGTCACATCAGACCACTAGGCATATACTCAGAAAATTCCACTATATTAGATAGATAATAGAGCGTGGAGACATCATGATAAACAAAGTTCATACAGATCTAAATCTAGCTGACCCCTTTATGAAGCCTTTACCTCAAGCTAAACATAAGGAGAATGCTGGAAAGATAGGGCTTAGAGTTGCTAGACAGTGGGCATGATCTATAATTAGTATTGGTGTTTTATTTTGAACTAAAACAATTACATTGAATAGTTATTTGATTTAACGGTTAAATGCAAATTTAAATATTTTGTTACTTTGTTCATTATTTGCATGTTTAAATCCTTGAATAAGAGTATTCTAAAATATTTGTAGTCGATCAAATTACATGGGAGTGAATTTGAATGCAAGACTATTGTGAATTGAGTTGATTATATTCATGAGATGAATAACTCAAGGGTTTGAGAATCAAAAT
Source organism: Ambrosia artemisiifolia (assembly GCA_032199755.1). Lineage (NCBI taxonomy): Eukaryota > Viridiplantae > Streptophyta > Magnoliopsida > Asterales > Asteraceae > Ambrosia > Ambrosia artemisiifolia. Next base: position 45,300,243 of record CM063517.1, on the reverse strand, counting down.
TCACAGATATCACTAGGGAATAATATTGGATGTAACTCGCTTCAAAATGATCTCCATGGATCTGTGTCATGAGATGTTTTGATATTGGTATGTTCAAACTGTCCTTTTTCCCAAGGCACATATTAAACTACATTGATCAAGGACTCTCTTTGATGTTATCTAACACTGTGTTGAAACATGGGTAGTAATCCGGCTAGCTTTGGGAGAAATCCAAGATTAAGTGGGAGTTGTATAACGCTGATGGAATTTTGTACTTCTATAGGATTAGAAGTTTAGACATTCTAGCACCCTCATTAACTCAAACTGGTATAAACGCGTGGCCACGCTCGAACTAAGGGTAGTTCGTTAGACCACTTTGATTTAAAGACGACAATAGAGAATGGTTGATCACTATATAAGAATGAATGATCCATGTCTTATGATCAACGGATGTCTATACAAAAGGGATTTATTGATAGAAATATCAGGGCTATAGTATTTGGTTAAGTAAAGTGTTACTTGAATTCAAAGAACTAGTTGACGACTGTAAAGTGTCATACTGTGTTAGGAGCAGGGCGATGCAACTAGGCGTCCAACTCTGTGCACCCTGACTCATTTAATTAAAATAGTCCAAGTGGGAGATTGTTGGATATAGTGTCCGATAGTTAATTAAAAGGTTAACGTTAATTAACCCGGTACGATCCGAAGAGTTACACGTTGGTACACGAATAAAATAAGTTCACGTGTAGGTGGGATATTATTTATGAAATAATAAGTTAGAGACTTTATAATAAATTAGTTTTTTATAAAGGAGGAATTAATAAATTATACAAGGGGGCTTATTGTAAGATTGTGTTTTATAAAAGGAGGTTTAAGATGCAAACCCTAGCCACGCCTTTTGATAAAACATAAACACCTCTTCCTCCCTCTAGAGATTTTTGGCCGACCCTAATCCGCTGCCTTCCTCCTACCACCGTTCGATCACCACCACCACCTCTTCCTTGCAAGTTTTTGCTCTCGGTTGGTTCGTGCTTGGTTGTGAACTTCCTACTAGCGAAGATTCGTTGTAACCCGCGTGTTACAATTCCGATGTAGTCGTCAAAGGTGATTACTAAACCCACTATGGTTGTTTATATTATTTATTTGTTTATACGCGTTTAACCAGTATCCCGATTGGGAATATTTATTAATCGGATTAATAAAATTAAATATATATTTATATATATAAATCGACCCTCATATATATAATCAATTTTGTTAATAAATATAAACTCGCTTCCGCTTTGATATAATACCGTGATTCTCAACAAAATATTATCATATGAACAAGAATAAAAAGATGCAATTAAATGATATAGTTGAGATGTAAATTGGGGGAAATGAAGAAGATCATTACCTTAGCCCCTGTGATGACACGGATTCGATTAATTGCAAGTGAGAAGGTCGAACCCCTGGTGAAGGCGGAGGAGGTGGGGTATGGACGAAAGTGGGTGGCCGCAGTGGTAGGTTGAAGGGCGGCCTACAGACAAGACAAAACTGCAGTGGTGCGGTGGCCGTCGTTGTGCGTGGCGGTGGTGTTTGTTTGAGGTTATAGATAGATATACAGAGAGTGTACGTGTGTGAATGGAAAGTTTAGGAATGCATAATTGACTTGTACGTAAGCTTCACCTTGCTTGTACAATGTGAGACAGTAAAACGTACTCACATCAGAATTGGCAAATGTATTCTTATATAATACATAGTTTTTCAAAATTTTCGAAATTACTAAATTGGGTCGAGGTTTATCCAAGCCAAGCTCAAGTTTCAGCTCATTTAGACTTTCGAGCCGAGCCAATTCATTTGACTAATTGACTTCGATCTCAAGTAATAGGTAGCTCAATTCGGTCACTCGTTATGTAACGTTGAATTTTTAATTACGAGCTCAGAATCTTTAGAAATTTTCAGCTCTAATATACGTGGATAGTCTTAGTTTGGCTAGCTGATCTATATTAAAAGGATGGCGGGGTTTTAATTTATAAAAACCATAGATTTCTAGAACTACAAAATAGGGTTAGGATCAAATACACAGGGAAAGAAAAATAGGAAGTTGTAGGAAGGGTATCATATGGACTCTAAGTCTGTGTGTAGTGGTTGCTTTTAAAAGGGCGTTTTGAATTTTTTATTCCCCATAGCGCCCCGAACACCGCCCCCGGGGCGTTTTGGGCGGGGGCCGTTTTGAGCATACCGGCGTTTTCAATTCTAAATCAATTTTATATTATTATTTTTTAATCAGTTTTATACCCCCTTTTTTTACACCCAATCAAATAATAACACATACAATCAAATAATAATATTTTAATCTCCATAACCCCCCTCACCCACTACACCCTCTTTTTCCATAACCCCACTTTTATTACTTTTTAATATTTTAATACCACAACCCCCACATAACCCCCCACCACTACACATGCCCTAATTGAACACATTCAAGCGGCATTGGAACCGTCTCATCTAACCCTACGATGTTAGTTTTTAGGTTTTTTTTTATCTTTAGCTTGTAGTTTTTAGAAATTACATTATATCATTGTGTCTTTTATATAGTATTGTGTGTTTTTCTTATTTTCATCATTGTGTTATTTTTGCGATTCATTGTGTCTTTTTTCTTCAGCATTGTGTTATATTTTTTGGCATTGTGTTATATTTTATGGCTCATTGTGTCATATTTCGTGATCTATTATGTTTTTTTGTATCCTTCTCACCCTTCTCATTTTTGTTACACTGTGTAGAATAACTTAACCCTACAAAATACTATGACATGAATAGAGAAGTATGTTCTAATCGTATTTTAGTACATTTCATGATGAGTCCTGAGTTTGTTTTTCTTAACAGAAAAGGAAGCACATTATTATTACGAATAAACGCTTTCTAACCAAAAGTTAGAAACACAGAATACCAATACAAGGTCGTCTTCACTATCTTATCTATGAGAATTAAGAACGACTTGAAATAAATTTACTCTTCTTACCAACGATTGAGTAATCGATAATCTATATCTATTTTTTTTTGGAAGGTAAATTTCATTATAACAAGACACGGGAAGCCCTCGAAAAAAGGACACCCGGCCAAACAAACGAAATTACATCGAATCTAAGGGATATTTACACCAATCCTTCCAATCTAGGTTATTGACATTAGTTCTATTTTTATACCAAAAATACGAAGTCATTTTGATACTTTCGAAAACCTCTGGGGCTCGCCGCCTTCTCTCTTGAAACACACGATCATTACGCTCTTGCCAAACAATCCACAAAGTAGTGTAAAGAATGCCACGAAGGATGTACTTAGCTTGTTTAGGAATCGGCTGGGAAGACGCTATCTTCATTAAATCTTCAACATCGAACACAATCATAGGAGATAAACGACACCACGATTCTATACGGCTCCAAATCTCCGCAGCAAAAAAACAGCCAGTAAAGAGATGCGTAGTCGTTTCAGAATCCAGATTACACAAAACACACGATGTCTGAATGTTCAAGCCACGTTTGAGCAGCTCTGAAGCAGTCGGTAAACGATTAAGAAGCGCTCTCCAGACCAGAATTCTGCACTTCAGAGGCGTCCAGCTTTTCCAAATCATTTTCGAGCCTTGTGGCGAGCTAGCGCTATGGGACATCAGTCTTCTAGCACTGCAGACGGAGAAAAAACCAGCTGCATTCGGAGTCCACTTCCACGAGTCTGTACCACCCTCCCATTTGAAGTCAAAAATGTCGCTTAACAGATCAAAAACCTCATTGGTTTCAGCAGCGGAAGAAGGAGCTGACTTCCAGCTCCAGTTCAGAGTTTTGACACCATTAACGACTTTCAGACGGTCAGAAATCACAGCCCATTTATTGGTTTCAAGCCTGAACAGATTCGGATAAGAGAGACGAAGAGGTTCGTTTCCGAGCCAGGTATCTAACCAGAAACTAATACCCGTCCCATTACCCACAGAAGCAGCAAAATAACTCCCTAGGGAACGACCAGACCAAATGTTTTTATCACCAATCTTGACGATTTGTTTCCAGCACCCACTAGCCGACTCGGTGCACGGGAGAAGCGACCATTTCCTGCTAAAGCCATGGCAGCCAATAATAACTTTTTTCCATAAACAATTACCACCGGTTTTAAACCTCCACGCCCACTTGAGGAGGAGCGCATTGTTGACGTCTTCCATTTTAGATAAGCCAAGGCCACCCTCCTTCTTAGGCTTCGTAATAATATCCCACGCGACCCAATTTATCTTCTTATCATCACTACAACCCGCCCATAAGAAATGTCTCATAATCTTCTCTATAGTTAGTAAAACCGCCTTAGGCGCTTTATAGAGCGAAAGGTAATAAATAGGGAGATTCTCCAATACGGCTTTAATAAGAACAACTCTACCGCCAATCGACAAGTTCTTGGCTTTCCACCCACTCAACCGGCTTCTAATGGTATTCACCACCATATCCCAATTGGAAATCCGGGTCATTTTCGCGCCAACTTTAATCCCTAAATAAACAAAGGGTAGAGTACCTCGCCTACAACCCAAGACTTCTAACATGCTATCAATCTCCCCATCTTGTGTACCAATCCCATATAAGTTCGATTTGTGAATATTGATACGCAAGCCCGAACATAAATAGAAGATACGAAGAACACGAGCCGTATTTTGAATATTTTCACGGGACCATTCCCCCATTATAAGGGCATCGTCCGCAAAGAATAAGTGGTTTACATCCGTGTCTCCAACCCGAAAATTAATGCCCTTGATCAGACCCAAGGCTTTAGCCTTATTCAAAAGCCATGCAAGACACTCCATAACAATAAGAAATAAAAAAGGCGAGACGGGATCACCTTGGCGAAGGCCTTTTTCACTCTTGAATTGGAAAGTAGGAGAACCGTTTACTAGCACTGAAGCACAAGACGACTCTAGACTACCTTGAACCCAATTGCACCAAGTCTCGGGAAAACCCATTTGAGCCATAATGGATAAAAGGAAACTCCAATTCACATTATCATACGCTTTTTCAAAGTCGATCTTTAAGAGAAACGCCTTTTTCTTCTTTCTTTTGAGCCATTCCAACACTTCGTTCACCACTAAAGGACCATCAAGAATAAAACGGTCCGCTAGAAAGGCGGATTGCGTCTCTGAAATAACCTTACCCAAAACCTTCTTAAGGCGATTAGCGAGGATTTTAGAGACAACCTTGCTAATCACCCCAATTAAGGTAATGGGCCTATAATCCTTGAGGCCAACAGGCGTTTTAACCTTTGGAATCAAGGTTATAAACGCTGAATTACACCCCGGATTGAAGCGCCCGCTCTCATAGAATTCCACCATAATCTGAAAAAAATCCTCCTCCAAGACGTCCCAAAAGCGTTTAATAAAAAGAAAATTAAACCCATCGGGACCTGGGGCCTTTGTCGAACCACAATCAAAAACAGCATCTTTAATCTCTTGCTTGGAAAACATGGCGATAAGGTTTATGGCATCTTGTGTACTCACCCGGCTCAAAGAATCACACACTAAAACAGGCTGATCGTGAACTCGCTCCTTAAAATGAGCTCTAAAAAAAGATAAGACTTCTTTCTTCAATAAAGCCGGCTTTGAAACCCAAACACCTCCAATATCCAACCCCGGAATCGAATTCGTAGCTTTGCGACCATTAATAACATTGTGGAAAAAACTTGTGTTCTCGTCACCAAGAGCGGCCCATTTAACACGGGACTTTTGGCGGATATCCCGTTGATGAAAGGAATCAATCTCTAAAAGTCTTTTTTTACATTCCGACCACACCCAAAGATCCGACTCCTCCAAATCTTTATCTTCCATAAGACACTCCAGTTCTTCTTTCTCCCTATTGAGGCGATCAATTTCTTCGTTATCTTTACTTCTGAGCTCATTTATCCACATCCTCAATTTAAACCGAAGCCGACCCAGTTTGCTCATCAATTTCAAATCAGCCGGGCCCGAACCTGCATCATCTGATAAAACTGACAAAATATAGATAATCTATATCTATATACGCGTCACTTTTTAATATCTCTTCATCCTTATTTTTCCGTCTCTCTCATATTAAATGATAACATTTTAAATCATATTACAAATTACATTACTACATATAATAAAGTAGGCACATAGTAAATTTAATATTCACCATAAAAGAATTCGTAAAAGTAACAAAGGCATTGATATTGACCTTACGAGGCCACATATGAAACCTAACCTCATGAAAATTCCAAACTCGCCAGTTTTAATGTCGAAATATAGCAAATAACTATTAATTTCGGCCGCTACTAGTTGCCTTGTGAAAGCAAATAGAATGACATGAGAAAATCTTATATTTGCTAAATGGACAAAGTGACATTCAAAATCCAAATGAAGAGAAAAAAACCCAAAAGTTTTTTGTTACTGACTGTTTTGTATGAAGCAAAGTAGCAAAAAAAAATAAAAGAAGAAGAAAAAAGAAAAAACAACGAAAGTGAACTGCAACCGTAATAAACTTGTATAATAATGTTATAATGGACTGCAATACGACCCGAATCTATCTATTATAATAGATTTTTTTTACCTATAGAAATGATAGTGTATAGGTGTATTAATTTTATTTACACAAAGTCAATACAAAATATTGTTTGATAACTTGTATAAAATCTCAATCTCAATGAAAAATTAATATTACATTAGCTTTATTTAAATTGTCTTTGTGATAAAATGTAGTTATTGTTCTCCTTGAATTTTAAAGATATTAAATAAATAAAATTTTAACAATCAGCTAAATCTATGATCACCACGTTAAATCTATGGTCACCACTTTCTCCTTTGTTTTTGGCGACAAATAAGTGATAATTATTGTATGACAACGACCTATTAGTAACCCATTCATGAACTATAAGAACAAAGAGAAAAAGATAGAATGGAGAATAGAGAATTCTTTTCATTGAGTATATTCTAGCAAACACAAGAGGCCTACATTTATAAGGCTAAAATATTAATACAAGAGTAAATGACATATGGGAGTTAAAATATGGATAGTCACAATAATACATTCATTTATAACACTCCTCCTTGACTATCCACATAAGACTGTACGGTGTGGCCCGCGATCGTCCTCCCGCGAGCCACAGCTTTATCCACGTGGACGGCGCCAAAGATAACAGCCTGTCGCGAGTCTGTCAGCAAGCGATGGGACGTGACCACGGTCGCATCCGTTAGCGGCGATTTAAATTTCAAAAATTAAATTTTCACCCACCAAATTAATTACCCCTCTATATATTTACCCTATTTTCATAAATTTCTCACCATTCTTCTTCTTTCTCTACAAAATTCTAAGCCCTAACCTTCAATTTTTAAAACCCAACATCAATATGGCGCCATGGACCGAAGAGGAGGAACTAGCACTGGTGATCGCGTATCAACAAGTGCACGGTACCGGAGCTACGACAACCCGGGGAAGCCCACGAGGCCGTGGACCACAGTGGCATAGGGTCTTGGCCTGTAACACCCCAACCGATGGCGGAAACATCGGGGTGTCACGTAGTGACAATTGTTCAATAGCTCATGGACTAAAAGTGTAAATACAGATACATTGATTTTATAGTTTATTACATGGAAATGAAATACAACAATTCTAAATGGCAACTAACTGAAATACAATAAATCAAAATCTAAGTAAAATTCCAAAAGCTTAAAAATCATCTCATAAGAACCTGAAACATGTACGAAAATAATTTGGTCAATACAAAAATGTATTGGTGAGCATACCCTGTTTGAATACATATAGTAGAAAAAGTGTTTAGCAATTCATGTGCGGTACCATTTGCAATTATGTAATAAGTAGTATCAGTCAAAATCAACCCTATGAATGGAAAGGAAATATATATAGTATGCGCTAGTAGTAATGTAATACATAGCAATGACAAGGACTCTCAACAGAGTCACAGGGGTATATACCATAGTACTATTCATTGAAATGCCAGGCCGCCCAGCGGTTAATGATATTGACAAGTCATAGACACACACAAGTAACATAAGCAAACACACATGAGAATTGCATTTAATGAAAAAAAAGCATTTAGTCATAGTGTACATGAGTAGCCCCAAAAGAGTAAAACATGAAAAAGGGGAAAGATATACTCACAGTTTACGAAAGCGATCAAAATCCAACTAAAGCGGTCGTGAGTTGAGTAATGGCAATTCCGAGGAATTCAACCTATAACGTATATGAATACTAATGAGGAAAAGTCTAAGAGTCTAAAGTATCTAGGGTCTAAGGCATTAGAGTTTGTTAAGTCGACTTGGGGAATTAGAGTTTTTATGATAAGTCGCGTTAATGTAAAAGTTGTATATCACAAATAATATATGAAAAGTCGTAAATGTGATTTAGGTAATATAATTATTACCTATTGAATATTTAGATAAAAATATGTTTGAATAATTAAGACAAAATAATTTAGTTAATTATTTTAACTAAATTAAAATAAATACAATAATCATAAATGTATAAATAAATAATTATGTTGTTCACAATGTTCCAACAAATGGTAAATAACATTTTCAAACATAAAACATTTCTATTTTATAAGAAAGTTATTTATAAAATAGATGTTTAAATAGTCTAAATAAATAAATGTTTAATTATGTCTAATTAAACATAAGTAATGCGAATAATACAACACATGACATAAAAATAATATTTTTTTATAGAAAATAGATGATTTCTGATGTAAATTAATGACAATAATTTTCCCATAATTTTTATAAATTTATTTAGATTTAAAACTGATTTAATGAACTTAAATCATGTTTAAATGATAAAAAAAGGAAAATTAATAAAAATAAATGTTTTCAGAACCAAATATTTTTATTTCAGTTTATGATGTTTAGAAATAATTTTCCAAAAAGTTTGAGATTAAAATCATTAAAAATGAATTTTTAATCAATTAATTATGATTAAAACAATTTAAATTAATAAAAATATAAAAATAATATATTTTTAAGAAAATAAAAATATGATAATTTTCTATGAAGTGTCAAGATACTATACCTAAATTTTCATGATTTTTGGAGAGAAAATGAATTTATTATGAATGTTTTAAGATATATATGTATATATAATACAAATAATGTTAAATAACAATTAAGAGAGAGAATAAAAAAAACACAGCTCAGACCCGCTTGTTAAGGGACTCGAACCAGGGTCACCATCGTATCAACACAAACACATAACCACTGCTCCAACCTACTAATTTGTTATATGTTTTGAAAAGATAAAGTTGTAACCAATATTAACCATTCATCATCTTCTTCCCCAATTTCACATAAACCCTAACCCTAACCTAGATTTTAATAAACCCAATCAGGACACCATAAGTGATCTGTAATTAAGGGTTTATGTTCGGAAACTACTAATAAACAAAACGGCATCTAAGGAATGGACTTACAAACACGAATTGAGACCGAACAAGAAGAAGAAAAGGCCGCTCCGTTTGTTCACGATTTGGACTTCATCAGTACATGATTAGAACGATTTTTAAGGTGGGTTATGATGTGCAAACGTGCAGAAATCCATTTATGTGATCGGTTTACATTAGAAACGAGTAAAAAGTCGAGTTTTAATGTCGATTAATGTTCCGGTCGTTATGTAACATGAATCCGATTGAAGTCATATTATTACACAGTTAAAGCTCGAATTAAACATAGCAAAACGTTTGGTATTCGAGGAGAAACGTTCGGCATTCATAACTAGGCGTTAAAGTGCATTAAAACTCGTTAAATCCGTCGCCGGAGGACTCGCCGGATCCGGTGAATACCGGCCGGAAATAAAAACCGGCAGGGACCTTTTTTTTAATTATTTTTTTTGTTAACTTTCCAATATTGTCAAAGATAGTCCCTTAGGTTTAGTTTTGAGATATTATATAACAACATTTAGAATTTTCTTATGAAACTTTAATAAAGTTTTATACTTTAAACCTTAGCTAAATTTTATAACTTTTAAAAGCTCTCAGCTTTTGTATCTTGAAATCTTTAAATGTTTAACGTGCCCAAAACGGCCATTCTTGAAGAGGAATGTTTTGTTTTACTAAAATATTTTAACTTTAAATAAACAAATGTTTAAGGACCAAACTCGTAAATGCTTAAATATGAGGAGGACTAATATTGTGGATTTGACATAAACGAGGGTGACGATTGTCACAGTCTCCCCTACTTTAGAAAATTTCGTCTCGAAATTTCTGTCAAGTGGAGGTTCCTATGTAACCAAAGGCGTGGTAAAAGTCAGGTAGGTGTTAAAAATTGCATCATTTAACAAAATTCAAAGTGGAGACTTAATATCCAAAGCAAAAGCTTCAAAATCTTTGATAGTTAACTCAAAGTTAGAAAGTTAAGAATTTAAATGTTTTGGGAAAGTGTGACTGGTGAAGGGCATAGGTACTGATGAAGGCAATCTCCCCTACTTTTGGAAGATTTCTGACTGAAACGTTGTTAGAGTATGCAACCAGAATCCAAATAACTGAGAGTGTAAGAGTATATAAGGTTTTAGTTTTCTGTGTGGATGGTCAAGAGAAAGACTCTAGGAAGATGAGTGGAAGCCCGTGTAAGAACGTTCTTATCAAAAAAAATGCTAGCTATTAATCAATGATCTAATGAAGAGGTAGTTATAAAATAATGGGTAGATTCTTGGTCACACTCCTAGTCCGTTCTCGCAGTATCGTTTATGCTTATATATAGGGTGTACCGCAGCTAACCCACCACACTCTCGATACTTTGGACTCGTACTGATTGTCTACCAAAATCCTAAATAGAATTACACACCACCCCCATGTACCTGTAAACCCATGATTGCGTTCCGGACCGTAATCACCGATTTACCTTACACTAGGGTGTTATGCTTTTCCATAACACTAACATAAATAATACCAGAAACAGATGTGTGCAACCCATATGTAATAGCCACTGTAATGAAATAATGCTCAATCATGACATGGTTAGAGGTCTTTCCCTTCCGGGCTTTCCCTTTAACCGTAATGTGAATAACATGTAAGTATAAGACATGGTTAGAGGTTCTTCCCTTTTGGGTTCACCATTAACCGGTAACTCCTGTTCACATCGTCGGCTTTAAACACTCATATTGATAACTCTGAGATTTACACCGTTCCCCTCGGATTAAGGAAATATTTTAACCCGAGTCGTACGTGGGCACTGGCTTAGATCTCATACGAGTTATCAACTAGGATGTTCATTGACCATGATGATGAACAAAATAATGTAAAGTATAACAGGGTTTTGCTCAAAACAGGAAAAAATATGCATACAAAATATGCGTATTGTATATAGCATAAAATTTCGATTGAAACAATAGTATAATATAAATCAAGTAAATCGCACAATTTTTTACAAAATGAAAGTAAACGAGTTAAATTAATGCTCAAAACCAGTGTTGTAAGAATAACTACTAATAATTAGTGCGAGAATAATTGCAAATAACGCGTGAGGATAACCACCAATAAAATAATAATACGAGAATAATCATAAATAAGATAATACGCGAATATACTAAAATGATGTAAGAATAAGATAATGATATTTACTGCAATTGAGAGTGGACGGAACATACGTATAATCTACTGGTCATGCGGGTTTAAAATATATGCACTATATGTTAAAAGACATTTAGCAACATTTCGATAAGGATATGTCCAATGTTTAGACCAAAAGTTTTGCGACTGAAAGAGTGTAAGTGTAAAAGATAAATTATCGTTTATAAAACAGAACGTAGTTTACTCGAACTTTGTGATATAGTCGAAAGTATAGTAGTGACGCATGAGAATAACTTTTTTTTAGATTCAAAATAGCTTCACATGAAAAGACTTCGTAAGTACACACTTTCATGTGTTTACAAGAAGTCGAGTTAAAAATTGTCATAAGGCATATTATCAGTCGCAAGTTTCTTTTCTCGAAAACCATATAAATCAGATGTGTTTAAAAAGACCAATACTTAAATAGCAAAAATGTTAAAAGTCAATGTATTTAACATGAATAGACTCCAAATGTAAAAAGTTTGAAGTTTTGAAATAATACCAATGCGAAAAGATTGTCACATAACCTTTATGAAAATATACCATTTTAAGTTTTTTTAAAATAATGATCGTGTCACAGCAACTGATATGGTAAGGTTTGTGAGTAACGTATAAGTTCCAAATCTTAAGTGTCAGCTGGTAGCCTAGCTTCAAAAACTCAGTTCAACGTTGAAAGTCCACTATGCACAATTTCTCGTGCTACGTTGATTGAGTGAATCAGCTCGGTATTTGATAATTTTGGTATAAGTTTATGGGTTGTTTGAAGACAATGGAGAATCTGATTTGGTTTGGATTGATTCTCCTTGATAATGATTGAAAGGTATGGGTAAGACAGGTAGAAGATTGCATATGGTCCCGAATGCCTTGACGAATTTTGAGAAGTAAAACTTTACTGTATTAAAACATTCCTTCTGTTTACAAGTTAAAATCTGATTAAAGTTGAAAAATCTTCCATATTTATTAAATGTTTAAGAAAATCCAAGTGTTACCCATTTTGATTAAACTTGAAACCTTGAATTGTCATAACGTTACGAAAGTTATACGTTGAAAAATCGTTTGTTTGTAAAAGTTGTTAAGACATCTCTTTCGGCTCATAGCACGCTAAATGTTTCAAGACATAGGGTGTGCATAAGATGTGCTAATCTGATGAATGAGTTCCTCCAAAGCTGGGTATTTGGGTTTTGTGCTTTAATGAGATGACAACATAGGGTAAGTTGCTAAGATAATTACTTTGGAGAGTAGTGTACTGGTGTGTGTTGGATAGATAGGCATTTATGATGTTATGTATATTGTAGAGACACGAGGGAATAGTTTAGAGATATACTGTGACATCGATCGAGTAAATTTGTAAACATGATGATAATAACAAGATGATTAATAAGTTTGAAACCACATTCGTGTTTAACTGTGCAACGCTCAAGGATCAAGAGTGTGATCAAAGTTAAATAATAAGCTTAAAAATTTGATTCATAGGAAAATGTTTTTGAACAAGAGAAATGATGCGTTATAAAAATCACGAAACATAAATGGAATAGTGTAAGTTTTAATGCGGTAAAATAGCGCATAGAAGTTTTAGTAATGATGATGGAAAGCGAACGATCAATGAGTATATAAAACAACAGGTGATTGAACTTAAAATCCAAATGTTAAACAAAACATAAGAATTAATAACAGAAAACGGAAAAAGGCACTAATAGCGATAGCTATTAATAGAGAAAACTCAAAAGAGATAATAACTTCATTATAGAAAATTATGATAAAAGTTTGAAACAGCAAATGAAAAGTATACTAATAATGAAATGTGATACTAGAAATATTTCCAATGAAACTGGTGACTAGCCAAAGAAATTGAAATATTATTAGTGACTTATGGGGAGTGTACTTAAACCTATGAGTAAATGGTCATCCTTCCCGATTGCACATACCTCGTCACTGGTAAATTTCAAAATCTTTAGCGAGACTTTAAAACGAGATGTAGAAATAGGTCCTTGAGATGTGGATTTCACTCCTAACTCAAAGATGTATTTCAAAATTGAAAACAGTTGAGAAATGAAACCAACCACTAAGTTAAGGATATCACTCCCAGCTTAGTGGTTAAGTTTCTTTTTGAAGGAAATACTCTTTGAGGTGTGGATGTCACTCCTATTTCAAAGATATATTCCTAAGATATAGAATATATAGAAGAGTGAAACTAATCACCAAGGTATGGATGTCACTCCTAACTTGGTGATAGCGTTTCATTTGTGAAATACGAGTGTCTTCTTCTCCAAGCAAAATATCGAAAGAATAACGAGAAAGAATCATAGAAAAAATATCTTGAAAGAAAATATATAAGAAATAAGAGAAATATACACGAGAGGACTCGTGAATGTAAGCTTAGTTATAGACTAGGCTAAAAGGCATTCTAATAACCTAATTCCCTATAACCTGGCTCTGATACCAATCTGTAACACCCCAACCGATGACGGAAACATCGGGGTGTCACGTAGTGACGATTGTTCAATAGCTCATGGAATAAAAGTGTAAATATTGATACATTGATTTTATAGTTTATTACATGGAAATGAAATACAACAATTCTAAATGGCAACTAACTGAAATACAATAAATCAAAATCTAAGTAAAATTCCAAAAGCTTAAAAGTCATCTCATAAGAACCTGAAACATGTACGAAAATAATTTGGTCAATACAAAAATGTATTGGTGAGCATACCCTGTTTGAATACATATAGTAGAAAAAGTGTTTAGCAATTCATGTGCGGTACCATTTGCAATTATGTAATAAGTAGTATCAGTCAAAATCAACCCTATGAAAGGAAAGGAAATATATATAGTATGCGCTAGTAGTAATGTAATACATAGCAATGACAAGGACTCTCAACAGAGTCACAGGGGTATATACCATATGACTATTCATTGAAATGCCAGGCCGCCCAGCGGTTAATAATTTTGACAAGTCATAGACACACACAAGTAACATAAGCAAACACACATGAGAATTGCATTTAATGAAAAGAAAGCATTTAGTCATAGTGTACATGAGTAGCCCCAAAAGAGTAAAACATGAAAAAGGGGAAAGATATACTCACAGTTTGCGAAAGCGATCAAAATCCAACTAAAGCGGTCGTGAGTTGAGTAATGGGAATTCCGAGGAATTCAACCTATAACGTATATGAATACTAATGAGGAAAAGTCTAAGAGTCTAAAGTATCTAGGGTCTAAGGCATTAGGGTTTGCTAAGTCGACTTGGGGAATTAGAGTTTTTATGATAAGTCGCGTTAATGTAAAAGTTGTATATCACAAATAATATATGAAAAGTCATAAATGTGATTTAGGTAATATAATTATTACCTATTGAATATTTAGATAAAAATATGTTTGAATAATTAAGACAAAATAATTTAGTTAATTATTTTAACTAAATTAAAATAAATACAATAATCATAAATGTATAAATAAATAATTATGTTGTTCACAATGTTCCAACAAATGGTAAATAACATTTTCAAACATAAAACATTTCTATTTTATAAGAAAATTATTTATAAAATAGATGTTTAAATAGTGTAAATAAATAAATGTTTAATTATGTCTAATTAAACATAAGTAAT
Source organism: Ambrosia artemisiifolia (assembly GCA_032199755.1). Classification (NCBI taxonomy): domain Eukaryota; kingdom Viridiplantae; phylum Streptophyta; class Magnoliopsida; order Asterales; family Asteraceae; genus Ambrosia; species Ambrosia artemisiifolia. The sequence continues at coordinate 45,285,079 of CM063517.1, read as the reverse complement.
GCTAATAATACAACACATGACATAAAAATAATATTTTTTATAGAAAATGGATGATTTCTGATGTAAACTAATGACAATAATTTTCCCATAATTTTTATAAATTTATTTAGATTTAAAACTGATTTAATGAACTTAAATCATGTTTAAATGATAAGAAAAAGGAACTTTAATAAAAATAAATGTTTTCGGAACCAAATATTTTTATTTCAGTTTATGATGTTTAGAAATAATTGACCAAAAAGTTTGAGATTAAAATCATTAAAAATGAATTTTTAATCAATTAATTATGATTAAAACAATTTAAACTAATAAAAATATAAAAATAATATATTTTTCAGAAAATGAAAATATGATAATTTTCTATTAAGTGTCAAGATACTATACCTAAATTTTCATGATTTTTGGAGCGAAAATGAATTTATTATGAATATTTGAAGATATATATGTATATATAATACAAATAATGTTAAATAACAATTAAGAGAGAGAATAAAAAAAACACAGCTCAGACCCGCTTGTTAAGGGACTCGAACCAGGGTCACCATCGTATCAACACAAACACATAACCACTGCTCCAACCTACTAATTTGTTATATGTTTTGAAAAGATAAAGTTGTAACCAATATTAACCATTCATCATCTTCTTCCCCAATTTCACATAAACCCTAACCCTAACCTAGATTTTAATAAACCCAATCAGGACACCATAAGTGATCTGTAATTAAGGGTTTATGTTCGGAAACTACTAATAAACAAAACGGCATCTAAGGAATGGACTTACAAACACGAATTGAGACCGAACAAGAAGAAGAAAAGGCCGCTCCGTTTGTTCACGATTTGGACATCATCAGTACATGATTAGAACGATTTTTAAGGTGGGTTATGATGTGCAAACGTGCAGAAATCCATTTATGTGATCGGTTTACATTAGAAACGAGTAAAAAGTCGAGTTTTAATGTCGATTAATGTTCCGGTCGTTATGTAACATGAATCCGATTGAAGTCATATTATTACACAGTTAAAGCTCGAATTAAACATAGCAAAACGTTTGGTATTCGAGGAGAAACGTTCGGCATTCATAACTAGGCGTTAAAGTGCATTAAAACTCGTTAAATCCGTCGCCGGAGGACTCGCCGGATCCGGTGAATACCGGCCGGAAATAAAAACGGGCAGGGACCTTTTTTTATTATTTTTTTTTGTTAACTTTCCAATATTGTCAAAGATAGTCCCTTAGGTTTAGTTTTGAGATATTATATAACAACATTTAGAAATTTCTTATGAAACTTTAATAAACTTTTATACTTTATACCTTAGCTAAATTTTATAACTTTTAAAAGCTCTCAGCTTTTGTATCTTGAAATCTTTAAATGTTTAACGTGCCCAAAACGGCCATTCTTGAAGAGGAATGTTTTGTTTTACTAAAATATTTTAACTTTAAATAAACAAATGTTTAAGGACCAAAACTCGTAAATGCTTAAATATGAGGAGGACTAATATTGTGGATTTGACATAAACGAGGGTGACGATTGTCACATGGCCGAGTTTAGTACTCTTGTCGGGGGTACCAACCGTACCAATGACTTCATCTCCCACAAGTTCGGAGACTTGAAAACGAAGTGTCGAGCCTTCAAAAACGCGTACAGAGAGGTGAAGAGAGATATGCCCGGTGAAGAAAAAGACGTGCTCCTCGCCTTTACTCACATGGAGTACCGTCGCGTTCGTGACCACCCCTTTTGCAATGTTTCGGCGTGGCAAATGTTACGTTCGGGCCCCCACCTACGTTAAGTTTTTTTAATTTTTTGTGTATTTTTCTTTTTCTAGTGTAATTTTTTTTTCTAGTGTAATTTTCTTTTTTTTTTCTAGGGTATTTTTTTAATGTAATTTTCTTTTTTTAAGTAAAATGTTTGTTTTTATTTTATGTGGTGTTTTATAAAAAAATGGTAAATAATAAGTAAATATATTTGGTAAAAAAAAACCCCTGCTAACCTTGACCCACAACAGCCAGCCGCGAGCCTGTGCCACGTAGAGGTTGATGTGTCATAATATTATTTGATAGATCCGTCGCTCACCTCTACCCACAACGGATAGTCTAACAAAAGAAAATAATGCAGTATACGTTTGGTGATGCTGCCTTGTTAAAAACCTTGCTAGGAAAACCCAGTGGGACAAAACCTCAGCTAAGGGAAAAAGAGTGCAGGGCGTATTACTCTTCCTGATACTTCAAGATCAGGTGTGTTGCCTTATTAAAAACCTTACTAAGAAAATCAAATGGGACAAAAATTAGTTAAGGGAAAAAGAGTGCAACTTGTATAATACTCCCCCTCATTTGAATATGTAGTCTTTCAATAACATGTGTCAATCTTCCTTGAAAGTTGCTTAAAGCTTCCGTAGCCAATGAAATGTCGCTCGATCTCTTGAAATACAATCCTTTATGTTGAGCAATGATGTATAATCTACATATGTTATTTTCTGGTACCTCGTCTCGATAATAAATATCATATGATCCACTATCGTTGTGTTACATTCCCAACATCTACAAGACTAACAAAACTTGTTTCCATGGGTTAGAAAAATAAAATCAAACATCATTCATACCTGTAATATTTGTTTTAACTCAATCCAATGACTGCTTGCTTGTCATTGGCTATATTATGACGATAAGTTCAAGTGAAAGATATTATAATCATGCATAACTAGCAAGACATATGCTAATGTACATATATATTTAACTATGGTACTTCTAGAGTGCAAATCTCTACTTTGGTAGGAGATGAAATGAATAATTTTCCATATCAAGTAATTAGATAACTTTTAATGCACTTTAAGTATAAGCTATGCCCATTGTAGAATGTCCCACCATCTTTTCAATATATACTTTGATGGATTGGTAAACATATCATTACACATATACTCGAATTGTAGGTCAAGCAACAAGTGCATTATGTCAAGGACTTTCAAAATTCCCCTTTTAAAAGTTCTACAATGTCTCTCGATAATGCTTGGAGATCAGCACTATAAACTACGAGTAAACTTTTAAGAGATAACTTTTGATAAAAGCTGGACAATACTATCAAGCTTATGTTGCTCTTTATCGAGATATCTCATGAGTTTTACAACACTCAACCCCCTTATTTTAGTCCATACATATTTACTACCTTTATATAATACTTCTTAAGGTATTGATATCAATGTTGCAGGCATCATCAATCCATCAAGGACTTTTCCATCTTGACCAATTACGCAAGTGCATTCGCTCTTCAATTGGAAAAACAATAACATCTATTTCTCCAATATATATTGTACCATTCTTATACATTGAAGTATCATAATCACCAGGTTCAATTTATTACCTGTGGTGTATTGGTGTACAATAATTACATCCTATAATGTTTCATATTACCTTTTAAGCACTCAGTTGCTTTAGGATACTCATAAGGAGTTCCACTTATATTCAATTCAATCATATAACAAACATAACGTATTCAGAATTGAATCTATTTATTCCGATCATAACGTTCTCGAGAACTTACGTTACAAGATTTTGACACATTAAATCCTTCATCGGGTATTTTTCATGTAAACTTTCAGTGCCAAATGAATCATGATATTTATTAGATGCATTTCAATTCTCTCTTTGCATTACCAGACTAATAAAATAATGAAAAAGCATTGTATCCACCACTAGAGAATGCGTCTCCTCATAATCAATTAAGGGTCTTTGCTAAATTCTTGTGCCACCAATTTTAGGTTATATCATTTTCTTTTCAAATGTTGATTCGCTCAAAAGACCTTTTCATATCTATATGTTTTACAAATTTTGTTGTATGGACTACTGGTCCAAAACTTTCCTTTTCAATAGAGAATTCAACTCTGCCGTATTTGCGTCTTTCCATTTTGGCCAATCATTTCTTTGTATTCATTCATAGGCAGATCATAAATCTTGATCCTCATTTCAAGCGCTACATTACATAAAATTTATAACGTCGTCGATTTTATTTCGATTCCATACATTTCGTAGACATGATACTATAGAACGAGATCCCTTTATTTTCAGGTACCTGAGGTTCTTCTGGAACCATCATGTCTAATGCCTCTTCAGGAGACTCTTTTACAGTAACCTTGACTTGACCATCTTTATTACTTGCTCCAATTTCTCGAGGATTTTTTTATTCTTTGGATCGACTAGTCTACCACGCTTCACGCGTGCAGTAGGCTTATTGCTAATATATGATTGTCCTTCCCGGATGCTCATTTTAAATGGAGCATTAGCAGTTGGTATGTGTGACTGGATTAGCAATTCATCATATTTAGGTCAGTTAATGCATCTGGTAATTAATTCGCTAATCTTTGTGAATGAATTATCCTTTGAACTTCTGGTTATCATTGTTTAGTACGAGGATCAATGATATTCATTCTAATTCATTTCTATTTCCAACTGCCTTTTATCTCCCCCTGATGTTGGGAATGTTAATCCATTGGGAAGGATATCAATTAATTGAGATGTAAATAAATCGCTTGTTTAAGGCTCTATAAATCATCATATATTCCCAATCACCTTTTAAGGTCCCATCTCCGGGCGTCGTGGTGGATCAATTTCAATATATGTCGCACAACAAAAATCTTAGATGGGCAATATTTGGTTCCTGACCAAAAACCAACTATAATGGGGAGAAACAATTACCACTTATTGGCTTGATATGAATAAATGTTACTGCATGTAAAATCACATTTAATCAAATATAAACATGAACTTTTGCTCTCATGATCATTGACTTTGCAATCAATAGTAGACGTTTAGTGATCATCTTAATGAAAGCAATGTGTGTATGAACATAAGCTATTAGTATTTTAACATTTAGGAATTGAATTCACCAAATATGCCATTTTGGAATAATGTGCTTGATATCTTATCAGCTACGCCATATATCACACAAACATCAGGTTGTGCACTTGATAACTATTTAGACGATGCATCGATTTTAAATACTAAATGGTATCGTGTTAGGATACATGTATCCTTTAATCAATTCAAAATAATATGGCAAATATATAATATCGCTTAAGAGCAAACATTACATGCTATGTATCAGATTGAAGAATCTTTAAGTTCTTCATTATGTTCACATCATCATCGACTCGGTATGGTCTTACCGATCATGCCAACTAATTAAATAGTTATGTTCCATAAACTAAACTTCTAGTTTATGAACGAATATGTATTACTTGCACGTATGTAATACAAAACATAAGATATGAAAGAATGTATTGTAACTTCAATACTCAAACCATCATGTTATATAATCACTCCTTTTATTTGCCACATGTGGTGGTCAATCTCATTAGTAACATGATCATTATTGCACTTTTGATGATCGATCTCATTATTAACTTGGCTATCATTATAGTCATTGATGGTTGATCACATCATGACCATCATTATAACTTCTGATGGTCAATCTCATTATCAAAATAACCATCACTGCACTTTCTCAATTATATCCAAGATCATGAAATTTTCATTGATCGTTATATAATCACATTCACTTCAAGAAATGGAGTAAAACCAACCAAGCTTTATTATTTTCTTGGACATAAAAATATAAAGTCATTTCAAACCTTTCATACCCTTTTAATGGTATTGCTACTTCAGGAGCGTATAAAATTTAAAAGTATTTATATTTCCTCAATTACCATGATCATGGACTTTACACTGATCATTATATTATCACATTCACTTCGGGGAATGGATTAGAACAACCCAACCTTCATGATGGTCGTTTCAAACCTTAAATATTCCTTAATAATATTGCCACTTTATAAGCATTATTTTTATGTTTGGAAATTGTTTTTCTACCCTTTCTTGTAGTAATATTTTCATCACATAATATCTATTTAGATGTAGTTTCATGATCGATGCATGTTAAGTATATCGGTCTAAGACCTTATTACGTTTTATACACTGATAATGAGATTTCGAGAGTTTGACATTACGGTCATATATCAACCTTAACCACAATTCAATCATGTTTATAACTTGTTCTTATATAGTACCTTGTGGTCATTTCAATGCTCTTTTCAAAACTAATAACATATGAAACATACTGTATACGTATAGTTAAATTATAAAATGCATGACTTTATAACATATCACCAAGTAAAATAAGTTATGATACAAACTTATGAAATAAGATGTCTTCATCCCTTATAAGAAATGCATTACTTTGTAATACGTCACCACATAACTGAAGTTATGATACAATATTATGAATTAAGTTATTTTCATCACTTATAAGAAAATATATGATTTATGTATTAACTAATGTATCATGATATAACTGATCATAAGTATATCTTATATGCTATATATGTCACTCTAACTTAAAAAACAATACATCTCCATCAAGTTGCTACCTGTTTTAATAACATATGATCGGGTGTGTCTTTTTATAATAATAACAATAACAAGTTTTGTTATTCTATACAATACATAAAAGTTCCATGATGTACTCAATGTTAAGTTAATTTACAAATAAATCATTTTCAATAAATACATTTCAAATATTAGTAATAAACATGAATATGACAACATTCATAAATATCTATAGAAACTATCATGCAAACTTCAACATTATACCGTCGTATAAAACAAGTTATATTCATTATTATAATACACTTAATAAGATTGTAATTGTAAACATCAATTTGATATTAAGAACCACTAGTTCTACCCATTTTATCTTTTAATTATCAATAACAATAAAACCATAATAATCAAATTATGATAAACAAAAATAAAACAAGGTACATATATAAACGAATGATGGTTCTCATGCTTTAATGTAACCTAAACTTAAAAATGATTTTAAGTCTAGTAATACACCCCTTTTAATCCAACAAATTATCAAATGCTTGTAAAGATGGCATAAACATATATTATGAATTTAATGATATTCTACTCAAAAACCTATGATAATTATGACTAGTTTATTAAGATTAGTTTCAAAATTAATTACATCTTGTTTAATGATATTAAAATTACGTTGTCTCATATAGCAACGACCGTTTACGTTCACAACTAAATTGTATTTTAAATTACATTTTAAATGTTTGTTTTTCTTGAAATATTGATGTTATATTTTACTAAAATTATAAAACCAGGGAATATTTGTGATAGTTTTGCCCACATAGTTTTGACCAATACAAGTCACACATGTAAAATTAATCTTACAATAGAAAATATTCATGATCATAATATGGAGCCCACAATCTTACGATTATATACAACATGTCAATAACTTGAATTTAGTAAACTCAATTAGTATGATAATAGGTGTATATAACTAACATGGGTATGTACTTAAAACTAACTAAACGTGAAAGCAAAGAGATATACCTTACGATTATGTGGTCTACTCCTAAAAGCAATTTGTGCTGATAACGTGTTGTATAACAACGACCTACTAGCAACCCATTCATGAAGTATAGGAACAAAGATTATAAGAACAAAGAGGAAAAGATAGGATGGATCATAGAGAATTCTTTTCATTGAGTATATTCTAGCAAACACAAGAGGCCTACATTTATAAGGCTATAATATTAATACAAGAGTAAATGACATATGGGAGTTAGAATATGGATAGTCACAATAATACATTCATTTATAACAATAATAATATATGTATAAATAATAAAAAAATTAAAGATAAGTTGTCATTGTTTTACGAGGAAATGGACTTAAATACTTTCAACTATCGCTTATTGGTGGATAATACTCCAAACTTTCACTTTAGTCATTAGCACTCCCCACTTACAACTTATTTTGTTCCATCACCCCCAAACAAAGGAGAAAGTGGACAAAAAATGGGTATTTTACAATTTTATTATTATTAAAATAACATAATCTTCATAAACATATTTGGCACCCTCATGATTTAATAATAAATTTCAATCATGGACAAAAAATGATTTGTGCCAACGCAGACCGCCCGACCTACATCAATAAGTTACTCGTCTTTACCTCATACTGAATCACACGATAGGCCCATTTTGTCATCAATTACCTCATTACGGTAATAACTCGTTAGCAATGCATCTCGCAACTTTAGAACCTTGCTTATGTGATTCTAAAGCATTTGAGAATGGTATCAAACAAAATTAAGTAATTACTATATTTTATTAAAAAATTACAATTTTATGTAAAAAAATTATATATAACAAAATTATATAAAAATGTTTCTACACATACAAATATATACCAATATACACCTTAAAAAGATTGTAAAAATCAATAAAAGTCTAACTTTATGTAAAATAAAAAATAATTGTGATGCCTTTTCATAAAAACAAAGTGTGCATGAATTGGTTCACGAACCCAAATTGAACCGAACTAAAATCGGCCTTTCAAACCGGAAAAACCGGGCTAAACCGAACCGAAACCGGTTCGTGGGGTTTGGTTCCTAGAAAAAAAAAACCGATCTGTGCACGTCTATAAAGTTCTCAGGTTGGGAGGTCTTATGAGGAAAATTTTCAACTAACCTAACTTCCAATTTCACTTTTCGATGCAACTGATAGAAATTTATGATGCACTTGATTAGCAGTTTTATTGCATTGCTTTTATCATGTGGAAAAAGTTACGGGTTCCCTGCTAGTGTGTGTGTGTATATGTATATGTATATAAATATATATATATATATATACAAAGTGTTTTTTTGTTTTCAATACTATAATACATGTTTAACAATATGGGAAAAAATTCAAAAAAAAATAAAAAAATACCCTCCTTTGATTCTCACAGTTCTTACCAAAAAACACTTTGTACAAGATCTTTACTCTATATATATATATATATATATATATATATATATATATATATAGATAAGGGTTCCCGTACAAAGGATGAAAATTGTGAGAAGGGTAAGAAGGACTCTCAATGCGACATTTGGCACTAGGGTAGACTAGTATAAAGGTTAATTAAGTAATTATACACATATAAATTAATTTATTAAATTTAATTCATGAGTGATTATAGGGATTTGGTTTTCATCTTCTCTCTATAATTCGCAACTTTCTGGGTTTTTCTGATTGTACATTTTGTGAGTTATACAAGACAACCAGATCACAGTGGTGTGTTTTACGCTGATTTATTGTAATCTAACCAGTGTTGTGTTTTATATTCAAATCTCAGCAATTTTGTTTTATTCTCTCACAATCCTAACTATTTTCTGTATGAAAAACACAAACAAAAAATGCAAGCAAATGTAAAAACAGTGTGTTTTTAACATCATTTGATAAATAAAAAAACACACAAAGACAATTTGTTACCTACTGTGTTCTATCATCAAAACCATCAAAGTCATTATATAGTGTTTTATCATCAAGTGTTTTTATAACCACAAATGTGTTTTCTAAGAAGCTAAACCTTTACATAACACCTACTCCTTCATATACCTAATGTGTTTTATCACCAAAGGTTTTGCAAAGAAACCAAACCATTCTTCTTTTTTCAAAACACAAAATGTATTACGATCTTGTGTATTTTTTTTTCAATTAATCAAACACCCATTTAAAACAAAAACCCCAAAATATTCCACCAAAATCGAATGATTCAATTTTGAGATCACACCTGCTCCAAAGGAATCGGCAATTGAAGTTCACGCAAAACCAAACCCACTTTCGATGGACTCCTGTTGTTGGATATTGAAGTCAAATCTATCATTACAATAGTTATTAATTGAGTGCCGCCACTGTTATCTTCAAGCCCCTTTTATCCATATCCATTATTGTTTCCAAGGAAAAGCCAAGTGAACAAGTCTTTAACCCCTTTTTGGATCCAATTGCATTTTGTTAGTTGTCTGATGCTTTTAATTTATCGTAAGTGGTAGTGGAGGCGGCAGGGCCTCCGTAGCTCAGCAATTTCACATTATTCTTATAACAAAACACAACCCCTACGAACATAAAACACAATAGCATGAAACCTGGATATTATGTTTACGAACCAAATGTCTGATATATTATTCTTTGATGAGATTAAATGGGTGTTTTTAAAGAGAAAAGAAGAGAGATACAATAATACTCATTGAGAATGAGAGGAACAGGAAGAAAGAGAAAAAAGATAGAGAAAGAGAGAAATTAAATGAGATTAGGAGAGAGAGGGTTTTATTAAATGGGTGTTCTTGAATAAGAAAGTGTGTTATTACATTACTACCCCCACATCATAAAATTATTTAATAATCTTATAATAATATTTACAAAATTGCCACTCCTTTAATCTCATCCCTCCATCACTTTGATCCAATGACCATTTTTCCTTCTCACCCTTCTTACAAAACACATCCTTTGTATGTTAACCTCACCCTATATATATATATATATATATTTCCTACACAAATCAATTTTCCTACCAGTTCCTCTACCTATATATATATATATATATATATATCCTGTAGGAAAATTGATTTGTGTAGGAAGTGTAGGAAAGATTTATGGCCATAGAATCAACTTTTGAGATTAAGGGCATTTAAGACTTTTTCATCAATTTTTAATTTTCCAAATCCCACTAATTTAGCACATTCAATACAAACCAATTATCTAATCATTCATTCATTCAATATCAACTACACAAAACAATTTTCCTACCAGATCCTCTAGCTATATATATATATATATATATATATAGGATTTGGTTCAAATGAGAACCTTTCCCCAAATTGAGAACTGAGAGAACCATTCTGGGCCACACATTTCTCTAAGGCAAAAAAAAAAAAATTTTTTTTTTTTTTTTTTTGCAAAAATCGCTGCTTTATATGTAAGAAATTTTTTTTTTTATTTTTTTTTTCAGTATACACATGTGTATAATTGCATTATACACATATGTATAACTGAAATATACACATATGTATAGCTGAAAAATGCTATATACACATATGTATAATTGCTATATACACATATGTATAATTGACATATACACATATGTATAAATGAAAAAAAATTCAAAAAAAATAAAAAAAAAATTTTTCCTTGCATAAAAATGTGCGATTAAAGCAAAAAAAAAAAAAAAAAAAAAAAAAAAATTTTTTTTTTTGCCTTTATATGAAATGTGTGGCCCAGAATGGTTCTCTCAGTTCTCAAATAGGGGTTGGTTCTCTTAGGATCCCTACCCTATATATATATATATATATATATATATATATATATATATATATAGGGTAGGGTTCCTGTAGGAAAATTGGTTTGTGTGAGAAGTGTAGGATTGCTTAGAAAAACAACAAACATAACAATTAATAACCGAAAACAATGTATTTTAGGCTTAAAACTTAAAACACTATGTCAAGAACATTTAACCAGAGTGTTTTAAGTAATTACTAGGGTGTTTTATCTGTAATCTAAATTTAATGACTATAATACATTGGATTGTGTTTTAAATTTTTGTATATTGTTGTGTTAAGTGTTTTTCAAGCCAAAACAACCCAAAACATCATTCCAAAATAAAAAACATGATGGCTACATGTCAATCTTTAATCCTTCCTACACTTCTTACACAAACCAATTTTCCTACAGGATCCTCTACCTATATATATATATATATATATATATATATATATATATATATATATATATATAGGTAGAGGATCATGTAGGAAAATTGATTTGTGTAGGAAGTGTAGGAAAGATTTATGGCCATAGGATCAACTTTTGAGATTAAGGGCATTTAAGACTTTTTCATCAATTTTTAATTTTCCAAATCCCACTAATTTAGCACATTCAATACAAACCAATTATCTAATCATTTATTCAATATCAACTATTATCAAATAATCACCCTAAAAAACTATATTCTATCATTACCAATTTATAAATTAAATTTTCACCCACTTCCTAAACCCACGATCCCCATAGCCTTTTTTCGGTTCTTCATTGATATGAATCAGTAGTGTTTTAAAAACGAATCATGAGTGTTTTATACGAATCAGTAGTGTTTTAAAAATGAATCATGAGTGTTTTTTAATAGATACGAATGAGCAGTGTTTTATAAACTATTTTTTTTTACTAAACGAATCAGTAGTGTTTTATACGAATCAGTAGTGTTTTAAAAATGAATCATGAGTGTTTTTTAACAGATACGAATCATGTTTATTAAAAAAACACTATTTTTCGGTTAGATCAGCAAAAGAAAAAAAAAAGAAAACACTAATACTTTAAACCCACTATTATAGAAGAAGAAGAGGAGGAAGAAGAAGAAGAAGAAGAAGAATAACCGGTGCAAAAGAGGTTTTGTGGTTCTATTTGTTTTTTTTCTTTTTGGAAGATGAACAAGTTTGAATGTATGAGAGAGATTATAATCACTAATAATATTAAAATTAAAATTAAGATGAGAGAGAGAGAGGTGCATGATTTAAGGGTGGGAGTCAAATGGTATATATATCAAAATACAAGAAAATGACATTACTACCCTCATTTACAACACTTATTGGACCATCCTACCCTTAGTTATTAAAATATAATTAGTAGAATCTTAACAACCTAAACTTTTAGTCTCAACCATCCATTTCTAGATCCAATGGTTAAAAACACTTCCTACACAAATCAATTTTCCTACAGGAACCTTACCCTATATATATTTATTGGGGAGGGTTATCTTGAGAACGCTAAATATCGCGAGAACCGTGAGAACAAATGAGAAAACCAATCAAAATCATTTTTTTCAATACAAACCTAATTATAATCAAACCACAACATTAAAAAAACGAATTTTCTTTCCAGATAATTCATCTTTTCTTGCAAAAACAATTTCAAATTAACTTTTTACACATGTGTAAATGAAACAGTTTACACATGTACAAACAGTAAATTTATACATGTGTAAAAACAATTTATTTCCGTATACATTTAAATTTTTACGAGTAAATTGTGTTTTTTGGATTGTATTTTAGTAATAAAGATAAGTGTAAAAAGAAATTTTTGATTTAAATGGTTTTAGATGGCGTTCTCGCGGTTCGCACGAAATATAGGTGTTCTCAAATTAACTTTTCCCTATATATATATATATATACTAGCAGGAAACCCGCATGATGCGACGGCAACGATAATTTACAACACGATACTTGTTTTCTATTAAATTATCTATCATCTCATAGTATATTGTATCGTACACCTATTAATTTCCTTATTCTTCACATTAGTATGTTAATCTATGCCATAAACCTTACAAATCTCAGTTATATAACAACGAGCACACAAATGAGAAAAGTATCAATTATAAACAAACAAATTTAAAAAAAAATCCTAGCACGCAAATAAGAAAATATCAGTTATAAATAGTAACTTAATCCGCATATCAACTACTTGAATTGTGATGACAGTGGAATGCAATGTGATAGATGGTAGAGGTCTCCATGCGCTCAAAAATATCCAAATTATATAAAGAATGTGTATAAACTTTTTAAATACGCATGGGAATTGGTAAACATTAATTAACTGACTTTTACCATAAGCGAGTCGAATTATGTGGAATTTCAATTAAAAAGGCTCTGTACTTTATATTTAGACATCACATTACAAATGCTTAAAGAGTTATCACTACTTGGTGTCAAACTAAATGTCTATGAATTATGGGTTATAGTCTTACGACTTCCTTTAATGCCCCTTAGGACGTGTGTAGTGCACCGCTATGGGGGCGTTTTGAGGCCCCATAGCGTCTGGAACACCGCCCCCCCAGGCGCTATGGGGGCGTTTTGGAGTGGTCAAGCTTTACAGACAACGGCGTTTTGGATTTGAAATTGGTCAACATGACCGTTGCTTGTTTCTTAAACGGTCGGATTTTAATTTAAAAAAAAAAAAAAAAATTCTATTTCTATGTTCTATATATATATATATGTGTCCAACAAAATCACACACACTCATTCACTCACATACCTACAATACATACATACAACTCAAAAATATTCAACACACAAATAAATCACCAAAATGTCGTCTCCTCCCTCCGACGATTCGTTTCTCGATCTATATAACCAGTTTTTTCACGATGACGGCGCGGAAGAGGAAGAAGCCGTTACGAGTGCGGCTACGCTAGCGACTAGCGCGATGCATCTGATAAATAATTCCGCCCCACGGCCGATATTGTCTAGGCAATATATAGAGCGAGACCGTGTAGCCGCCAATGAGCGTTTGATGAATGACTATTTCAATGAGAATCCGGTATACGGCCCTGGTATGTTTAGGCGAAGATTTAGGATGGGTAAAAACTTATTTTTGCGCATCACGGAAGATTTAGAGTCCGCCTATGACTACTTTAAGCAAAAACCCGACGCTAGAGGGTGTTTAGGATTCACCGCAATTCAAAAGGTGACTTCCGCAATACGTGTACTCGCCTACGGGAACACATACGATATCAATGATGAGTATCTGAAGATGGCGGAGAAAACCACACGCGATACTTTGGAGCATTTCTGCTACGGTATTTACAAATATACTTTTAATTTTTTTATATATACATATAGTTGATACATAGTTTTTATATATACATTTGATTTTTTTAGGTATATGCCAATTATATGGAAAAAGATACTTGAGAAACCCGACATGGAGCGACCTTCAACAACTATATGAAACGCATTTAGAAAAACATGGATTACCCGGTATGATTGGTAGTATAGATTGTCGTCAATGGCGATGGTATGCTTGTCCAAGCGCATGGCGAGGTCAACATACACGCGGTGACCAAAAGGGACCAACGTTGGTTTTACAAGCAGTTGCCTCACGAGACATGTGGGTTTGGTCGGCCTTCTTTGGTCTAGCCGGGTGTATGAACGACATAAACACTTTTCAGTTTTCGCCATTGCTAGAGTCTTACATTGGCGGAACAATACCGAAATGTGGGTTTTATGCAAATAATAATTACTACGAGCATGGATACTACTTGGCGGATGGTATATATCCGGAGTATTCAATGCTCGTCAAAACGTTTAGTCAGACAACAGATGAAAGAAGGCAATATTTTAAAAGAGCTCATGAGGCTGCAAGAAAGGACGTTGAGAGGTGTTTTTCCTGTCTTCAACAACGATGGCATTTTGTTAGAAATCCTTGTCGTATGTGGGCAAAAGAAAGGATTAGAATGGTGATGTATGCTTGTATCATAATGCATAATATGATACTTGAAGACGAAGGAAAGGCAATATGCTCAAACTATGTAGCAGAAGAAGATGTTCCAGGGACGCAAGCGACACAGGAGGAGAGATTCCAAAACAGTGCCATGTTGCGTTCCAAGGAGATACATAACGCGTTGAAGGCGGATTTGGTGGAGGAAGCATGGTCGATTCGCCCGATTCATCACAACCAACAAGAAGAAGAAGAAGAAGAAGATTATGAAGAAGAAGAAGAAGGAGAAGAAGAAGCAGAAGAAGAAGGAGAAAACGAAGAAGGAGACGACGACGACGACGAGTAGTTTTTTTAAGTATTTGTATTTTTTTTTTTAGTATTTGTATTTTTTTTTTAGTATTTGTATTTTTTTTTGTTTTAGTATTTGTAATCTTTTTTTTTAGTATTTGTAATTTTTTTATATTTAATGAAATATTATTAAGCATTTAAAATTCTTTATTTAAATAAAAAAACAATAATTAACCAATCATTACCAATCATTTATAACCCCCCTCATAACCCCTTTACCACTACACACTCTTTTTCCACAACCCCAACATAACCCCACTTCTATTACTTTTTAATATTTTAATACCACAACCCCAACATAACCCCTTACCACTACACATGCCCTTAGGAGGTTTTTGTTCTTTCTTACAACACCATGGAAAAAACATTATTATATTTTTGACTTCTCAAGTCAAACTATTAACTTGTGAGACTCAATTCTTTATACGACATAGATTCAATTCTTTATAAGACATAATAGATGGATTAAGTTACGGGTCAACACCATGCAACAAGGGTGGACCCACATAGATTGGGTCAGGATCCCTGAACTCTATTAAAAATGTTAGTAGAATCGGTATAGCAAATTTTTCAAAGGCCATATATCACTCGGTTTTTTTTTCTTTTTTAATAACATTTGTAAAGACATCACAGTTGAGGTTATTGGGCTAGTGGGCTTAGACTTCCTTAATGTAATACCATCATCATACCATATTACTTTGTACCCATTTGGCTTCCTATGGGCGAAATATAGAACGAAGATTTTGGCGCTCACTTGGGATAATTGGTGTAAATTTGTTTTGATGTAGTCTTGTTCGTTAGGTCGTCCTAGTTTGTGGGTTGGTTGTTTGTGTTAATAAAAGTTACCGTTAAAAAAAAACAAACACCACAATAACTATTGACTCCTTGATTTCTAACTGGCCAATTTTTAATGGTTCAATAAAAATGTTCTACTTTGAATTGTCTGATACCAGGGGCCAATTTGCCTTGCTTTTACTTCCATTTAAATGTTCGAGCAAAAAGACAAGGCATGAAGTCGATTATATTTATAACTTAACATCTATTTTTTTACCCGAGTGTTTGGTATTTCATCCGTTGGAAAAAGTTACCAAAGAAAGAAATTAACATATTTTATCCAAGCCTCTCTGTTACATTTATAAGGGAAATTTTAGTGTTTTAATCCTATGCCTTCGATGTGGATCATTATAAAGTGCACTGTTAGACTTCACATTTTGGAGCACTGCTACAAGTTTGTCACATTTTGGAGTCGTAGTTCCATTTACTGGATCATCTCAAATCTCCCAACTTTGCCTCAGTTATTATCCCAAGTTTAGACTTCACATGTTCGCCCTTCCATAATATATATAAATGAACCCATTACTTTAAAATCAAAACCTTGCAACACTTCTCATAAGAACTCTTATTATTCCCAAAAAACATTAATAGCAAAGTCAAACAAAAATCTTTTAAAATGACTCATGAGTAAGATATAGGATTTATTCAGTTAAGTAATACTTTTTTTGTACCATTATCAATTAATAGTCAATAAAAGGTTGTATGAACAGCAATGATGCAAATAGTCAATAAAAGGTTGTATGAACAGCAATGAAGCAAGTTTAGCCAGCCGTGGCTCCATGAATAGCACTTTGAGCCAGAAGAGTGCAAGAAACACTATCCAATGCATTACTTGGAACCGCTCGAATCATGTATGTAGGATCTGTAACACAACCCCAGACACCTCTTAGGTTTTAACCATATCATGCTGCATGAAAAAATGTTGAGTATGCCATTCCTTACTTTTGTTTCAAGGTTGATGTCCGTTTCTGTTTGTTTCATGAAATGACCTGTTTATTTAACACTGGAAATGTGGTGAATAATCAGTCATTAGGGCTATAACAGACCGAACTCACCTTGTTTGCTGGATGGTCTACCAAAATGAAAAAAACAACATACAATTTGATAGAAACCAGAAAATCAAAAGGCTCATTTTATTTAAATAATATGATAGTTGGCCTGATTCGAAATAGGCAGATCTCCAAATACAAGAACACAATAATCAAAACATCTTAGACATGAAAAACTAGAACATGAAATGGAATACTTAAATGAAAAATAAAAGAGTTACTTCCTAAACTTCAGCCCCTAAATTCAGCATTTTGACTTTTGACTTTGACCTTGACTTTGACCTTGACTTTGACTCACTATTATCAGGTTCTTATCAATACTTCCGGCCCCAAAATACGACTTGCCCTCAAGTCGGTTAGAAGGAACTTGTTACCAAGCAATCATCCATTCAATTGTAGGCTGATCTGCTTCGTAGAACCCTCTATGCGCTAAAATGAAATGTGGTTGCAGGTCCGATCCCCATGTTTTTATAACCGTAAGAGAAGCTATAGGTGTAGGCTATTGAACCAACATATTACGGGTCCATGAACCAACTGAAAACAGAAAACGGGCTTGTAAACTCCTGGATAGCAACAAAGTAACATGCTTCCTAGGCACACCAGCAGATGAAGATCTTGTGAGGGGTTCACTAGACCTGCCATGTCCAATGGGACCGTCAACCCAGTTTTTCTTTAGCCAAAACACCGGTGCAGCCTGAACAGAACCCGGTTCAGAGGTTAATCCTGTGGTACATGAGTGTGTTTGATTTTCGCCATGATTGTCTTCCTTTTCAACATTTGCTTGTTTTTCTGACCAAACCTCTTTGACATCCATCTGAGCCTTGATCTCTGCTGATTCTGCATCCTCTATTTCTTTCTGTTCTTCGGTTTCCTCTGTGACCATATCTGTTGGTGGGTCTTCAGGTTCATCCTGAGGTTCTTTGTCCTTCAACCAAGCCTCTTTGATTTCTCTTTTGCTGGCCATTAAGCTATCCTCCGCCAAGGTGTCTTTCTGATCCTCATATGTTGTTTCACAATAACTGCCATCTTTGATCATCTGAGTCTTGATTGCTGCAATATCATCCTTCATGGATGCTAAGATGGCGTCTAATTGTGCCACAATGGCTGATAACTGGGCATTGATAACCGAATTCCGGGTTGTAAGCGCCATCCGAATTTCCCGGCAACGGAACCAAATGATAGAAACCAGAAAATCAAAAGGCTGATTTTATTGAAATAATATGATAGTTGGCCTGATTCGAGATAGGAAGATCTCCAAATACAAGAACACAATAATCAAAACATCTTAGACATGAAAAACTAGAACATGAAATGGAATACTTAAATGAAAAATAAAAGAGTTACTTCCTAAACTTCAGCCCCTAAATTCAGCATTTTGACTTTTGACTTTGACCTTGACTTTGACTCACTATTATCAGGTTCTTATCACAATTCCAATCTACTAAAGACCCATGAAGCAAACATATCATACTTAACTCATGTTCAAGACCATTGTCACTCTTATGAAGCTGCAAAACTGAAAGTGCAAAACCCAGGAAGTATTTACCTTTTTTTTCTTTCCCATTTAGAAGGAATAAAACGTCTTTTAGGTTCCAGGGCATTCGAGAGCGCATGATTAACACCATCTTAGGAAAACCAATCAACAAAAGGTTGCAAATATGGCAAAAAGTTTCAAAAAAGAGCCATAAAAGACATGTGTTACAAACAAAAAATGTACAGATTCTGTTTAAATACCGCCCAATGCATTCTGACACAAAAATAACAAAGAAATCACTAACCGCATGTGGATCAAAATCAGCGTGGGTGCCTTTCCTTTCCATATTCTACAAATAAGCTTAGTTTCTTCTCTAGTAAATTTTATTTCCTCGTCTTCAATGTCCTTGATGATTTTGCGCCTGAAAAATAAATAAAAAAAATCTGCAACTAAGAAGTATGAACCATCAATGCAAATAATCATTAATAACCATCAAATATCTTTGCAAGCACAGTTAATTACTTAGCTAATGTCCATTCTCATTTGTGAATGATTTAGTTGTTTCAAGTTGTGTCTTGCAAGCCAATAAATATTATGTAAGAACCTTAGAAACACAAATGGCTGCAATCTACTACTCACAAAATGGCAATAGCAGAGATATAAACTAAAAGGGAAGCGGGTCAAATGGGGCGTAAATCTAATGTGTGAAACCGCATAAAGTTTTTCCTTGATAACCTTTTTCTTTGAGACACTTGTTTCGCTGTTCTCTTTTTACTATAGTTTGGTAACAGCTGGGTTGCCAAAATAATAATAACCTGCTCCAGTCCCACGAATTTGTGAGGGCCTGCACTTTTTACGTAGCAAAAGCTAAGAAAAAAACATCTTTAAATCCCAAACCAAGTAATTATCTTTTGGAACCTCGTCAAGCTTTTCACCAGACACGATATTTGAGAATGAGGTAGAACTTCATCCGATAATAGAAGAAAGAAAACCAAAGGCTTATAAAAAATGAAATCTAGAAAGTCATATCGTTACATGTGTATGCCAAGACCTATGAAGTTAACTTAATTTTAATATTTCAATTCTTGAAAAATTGACCAGCCCCATAAATAATTTCCCTGGTTCCAATTACCATAAATAACTATTGACTCTTTGTTGGCTTAGTAACTCAAACTACTGATAATGTGCACTCTGATTAAGCTTCAGTAACCTCTGTTTCTAGGATTATACAGGTTCAAGCAAAGAGAAGTTTTCGATTAAGCTTTATCATGCTGGTGAGTTTAGTGACCCTGAAGTAGCTATGATCTATCTAAACGCCATGGTTAACTAAATTGATCATGTGCACTCTGATTGGTTTGCTGTGGTAACTTTGTATGACATTTTATCTGAACTGGTGTACTTAATGAAGTTAGGTTTTTTTATAGGCAGCCAGGAGAAAGCCTAGATACTGGTTTAAAACCAATCCTATTTGATACACATGTCTTAGAACTACTCAAACTAGTTGAGACTGAGAAGCTAATTGAGGTATATGTTGAACATATATTCCAAGACTATGAAACTTAAAAACCAGAAAGGTTTGTGAAGATATTAATAAGTCTGATGAGGAAGAATTCTCATATCAGACAGATTTGGATTTGTGCGAATGTACTGACAGTGAAGATAGTGATTATAAGCCTGATAGGGATGTGGACAATCAATCATCTAATAGTAAGGATAGTGCTGATGCAAACACTAGGATGAAAAAGAAAAACAGGCAGACTGTAGAGAATGATGATGATGAGGACTCTAACTTTATTGTAGATGAGGACAATTTAGTAGAGGATTATGAGGTTGATATGGAAAACTATAAGGCTATAATAGACCCAGATGGTAGTGAAAGTGAGGAATCAGAGGATGAAATGGAAGATGAGGTTGAAGTAGATTTAGATGACTTTGACAGTTTGAGTGATGAGGATGAGCCTAAGTTACATAGTCACTTACGAGGAACATGACACAAAAAAGGAGAAGCATATCAAAAAATGACGAGTGTCCATTTTATCCTACTCAAACATTTGCTTCTAGAGTTGTTATGAAGAAGAGAAGGACTATGCTGTGGAAACCAGGAGGCTGCTGAGAATAGTGAAGAATGATAAGGGTAGGTTTAGGGTTATTTTCTAGGGTATTAATCCACAACTTGGTGGTAGTTGTGCCATGCAGATAAGTCAAAGTTAGGGGCATTTCTGTAAACCCACTGAAAATAGTTAAAAAAAAGGAGAGGTAGAGCCCTCCACCTCAAAACCCAAGAAACCAAGAAAGAAATACCCCCACCCACCTGTCCTTTTGCTCTTCTCATCTCCTATAGTTATGTACTTGGGGCTTGGTTTGTGAAGACCTTAGTCATAGATCATTCTTATCTTCAATGTCGGGGTGTTAGATTATGCACAGTTTCTTGGTTGGCTCAGGAGATAGAGCATATTGTCCAGGCAAGTCCAAACATAACAGTAGCTGCTTTAGTTGATATTGTTCAAAATAATAGGCAGGTTCAGGTGACCAGAAACCAGATGTTTAAGGCCAAAGTGAAAGCAACTGAAAAAATGGTAGGTTGTTATACTAATCAGTATGAGAAGCTTAGGGATTATTGTGAGGAGTTGATGAGATCTAACCCTGGAACAACAATCAAAATTGATATAGAGAGAGCATACAATCCAAATATCCATACAAGGCAGTTTAGAAGAATTTACATTTGTCTAGGTGGTCTGAAAGAAGAGTGGAGGTTATGTGGTAGAGAAATCCTGGGTTTGGATGGTTGTTTCATGAAGGGACCCTTCCCTAGACAGATTTTAACTGCTGTGGGTGTAGATGGTAACAATGGAATTTATCTAGTGGCTTATCATTGGTGGAAGCAGAAACAATGGAGTTGGTTCTTGGTGAACCTGGGAGATGATTTGGATATTGGTCCCAATTCAGATTTCACTTTTATAAGTGACAGGCAGATGGTAACTTTCATTCTTGTTTCCTTATTATCTTGTTTATGCTAACTGATTCAATGATGATTTGCCATATGTATTTATGCAGGGTATCATGCCAGCTATCTCTAGGCTATTCCCAAAGGCAGAACATAGGTTCTGTCTTAGGCATATCCATGAGAACATGAAAACCAAATGGAGGGGGACAAGTGTTCAAGGTGTTGCTATGGAGTTGTTCAGGTGTTACCGCATCAATAGGCTGGGAGAAGGCTATAAATGCATTAGCCAAAATTGATAAACCATTGCATGATTGGCTGAAACAGATCCCACCAAAACAATGGTCAAGATCTCACTTTAATGGTATGACTCATCTTATTTATGTTTCATGTGCTTAGAATGTATGTTAGGAAAACTGAAATATAGTATGTCCTTAAATAATAATGCATGCAAGAAGGCCAAAGTGTGATATGGTGTTGAATAATATATGTGAAGTATTCAATAGGCATATCATTGGTGGTAGGGACAAATCAATCATAACTTGCCTTAAGTACATAAGGGGGTACCTTATGAAGAAGATTGTGGTTGTTAAGAAGTTGATTGCAAAGACTGATGGGCCCTTAACACCTGCTGCAACCAAGACTTTTGAGAAGATAAAAACTGAGGCATCACAATACAATGTGATCTGGACAGGTATGTTTCCTATACTCATTTGATATGATCTTTAATGCTGTTGGAAACCATTTTGACTATTCATGTTCAATACAGGTGGATCCAGGTACCAAGTTACAAGCTATGCTACACATGACCGAAGGGCTGTTAACCTTGATTAAAAGAGTTGCTCTTCTAGGAAGTGGGACCTGACTGCTATGCCATGCAAGCATGCAGTAGCTGCCATATGGTGTTATGCAGAGCATGGAGGTGATGGCATACCTGAGAGGTGGGTTGATGAGGTTTACTGGTTGGAAACCGGGAAGATAGTGTATGAATGTACCATTGCTCCAATCAATGGTATGGATTTGTGGCCAGAATCAAGATGCCCAACCACCCTAACCCCACAAAAGCATCACAAGCAACCAGGCAAGCCAAAAAAGGCAAGAAAAAGATCTGTAGAAGAAATGGCAGAGTCTAGTCAAGCTAGCCAGGTTGATAATGCTTCTCAGTCTACATGGCCAACCATTCCAGACAGGGGTAAACTGCCAAGAAAAGGTTAGACAGTGACTTGTCTTCTCTGTACGAAGGATGGGCATAACATGAGGTCATGCAAGCTGAAGAAGACTTCCCAGGTTGGCAGTGGTAGTGGCAGTTGTGATGATGGTGGCAATGGCACTCAGGATTGTGGATCACAAGTGGTTGATTAGTAGGCTATGTTAGTTGTGTCATGACATTTGAACAATATTATGTTTATGTTTATGTAGTTTGGTTGTGACTTGACTTTGGATGTGTGTTGACTTTAGGAACTTATGGGTCTTGGTTGACTTATTTATGACCATTATGTTCAAATATTGAATGGTATGAATGTGTTATGTTGTTTTCTGTTGTTGCCACTAAATGTATCTTGTTTAGTAGATTTAGAATAATATGTTGACTTTTGCAGTTGACCCATGACCCATTTAGAAAACTTGACAACTGTTGCACATTTGCAGGTGTGGGCATTGGTTGACTTATTTATGACCATTATGGTCAAATTTTGACCATTGGTTGACTGCTACACATTTCAGTAGATACATTTGGTTGACTGCTGCACCATTGGTTGACTTATTTATGACCACTGGTTGACTGCTGCACCATGACCCATTTGAACTGCGCATTTCATGACCCATTTGAACAATACTACACATTTCAAAACTGCATGCCCCATTTGAACAATACTACAAACCTGCATGACCATTTCAAACCTGCATGACCCATTTGAACTGCACATTTCATGACCTATTTGAACAATACTACACATTTACAACAAGTACCAAATGTTTGCAAAACTGCACATTTCATGACCCATTTAAAGAATGCTACAAACCTGCATGACCCATTTGTTCAACTTCATAGGCTGCATTATAATGTTTAACTGATACGTGAAACTGATACATAACAGATAGATAAAAACACATGCATTGAAACAACAAACATTCATTCTTTAATTCATGAGTGAAACTGATACATGAGAATTTCATAAGAAATACAACAATAACTACATACTATTTGACCCACTTGACTTTTCTGACTCAAATAACACAGAATACAAAATGATAAACACCCATGTTCCACCCAAATACATCATCAATCTTTTGTTGGACTGTGTTAATCTTGCATTTTCAACAGACAAATTTGAAAAGGCCACCTCATGCACACATTAATGATCCACCCAAGCAATGAAGCCACAACCACCTCCCTATCAGCACATATTCGTTAGAAATTGAAAAATTAACAACTTAAACTTTTCAATTGGAAAACTTACCTTTCGATTACAACAATAGAACTGTCTGCCAGGGTTTATTGATGTCCACAAAGTCTTGATTATAGTTCCAGCACAACATGAGCAAACAACCATCTTGATTGCAGATCGAATTGGCAGGGAATAAGGATTTGGATTGTTGGTTTTGAACAATTAGGGTTTATAATGATTCAGGGAAAAACCCAGGGTTTAAAAAGGGGGATAAGAGTTACCTGGGTTAACTGGGTTTTAAAATTATAAGTGACTGGACGAAAATGCTCCTGACTTAACGAAGAAAAGTTATCTAGGTTAAGTCGTTAGACTGTTTTAGCATATTTTTTTAAAGATCAAGGACTATTCATGCAATTTTTAAAAGATTGGACTGGAGTGGCAAATTTAGCCAAACTATAGGGACGGTTTTGGTAATTTACTCTTGTTCAAAAGTTAGGTGCTTAACACATGCTTTTAAAAATTTTACTATTATTTATTTATCTAAATGAGATCAAGGTACAGACAAACTCTATAGAAAATTAAAAACTGATTTTATAGAGGGTTGTATTACTTGTAAATCAAAACATCTGTTTTACAATATCTATTGACTTGTCAACAAATGTTCTAAAAACAATTGTTATACAATACAGTTTTCCAATTAAAAATAACCATGTGGAAAATAAATAAAATAAGTTTCAAAATCGTAATCATTATATTTGGACTTCGAGGCTCTATTTAAAAGAAATAAGTAACTCTTTAACCAAGACTACAGTATTGAAAAATGTCCTCATTTGACGATATATACTATTATTAAAATTAATAATAATATTAATATTCTCATGTTTAAACTTTTTAAAAATTTGCATGAAGGTTACTCGATGTAAGTAATATTTTGAAGAAAATAAATCAATTACATATATATAAATCACTTGACTACTTATTCTTTGCTACTCAATCCTCTTAATGTAGAAAATCGTAACCACGCTTCCTATGTTAAATTAAAACTTTCTCTCCTAAAAGTTCAAAAGTTAGGGGCTTAAGACATGCTTTTAAAAATTTTATTATTATTTATTTATCTAGATGAGATCATGGTACGGACAAATTCTATAGAAAATTAAAAACTGACTTTATAGAGGGTTGTATTACATGTAAATTAAAACATCTGTTGACTTGTTAATAGATGTTCTAAAAACAATTGTCATAAAATACAATTTTCCAATTAAAAATAACCACGTGGAAAATAAATAAATTAAGTTTCAAAATTGTAATCATTAAATTTCCAATAAGAAATTACCACGTTTAACCGAGATTTTTGTCAGATTTTTTATCAACATTTGATCATATATTTAACAGATTTTAAGATAAAATAAACATCAGTTTCAGCAAAGTCTTCAATTTAACCTATACTCTATTCACAAACATATGTTGACTGTCAATAGACGTTGCAAAAAACTACCATGCCAATGAAACCTATTATTGAATTTCCATAATTTTACTGAAAACATCCGAGTTAAGAAACATACAAGATACAAAATACAGCCAAAAAATCACAAAAGAAAACTGTTTACAAAATTAGAAGATACAAGTCTTCTAAAAAACAACTTCTGATATCGCTACAAAGTTGAACTAATGCTAGCTAATCTTACAGAAAACTTGCAACTAAAGCTGAAAATACATAAAAGTCAACTTTCATTGTAACATGTAGAGAATCTTGCATCCCACTCTTGAATAGATGGACCCATATTTGTTTCTGTATACACCCACCATTCTTCAAGGGATAATCTTGCAAAAAAACTACCACTCTTGAACCGTTGGTAATGATACAAATAATATTTTTCTTTGATTGTAAGAATCTTCCAAAGATCAACTTTCAAAGAGAAACATACTTAAGGTGCTTCCTCACATACTCTGTTTTCTAATGCAATAGAAAAAAACTTCGACGATTATGCTTCAACTACATATCTTGAAAACAAACTCAAGAAATAACAAAGTCAACGATCATACTTGTTGACCAATACATTAGTTGGTAGAAAAAACACAGCAATAAACGGAGACAGCTTTCTCAAAAGATAAGCGTAATGACGTAAAAGCATAATCGCAATTAATGTCTTGCCTGACACCATCTCCGAAAACATTATAGTGTTCTCCTTGATTGCTTGAGCTAACGCCTTTAGCTCGTAACCGTAAAATATTCACAAAAAATGTACATCAAGCAACACTCAAATTAATAAAGCACATAAGTTTCACAGACAAAAACTTCCACAATTATTGCATGGAGATAAATTTTATTTTTAGTATTATGATCGATTAAAAAAAACGCATAACTTGCCTTAAAAAAACAAAGACATACTAATCTTGAGTTTTATGCCGCCATTGTTGAACCGTTGGTAATGACACAAGTAATATTTTTCTTGGATTGTAAGAATCTTCCAAAAATCAACATCTTTTTCAACCCTAATACTCTGCTTGCTAATGGAACAGACAAAAACTTCGACGACTATTGCACAGACATAAATTTTATTTTTATTATTATAATCGATTAGAATTCGGTTACCTGATGCTTGAATCCTTCGATCTGAATGTGAGTGTGAGGGCAAACATCTACAATGATTTAAAATACTGATAGAGAGATAGAGCAATCATGAATAATTTGAGAGAGAGAGAGAGAGACACATGTCACATTTATATATATACATACATATATATATATATGCATAAGCGGTTTTGAGTTTGAGATTTGAATTTGGAGCTTAAACCTGCAGTAACAGTTTGTGAACATCTGTTAATGCAGGTGACATTATTTAGAGTTAATGGCCAAAATTGTCCTAGGGGTTTGGCCAGTTTTGCTACATCAGTCCAAAATCAATTTTTTTTTACATCTGGGTCCTTCAGTTTAACATTTTGTTGCCAAATTCGTCCCTGAAACTAACCCAGTTAAATATTGTCTTTAAGTCTGAGGGTATTTTTGACATTTTGCTTGAGCCTTTATTTTTTAGTATTTTTTATTTAATAAGTGGGACCCACCTCCCCACCTTCTTCTACCTCTAGACCACCACTGACCTGTGAAACCCTAAACCACCATCGGCCACTGTCACCACCAGCCACCAACTAAACCACCAAGGACGATTTTGGCTACAATACCAACCGTCCAGCTCCACCATAAACCACCACCACCCCAACAGAATGGGCCATACGACACATATAACAAAACAGAGAAAGAATCAAATTGGGAGAGGGGGAGAGAGAAAGACAACGAAACCCATGTCATCTACTTCTGTTTGAGTCAGAGTTCCACCGGAACCCTAGCGCCACTGATGATGATGGTTTTACTAAATCCTAAACCCAATTCATGACTTGACACAAACACATCCACTTCATGGCTCAATCAACACAACTATAAATCATGACAACCAGTTACAATCATATCTTTAATCTCATCAAAACCCCCTAAATTCCTCTGTGTTATCTTACATCTCACACAATCGTTCAAACAATAATAGGGGGCCATTTTGACCAGATTAGGTTATTGAATTGATCTCGTAAAAATAATGCTTTCGAATCAGCTTTAGAACATGGTGGAGACTGCCAAACTGACCTGACGGGTTTGGGTTGTGGTAATGGAAGGGAGACGGTGAGGATGGGGGTCTACGTGGTACTTTCCTTTAATCAAGGGAGACTGGAGTTTAGTCAGATTCGCCGGTGGTGATGGGGGTCTGCGTGGGAGTGGCGGTGGCGGTGGTGGGGTGTTCTTGGTTCATGAGAAGATGACAGTCAAGACACTGGATTTGGGGTTTTTTGTTAGTCTTTGAGAGTGAGAGAGTCAGAAAATAGAGAGATAAATGGGAGAGGAAAGGGAAAGGGAAATGAAAGGTGGGGTGGGGTTATAATAAGAATAAAAAATTATAAGTTATTTTACTATCTTTTAAATAAACAAAAATAAAAAGGGGCAGGCAAAAAGATAAAAATACCCCCAACTTAACGACAATAGTTAATTGGGTTTAGTTTCAGGGATGAATTTGGCAACAAAATGTAAAACTGAAGGACCCAGATGTAAAAAGAATCGATTTTGGACTGATGTGGCAAAACTGGTCAAACCTCAGGGACGATTTTGGCCATTAACTCCATTATATTATTAATTTATAAATCACGAGTGACTCTCTATGAACATCTGTTAATGCAAGTGGCATATTTTTTGTGAATATTTTAAGCAAAATAATGTCATCACATTTATCATCAGCAAGGCATTGTTGGCATAGCTAAGGTGTTGCCACATCAGCTTTTCTTATGTCACTCGCGACTCTCCTATTATAGTAAGGATAGATTTAGATTATCTAGAGATACATGTGCTCGAATGGAAACAAATAAAGAGCTAGGACATAAGGGAACCCCTTCTTAATTAGTCGTTGATCATGGAATGTACAACAGGAGAGAATGGTTACGGCTCATGGTGTACGTGGATGAAATATTATATGATGCACGAAGTTGTAAAGTGTTCCATATAAGTGCAAGAGTAAATTACCAAAATCGTCCCTGTGGTTTGGGCCAATATGCCAGTGCAGTCCAATCTTTTAAAAATTGCATGAACACTCCTTGATCTTTCAGAAAATATGCCTAAACAGTCCAACGACTTAACCCAGTTAACTTTTCTTCGTTAAGTCAGGGGCATTTTTGTCAAGTCACGTATAAAGTCACCTTCTTCCCCAAATTCTTCTTCCCTAATCAGATCCACCACCACCACCACCACCATCTTCACCTTTCACCACCACCACCATCCACCCACAACCACCCACCACCATCTTCACCTTTCACCACCACCACCACTACCACCATCTTCACCTTTCACCACAATCGGGTACATTCCCAGTGAAATAATTCCCTCTAAGATTAACCAGATTACACAAACTAAGCTTCTGTAAGCTCTAAGGCAACAACCCAACCAAATAATTGTCACTACCATAAAAAACTCTCAACAACAAACACTCTCCTATCTTATCAGGCAACACACCACTAAAACTATTACTCTGTATACTAAATGAAAACATGTTAGGGAACAGTACTCTGGGTAGTTTGGTAATTTCAACATCATTAAAACAAATCTTATGTACACCTCTTTTTGCACCTTCTTGCGAGTCCTCTGCTCGAGCCTTCATCTGTCAATCATCTTAAGCCTCATATGGGTATGCCCAGAGGCTAGGTGTTTCAGTTGGACTTTCGCCGATGACTTCGTCATTATTTCTCCACCGACGCGACGTCGTTGTATGATGATACGTCATCAAAGCTTTAGGATTTGAGCTTTATTAGGAAGACAGAGCTGCTACAAAGCTACAGTCGTTGATGGCGACGTTGCCGGAGCTTCTAATATCAAACGGCTGCGGCGGTCGTGGGCGGTGCGGACACTCGCCGGAAATCAAAAAACAGGCTTATGTTGGAAACAGGGGAGAATAAAAAAACAATATCGGACTTCAACACCTGCAGATAAAAGATGGTGAATGCCATAGAAATCAAGATATTAGAAATTTGGTGTCCTCCTTGCTTGGGTAGATAGAAAGAAAGAGGCGTGCGCTTGACAGAGACAACGGCAAGAGAGGTATAAGAGGGAGAGCGATGGGAACTCAGGTGACTTTTCGATGGCCAGTAAACCGTTGGCTCATGAGGGTGTCTTTGAGATGATGGTCGCAGGTGAAACCGCACCACTTACGCACCAAAAATGGTCACCAAACCACTCGGTTAATACCACAACCATCGCCTCCACTTTTGACCAAAGCTACTTTTGACAATCTGGTTTTCAGTTTTGAGAACTACAGAGATGTATAGGGGATTATTTTTCCATTTTAATATTATATCCAAGCTTTAAAAGACTAACAATTTGTAAATCTTATCTTATAAATTGGGTTTGTTAGTTTGTTTGAATAAACCGAATACGTAGTTATGTTTAACCTTTTTTTACCGGTACCATAACAAACCAACACAATACCGACCAACTTGTCCGGCGCGAAGCGCCGGTGAATCAACTAGTTACTACTAATATTAAACACTCTTAAATCAAAAAAACTTTCAATCTTCTCATCTGGGATCACCCCATCAAGAATTATTAGAAAAGTCAACGGTTCTTAAACTGGTCAATGACCAAATATTATTAGGTAACCTACCTGACAACTGGTTTAATAAGCCTTTGCTCATGTGACTCGAGAGAGAGAAACCGGGTAAATGGAGCTCTGTGACTCGGTGGGAATACGGGTCCCAGGTGACACCGACCCAGGTGCAGGGGCTGTCGTCTTCTTCGGTCCATGTGGAGAGATTATTATTCGGGTCTTGGATATCTGCTTTAAACACCATAAGACCCAATACGTTTCGTTTAACGCTATGGTCGATGAGTTTGTCGTTGAAATCGTGTTAAAGAAGAAAAGGAACAGAAGGAGAAGAAGAGGTGGGTGAAACGGCGTAGTCTTGATCCGCAGGGGCTGTCGTCTTCTTCGGTCCATGTAATTTTTTTATAGGGTTTGATTGCTTTTCACCTCGATTGTAGGTGGTTTAGGATTGTTTTAATTTCTGAACATTGTCGATTGGTAGAACAGAGGAATGATTGGGAATTGATTTGGTATTGGTTTATATTGTTTGTTAATAAAGGTTGAGAGGGAAGAACATAGGAGTGGTGGTGGTGGTGAAAGGTGGAGGAGATGGTGGGTAGTGGTGGTGATCTGATTAGGGAAGAGGAATTTGGGGAAGAAGGTGACTTTACACGTGACTTGACAAAAATGCCCCTGACTTAACGAAGAAAAGCTACCTGAGTTAAGTTGTTGGACTTTTTAGACATATTTTCTGAAAGATCAAGTAGTGTTCATGCAATTTTTAAAAAATTGGACTGGACTGGACTGACATATTGGCCCAAACTATAGGGACGGTTTTGGTAATTTATTCTAAATGCAAAATAAAACAATAAGGGGTTTGATAAATGATAAGTAAATGTTTTCAAGGCCTGGTTGGTTCTCACTTTCATAGTATGTTCTTATCATAATGTGTGTTGAAATTTGAAAAACAAAAAGAGCATTGAAAATGCAATACATACATAGGAACACATGCACATATTTACATACGTGGATACATGATCCACAATATACACATGCATAAATACATCCTATACACATAATATGGACATCATATACACACATACTCATATACGAACTAACGTTCTAGAAGTGCTATAAGATGAGATATCTACCTAAATATAGTTTGGGACCTTGATTTCATTTGCTAGTTCTTAGTAATACTGCCTTGGTTCTTTAATCTAATGCATGGCCATCTCCAGTTTGACAAGTGGCAATACAATGAAATTGATAACCAATGATCATGGATTGCTGGTGAAAGACTCTTTGGTGGTTGTGGTAGACTCCACTTTCAACATTTGCTTACTTTTCTTTAAGTATAAAATACATAAAACTAATTGAAAAGCGCATATTTTTTATTGTATCTTTCGTTTCAAGTGTTCTAATTTTTTTTTATGTATTTTTTAAATCAATAATAAAATTCAAATTAATACATGACAATATATATAGAGAGAGAGAGAGTTGTTAACGAGCGAATAGAACAAAAGAATTAATATAGCTTAGTGTAATTATTAACATAAGTTGTGTGCATTTTTTTTTGGGTAATTATATAACTTCATGCATAATTATTTATTATTGTGCGTAATTATCAATATATGTTGCGTAATTATTTAACTTGCGTCATACATAATTACGACGCCCAAGACCATATGTCACTTCCCGGTAGCTGCGTACACTTCGTATTTTAATTTTCCTTTGTAAATAACCCGCTGGTATGTGTGTCATGTATAATACTTATGATACTTGAGATTTGGCGGGGCCTCTAGTTAATTAATCTCTCTACCAAACGTAAGACATTGAATTCGAATATGGACTCCAAAAGGTGACGGAGTTGTCATTACATGTCGAATCATTGTATCTTGTTTACAAAGCATCCTCAACCATTTACGTCTATAACTAACTCAACTCTATTCATACAATTGAACATCAAGCAACAACTACAACTACCACCACCATTTTCTTTCTCCCTTTGCCAGTCTCTATGATGAAAGATCGAATAGAACGCCTTGTAGCTTTTCCATTTGTTACCGGTTGTGTCTCGGCAGCTAGTGTCGCGGTTTGTGTTCAACATGGAAGAAGACAGAAAGAAGATATCGACTCTTCTCATATGGGTCTCTAAATCTCTCCATCTCATATTAAAACAACTATTTTTCTAATAACAAATTTGCTTGTAATGTGAATCTTTTTATTATAAGTATATTATGAACATTGATGTGCTTCTTTCTCAATTGATCTTGAAAAGATTATTCTCTTTAATAGAGATAATACAAGTGAACTAACCATCTTAACTTGTTCTTTTAACTACGTTAGAAAACCAAACATCATAACTATATAAATAATTTTATATTTTTATGGTTAATTTATTTCTAGGGTATTTATCTGTTCTATGTGACTATAGTGTGTAGATCATTTGGTATTCCCAAGGAGCAAAAATATGAAGAAGGAGTACCAACTTCAAGTGACAACATGTTGAAAAGCTCATTTAGGTTCGCATCACTTTCAAAGCCTAATGTCTCCATTGGCTTTCAAAGGATCACCAAGAGTATCAAAAGTTTGTCTCAATCACTAGGTAAGCTAAAGTCTCTCTCAATCACTAGGTGCTCCTATTGATCATACGGTTAGGGTGTCACCACACACCCATAAAATTGCTAGTGTTATTTAATCATATTCACAAGTGACACACATGAAAAACTTGATGACAAATGACACCCAAAAAAATGTAACCTAAATTTTTTGAACTCTAAAAGTATAAACCAATAGCTTAAAAAAAGTAACAAATAACCTATCATTAGCTCATTGGACTTGTATCA
This sequence comes from Ambrosia artemisiifolia, assembly GCA_032199755.1. NCBI lineage: Eukaryota > Viridiplantae > Streptophyta > Magnoliopsida > Asterales > Asteraceae > Ambrosia > Ambrosia artemisiifolia. The sequence continues at coordinate 45,251,997 of CM063517.1, read as the reverse complement.
TAATGGTTGTTCTAGTTTTCAAGGACGACGAGACGGATGAGGTGCATATGGAACTAGAGATTGGGCTTCCGACTGATGTAAAGCACGTGGCACATGTTGGATTCGATGGATCTGTAACCTCGGAAGCAAACCGCAGCAATGGTGATCTCGATGCCTCAGATTTTCTTGGGTTTTGCCCTATTTCCTTCGCAGAGCTAGAGGAGCGGCTTGCTATGTGTGCAACAATGGATGCTGCCCACGATATGGAAAATGCGCTACCTGATGCTATACAAGCTAGTAACAAAACGGAAGCGAGTATGGCGTGAAAATTTTGATCATATATCTATATTAAAAGCACCAATTGTTTTTCGTGTATTTGTTTAATAACCTACATACATTGATTACTTGGTTGTTCTTTAGTCCCAAATTATATACTAATATAATTTGTTACAATATTATTTAATGATCCATATATCATGATTATGAGACAAACCGCAGAATCGATCAATTTTACATATGTAGGGCTGTGCAAAGGGTCCGGAACCGACCCGACCCGATCCGGACCCACCAGAACCGCATACCCTTTTATTAGGAAATTAGGAACCACGAACCGAACCATAAAAGGCTATGTGGTTCCGGGTCCTAAAGGTTCTGATGGGTCGGGTAAAGGGTCTGACCCTCTAGAACCTTTTAATGTAATTGCCACTTTTCGAGGATTACGTATTCCTGTTCTTTTACCATGCTCATAAAAGAATTCCTCCATACGGTTCTAACAATAGCCCATGAGTTTATTTTTTAAATCACTTTTCGTTTCTCGACTTATGTTTTCGTAACATTTTTGTCATTCTTATCACTCAAAACCTTATGTGAATCCGTTATGTATACATCATAAATACACACACACATACACACGCATCAGAGCAAAATACATAAAAATTTACTTCAAATTTGGATGTAGTATAATAATATATATTATATAATATATATGTATATCAAGCCGAAAAATATTTCAAGAAAAAATACATTGTTATTCTTATTGATAATATATTTAATATTGTATTAGCATTACATGAAATCGATTACAATAGCACGTAAAAACGAATAGTGAAAAGACTAAAAAATATTATTTTTTATTTTTTAATATAAATACGAACGGTTCTTGTGGTTCTTATATTCGAACCGTGGGTTTGGAACCGACCCGACCCGGAACCGATAATTCATATAAATCTAGAACCGGAAACCGACCCATATATTTAAAAAGGTTCGGGTCCAAGGTTCTCGCGGGTCGGGTCCAAGGTTCCTGTGGGTCCGAACCACGAAATGCTCACAGGGGAATTTCAATAGAAAATTCATAGTTAAGGAGAGAACTCAAAAACTCCTACTTAAATTTTAAAAAAATAAAAAAAATTCATAACTCAAATTTTTAGTCAAAAACTAAAAACTTGGTTCGAAGCTCCTCTTTCTCACGTCATCCCCTTCAGAAAAACAAATGAGAATTCTAATGCACATATGTAGTATATGTCCGGTTAAGCTTTAAGGTTTAGTTTAACTTTTAGGGTTAGTTTTTAAAGTTTAATTTGTAAGGTTTAGGTTTTGAGGGCGGGGTGGGTGTGGCTAGGGTGGGTTTAGGTTTTGGGTGGGGGGTTAGGTTTTTGAGTGGGGGTTAAGTTTTTGATTGTGGTGAGTGGGGGTTAGGTTTTTTGATAGGCGGTGGATAGGGTGGGTTTAGGTTTTTGAGTGGGGGTGGATGAGAGGTTTAAGTTTTTGGGTAAGCAATTTAAGGTTTTAGATGAGAGTGGGGGTGGGTGGGGTGGGATTAGGTTTTTGGGTGGAGATTATAAGTTGGGGGTAAGGGTAAGGGTTTAGGTTTAGGTTTTTGGTTTATACGCATATGCAGTAGTGTTTTTTACATTTTTTTTAACTTTTTTAATTTTTATTTCTAAACGGGGATGATGTGGAAAAGAGAAACTCCGAACTAATTTTCTATTATTTTACTTAAATTTTGAGTTTGGATTTTTCTATTATTATTATTATTTATTATTATTATTATTATTATTATTATTATTATTATTATTATTATTATTTGCATTTAATTAGGAGTTCTTGAGTTCTCTCAATAAAATGACTTTTCTATTAAACCACTCATACATACATACATACATACATACACACACACACATTATTCAATGCGTTGCCGCAGGACCGCGAGGCTACAATTTGTTTGGATGTTGCGTGTGGTCAAATTTGTGATTTTTGACCCGATTCGACCTTGAAATTCAAATTGATCTAATTATATAATTTAAAGTTCTTTTGCAAAAAGTAGACACACATATATGCATGTGTATGTATATATATATATGTATATATATAATTTTGTTTATTTAGCTCGATCTGAATTCAAAATGAATTAAAATTGTAATTTAAATATGACACCCGTCGAAATCACAGATCATATCTGTACACTTGACTACACGTATACATTGTGCATGACATTACACTTTGCATATTCAATTACAAATGGGCCATACAGGGTTCCAACAAGTCAATCTCTATACATATAGTCTAGTATTAGGCACACGAGTGGATACAATTTCACGACTAGTCGAATAGTTACCATAAACTATGGGAAATCCAAGCAAAACCCTAGCCTTGGGAATTCATACAATTGGACATAAGAACACAATTGTAATTCAATCAAGAACAAAAACAAACAATGTTCATACACATGAGTTGTCCAAATATGATGTCCATAAAAGACTAGTAAATTAACTAGTGAAAATACAAACAATACGCTCAAACATAACCACAAAATCGGCCAAATTATGGGTGCACAAGCACTTGTATCACAATTAAATACAACATAATATATTATGTATAAATGTTTTAAAATATATATATATATATATATCTAGTCCATACATACATAAATATACACGACACACATGCATGTGTGTGTAGTATTTGAACCACGCACTCAAAACACATGCACGAGTCTCATCTTTCTATTCCTAGACCATACACCAACATGGAAACCAACTTTAAAAGACCATAAACCCATGTAAGGATGACTAGCCAAAAATAACCCCTCTCACCCTTCCAATTTTTGGCCTACACATCCCCATGCCAAGCTTCATGTAGTCACCTTCTACACCATGAAGTTTCACTAGAATGGCAACACACTTTTGGGATCTCACCTCTCCATGCATGTTGACCAACTAAGAATAGATTGTCCAAATCTTTCTCCAAACAACTCTTCCCCATGCAAGCCAAAAACCAAGGATTTCACCAAATAGGAAAGATGCCCTCCATGCACTTTTGCAAAAGCATCCTACCATGCCATCCATACTAATCATAAATAGGGCCAAGGGACTAGAATGATAAATGCACACAAACAATTAACACACCACCCTACCCTTCCTCCCTCTCCCTCTCGGCACCACCACAACCGCCGGACCACCAACACCCCACGGCCATCACCACCAACGAAGCACCACCCCACCACCGAACCACCACTCCACCACCGAACCCCCCCCCCCCCTCTCGGCTATATTACATAACCAAAAACCACCAACTTTCAAGGGAAATCTAGGGTTACAAGGAGCTTAACCAAGGTGAACAAGGCCCCTAATTCCCTCATTTTTCCTAGACACTAGAAGGTAAAACCTTATTTCTAACTTGTGTTTTTATTATCATATTTCCTTTCCTACACCAAGTTGTTCACTTTGTATTGGCACTTGTAACTAAAACTAAGTAAAATAAGTAAGCTTATGACTTGAAATAGATAATGTTAGTTGGAAAATGCATGTATTTACATACACCTTAAGGCCGAAACATATATATAGATATATATCCATAGGGCCGAAAGTTTTATAAGAAAATTTGTATGATTTCTAAACTCACTAACATAAGACATGGTGTTGATAAGTGTTAGTCATGTGTGACAAGTTTAGAACAATAACAAAGATTATAAAGATACATATGTTTTTAAGAAAAGTCATATTTTTAACATGGGATATCATTATTTTCACAAGGGTTACTAGACTTATGAAAATAGTTACTTAAAGATACATATGCTTTTATTATCTTCGTTTGTGCGTCATTTTGATTGTAGTTACCAGGTAAGTTACAAATTCGTTCTTCTAAATAAAGCAATCAATTAGGCTTTATATTGAATTTTTATATCATGTTTTACCATATATTTTATTAATTTTCGAATGTTTAATTGGAAGAAATTTTACTTTACTGATGATAGCAGGAATCTGGATGAGTTTACCAGGGATGTTTTAAATAGCTAGACAACAACGTCACACTTTCAGGTGAGATTTCGACACCAAATTGTGTGGTATAATGTATCAGCAAGCAGGGGTCTTCTGTAGCTACTTGATGATTGTACAAATTCAATTTCCTTTGAATAAGTTTTGGCTATGATGTTAGCGTATACGACACAGTTGCCGATTGTGATGGTGCTACTGTGGTGCAACCGATTGGATTTTCGTTGTGCACCTCGGTGATGGTGGGCCTAGGCACATCTGAGAGGCGACAAAGGTACTATAATCCATATTGATGTTTTTCGATGGTTTGAAATTATTTTCTTCTCATTTTGACTCGATGAGGATTGGCATAGGCACATTTGAGAGGTCGCGAAACCAGCATTTTGGTGATGATTTTTTCTATTTGTTTCGTCTGTTTGAAGTTGTTTTATTCCCATTTTGAGTCAAAGATGGCTTCCATAGGCACATGTGAGATGAATCTGTTTGAAACAAATTTTTTTATGTTGTAAACAAATTTCTTCTTACTTACCTCTCCTCTAATCATTGTTTCCACAGAACACCTTTTTGCAGTCTGATGAGTGTGTCGTACTATACTTTCAAATAACTTTGTTTTCACCTTTTCTACATGATGTGGTAACGCTCAATAGGTTCAAGCAGATTAGCGGCCGATGACTAATGTAGACCGTTAAAACGAGGGAACTACCAAGTGTGTAAGCTATATAAATCTCTCCTCATAGGGCATTCAATACTAATTAACTACGATCTGTACAGTTACTCTAACTTACACAAGAGTTTGATCATATGGTGAAAATCCCATGTATATGTGATGAACTAACGCCTGTTATTTCTGCAGTTGTGCAAGTATTCCTGAACCGAGTAAGATTTTGCACACGCATCCTAGCACTGCTATCATGGATCCGTATTGAGTTACCTGTTTTTGGGAAATATTACTCCCTTACGTCCTTTGATTCCTTACACGGGAAATACGACGTTATTTAAACTGAGCTACTAGGGAGCAAGATTTGATGAATCTGTTTTGGCCTCAGTTGTTGCGCAACTTTTAAAACTAGGTGGGTTAAAAAGTTGATTTATGCTTATTTTGATCATATGTGTATTGTCTGCTCGAATCTTGGTGGTATTCTTTTTTATATATCATAACAGGTGAATTAACATAGTTATATTGACTTTTATTACAGTTATGTTTCGGATGATTGAAGCAGCTGCAGCCTGCATTCGCCACTTAGCCCCAAAACGACCACGAATGAGCCAGGTAATAGTCATCCCCTATTGCTTTATTGAACACGACTGTCAGTTATTACTTTATGCGCAAAAATGACCAAAAAGTTGAAATGATGCTTGCAGGTGGTGAGAGCTCTAGACTCGATTGTTGAATTCACAACAGATTTGTCAAACGGGATGAAGCCAGGACAAAGTGAAATATTTGATTCGAGAGAACACTCTGCACAGATTAGATTGTTTCAAAGGATGGTGTTTGGTGGCCAAGACTACAGTTCTGAATTTATCAATAATTCTCAAACCAGCAGGAGGAGTTGAATAAACATAATACATTTTTTATAACGACATTATTTTATTATCCACTGCCGGCATAGTTAAGTTACATGCTAGAATCGAGATCGCGCTAGGCTGAAACTGCAAAATGGTAACACAAGTTAACAGTCTTCTGTAACGGAAAACCGCTAGCTGGTGTATTTCCTGCGTTGTTTGGGCTGGACAGGAACAAACATGCGTACGTGGCTGATCGGGTGCTGCATATGGGGGCGGGTTGGGCTTGGTACTGGAAAAGAAACGTTGTTGCAGGGGCAGAAGCGGCTAGAAGGTTTTCGGACTCAGGTAACCCATTTTCTGTTTCTAAAAGGTTCAATAACATTATCGTAACAACTTTTAAATTTTGGTGTATTTAAATTTTTTCATAATCTTCCATGAAGTCTTAATTATGATTTTGAATCCTTTTTGCATAATTCAATTGATAACATTCAAATTATGATATATGACATCAGAATAAAAACCATGGTCAACCACTCCAATTGTATATGTTTTATGTAATTAATCTTTAAAGTAATTGATTTTGTGAGCATAGTGGGTGGTATATAGTTGAGAAGCCTTTCAACTAGCCGATGTCTGAGCCACAGGTCACTGTTCTTCCGTCTCTGGTTGCTCGACATAGTCTTAACGGGCTTTTATAGTCTAGGTATTGGTTTAACATGTTTTCTTTGTCTACAGATGCGTACAGCAGTATGCGACGTCTTTGATTGCTTTCCAACAGCCATTGTCAGTGGCAGGAGTTGCAAAAAGGTGATGATAACTTCGTTGTCATAAGTTTTCTGTATTTATATTACAATAAATCCACCAAAATGGAAATCAGATGACCCATGTTAATATATGTTTGCTATGACGGATATAAAAACAATGTTTTTGGCAAATGTAACCTATTTTTATCACCTTTATGCTAATATATTATGAACTGTTGCTTAGTCTCGACTTGCTAATGTTTTGCGCACGGCAAAATGAAAAAGGCGTGTTGGTAGAGTGGTTTGTGGTGCATTTGTGTTGTTTCATAATAGGTCACAACATGGGTTGGTGGTAGAGTGGTTTAACGCACTCTCTCCGCAACGCGGGTATACACCCTAGTAATGATTAAAAAAGTGAAGAAAAAAAAGGTAAAAAAAGAAGGGGGTAAACCAAAGCATCCTAATCTCTCTCAAAGTCATAAAACAACCAACAAAACTATAAAAAAATAACCAAAACAAACCCAAAGATAATATATTCAACATCCAAAGTCTTTTATAAAAGATGGGCTACTTCTGCTGACAACTTTCCTTCCTTCCTTCCTCCTTCAAATACCATCATCACTCACACACAAACATGCATTCAACACCATCACCAATACCCATTTAGTTAGCACACATTCTTGAATGATTCTTCTCATGATCATGAACAACCCCAACCAACCCGATTCCGCCGCCGTCGAAGGCGGCAACAACAACAACAACGACGACGACGCCGGTGATCTTGTTCTCCGTCCTCCGATCAACTTTGCGACAGTTGAGGATCGGATTTACAGATCTGGGTTTCCTCAAGTTAGTGATTTTCCGTTTCTTGATACCCTTGGGCTTCGATCTATCATGTGGGTATTAAATTAAATTAATAATTGGTTGTGTTGATATAATAATTGAATGATTTTTTTGATTGGTTATTGATGTGTTTTGTTGTAGATGTTTGTGTGTGGAGCCGTATCCTAAGGAGAATTTGGAGTATTTGAAGTCAAGGAATATACAGTTGTTTCAGTTTGGAATTGATGGCACTAAGGTGATTTGTTTGATTAATATTATTATTGGTTTTGATGTGAATTAGGTTATTGATTGTTGTGTTGTTAATTGTTTTCATATTTTTTGAGAATTTGGATCATGGAGGGATAATTTTTGGGCATAATTGTGAATGATTATGAATGTTTATTATGCCATTATTTAACTAGTTGTATTAAGAGGCTGCCTCTGAGTCGGTAAGAGGTAGAGTGTGTTTAGTTTACGTAAGGAATCCGTTAATGGTTCATGGAGCCTCTTAATGGGGTAAGTTTTGAAACATGTTGACGGTCAGGCGTCTTAATGGGTCAGTACAAGGTTTCCAAAATATGCATTTTTCACAATTGTTTTGAGTTGTCTATAAATTTGGACATCATTATGTTGCAAATTCATAATTTGTAGTATATTCTTCATTTGATATTAGATATTACTGTGAAGAAACATAGTGTTTTATAAGTGTTTTCTTGTCGGGCTGTCTTCGTGGTTTACTTCTGTTTCATGTTCTTCTTATACGTGTTTATGAGGATATTCGGTCATGAAAACTAATGGCTCAAAAGTAATTATGGATTGAAAACTTTTGTTTCTGATGATGGTTTGAATGATTTGAATATGCAGGATGCCAACATTCCCAAGAGTGTTATCACAAATGCATTGAAAGTTTTAATTGGTAACGAATCATCAATATCCAATATCGAATCTTTCTTCTCAAAGACACTACTCTTTTACTGAAATCTTGAATGTTTTTGCAGATGTGAGAAATCATCCTGTTTTAATACATTGCAAACGAGGAAAGGTATGTTCCACTTCATGAATCGTTGTTGTCCACGTCTGTGATCAAAGGCATAATATGGTTTATTACTAGTTAAAGATTTCATTTGAACGTTACCCTTTTATTTATTTATATATATACTAATGGCTACAAAACATATTATCAAAGGGTAGTGTCAGCTTTCTTACAACTGATTATATGATTCTAAGAGCTTACTTTCTCAGTATTAACATCTCACATGTGTTTCTCGATTGCAGCATAGAACAGGGTGTCTGGTTGGCTGCTTTAGGAAGCTGCAAAACTGGTGTTTGTCTTCAGTTTTGGAAGAATACAAGGTTTATGCAGGCGAAAAATCAAGAGAATCGGACTTGGAGTTTTTGGAAAAGTACGATGTTTCTTACCTAAGACAGTGTCTTCATAGCATCATCTACCAGTATCATGGATACGGTTTTAAGAAAAGGCGTTTGCTCTACAAAGAAGATGTTCAACAGAAGCCACCCATACGGTCTGTTTAGGTCCAATCGTCCGTTCGGGAACAGATTCGCTATGCACCCATTTTTTACACAGAATTTTGGTTTTCTTCATAGGATGTTGGTAGTGTTAGTTCAAACATAAAAGATCTCAAGGAGCATTGATATTGGTTTTTACTTGGTTTTATTAAGAGAATTCATCTAGTGTTCTTGAATAAGATATAAATGTATACTGTAAGTTCTTTTTAGGGCAATTGAGTCAAGCTAGGGATACTTTAGAAAGAAAAAAAAACAAGTGGTAACAGAAGACCTTTAAAACAGTTAATGAGACACAATTAATGTAATTTTGTAGTTAATGGGATTTTGTTTTTTTTTACGCACCATGATACCGCTAACCAGCTTGGTTGGCTGGATCGGCCAACCATTTAAACGAGTTTGGTTTGGCGATTTAAATCAACAACTATCAAGAAATAGCCTAAACTGACCACTTCTCTAACCAACCACCTATACATTTTCGACGACGTGTTTGACTAGGAAGTATTGAATCTTCTTGAAGATCCGAACAAGATGAGACGCAAATAGACTTGTCATGAAGGAGGGTCTCTCGTGGTCGGACTCTTGTGGTGTAAGAAAAAGAAAGTTGTGTTTTTGAATATATAATTATTGGTTAAGATTTTGACATGCCTCCTCACAAAAGCATTTACTGGTGCAACGATGGGAAGTTGGGCCACATTTGATGTGTAAAGTTGATGAGACATGTCTAGGCATTGCTTATCAGATAATACCATAAAAGTCTATCCTGTGTGGAGGTCGTCCAAGGCCCGTCCAGCTTGTCCAACACCGCCCCCGCCGGGCCAAACCCGTCCAAACCGTCCAGAATTGGACGTTTCTGGACGTTCAAGACGGTAATGATGATTGGTTGTTGTGTTAAGATGGGCCCTCTCCAATCCTCACTGTTTTCCCTCCCAATTAAAAAAAGGGCACCGGATGAATGAACTTTCAGACCTATCACTGATGAAGATGAACTTTCAAACCCGTCACCGGAGCTGCTGTTGAAGATGGTGATATTCTTGTTGTTCCTTTGTCAGGTATAAATGGAGTTTTTATTGTTACTGGTTTATGGCTTCAGTGTAGTTGTCAGGTATAAATGAGTATAATGTAATTAATTTATATATTATTTATAATTTAGATTTAAAAAAATAAAAGGTTGGACCAATAGGAGTGAAGGACTACCAAAGAAAGACCACCCCCACACCATTGGGTCAATGTTGTAAAACAAGGTCTCGGAGGCCGAGTACTCCCCGAGTAATCGCTACAAGGTAGGTTGTCGAGGTCCGGATACTCTAGGCCTAGGCTGAGTACTCTTCGACTAGGCCGAGAACTCCCCAAGTACTCCCGACTCCAACTAGGGAGCATAGCGACTTTTGCAACATTGCCTTAGTTAGTCCTCATCTTGTCATCTTCAGAGGGGGGATCCATATTTAGCTGATGTGGCGGGTAGTTCTTCTAAAACTACCCGCAACCACACCTTATAGTCTAAACTAGTATTGTTCACCGAAAGCTTGTAGATTAGTGGTACAAATGTGTAATGAAAGACGTCCCTTTCTATGACGTGGTAGGTGTGCAAACGAGCCTAGCTACTAGCGAGCTCGGCTTGAAAAAAACCTTGAAATGAGCCGAGCCTAAACGAGCTCGAACCCGAGCCTAAAAACAAGTCGTTTAGTAAACGAGCCCGAGCTGCGATTATCAAGCTCAACCTACTCGCAGGGCTAAACGAGCCCACTGTTTATATTAATTTAATTAATATATTAAGAATATATTTTAATAATATTGATGCTTATTTATAAAATTATTGAAAAACAACTAAATTTTATATAAAGTAATAATAATTATTATTATTATAATTAACATAAATTAATTAATAAATAATAGCAAGCTGAGTCCGAGCCAAGCTCGAGCTTTAGAAATAAAACTTGAATCAAGCCGAACTCAAACTTCGTAGGTTAAACGAGCTCAAACCTGGTCAAGCTCAGACTCGGCTCGTGTGCACCCCTACATTGAGGGTTCTAGTCATGTTGATTCAGAAATATGATTAATAGGTGCTTAAATTGGTCGCTAAAGAAACTAGTATTGTTTACTCATATGAACGAACTACCAATTAATGTGAGTGAGGGTATTTAATATTTTTAATTACACTCATTAAGTCTCAAGTTTTCAGTTTAAACCTCCTCTATGAGCTGCCCTTTGTATGAATTATTGATCCACCTATCTTCCGATCAATATATGAAAATTTCACATGTCCTTACATTCATATAGGTAATAGGTCTTCTCCAATCATTCTATAGTAGTTAGTGCATACTCAAAACATTACACAAAAAGGCAACTTAATTGAGTGATTATTTTTCAATCAATATGCATATACATCAATGTACTTTTTTTTATAAAAGCTAAGAATAATTCTCATATTTTGCTTCAGATTATGTCTTCTTTAAAAAAAAGGTATTGTTGCAAAAATTTAAGCTATCTAGGGGCAAGGGGTCAATTATTTTTTAAAGCCGGATTGATCAACATTTTATATGAACACACTAACAACTTATGTCCCTTCAATTGTTTTTATTTCTGTTTAAATGTTTATTTTAATATAAAGGTAGAATAACTTTATTAGTGGGATGGAATCCCTAGTGATGGTGGCTGCCATGATTAAAAAAAAAAACAACGGGCTTATTTGGGTAGTAGCACACAGAAAATTATGAGCAAATTGGTTTGTAGATTAAAAACTTATCGACATATAAATTATTTCTGTAAGAAAAAAAAGAGTTTTTATTGGGTTATGGATGTAAATGTGTAACTAAACTATTGTTATGAACGGTATATAACAAGGTGAAAAAACAATGACGTTTTTAAAGGAACAATGCGAATTGTTGAGACAAAGGTAGTATGACCACGATTTGAATATGTATTCAAAACAACACGACCACCTCAAAGGTAAATCTTTGGTCTTGGTTTTGAAACATAAAGAATAAATAGCGGCCAAACACGATTGGAAGCGTTATTGGGTTGAAAGCGACGAGGAGAATGAAGGCGACGAGTAAATTTAGGTGTTTGTATGTTTATTTTTTAAATGATGTTTTTTGTATATTTTTTTTTAATTTTAATGCAACGGTTATTTTTTTAGTTTTTTTATAAACGGTTTTTTTAAATCACACGGTCAATTTTTTTAAACGGTAATTAAAAAAAAGGAAAACTACAAAATAACGATTTCTTTTAGTGAGGTAAAAGAAATTAGCTAGGAGTGCCCTCCCTCCCTAACATTACAACAAAAATAACTAAATAACGCACATTACGTGATATTTAAAAAGATAATTACATATATAAAAAAAATTTATAACGTATAGAAATAAGTTAATAAACCAAAGAGTTAATAGCCAAATTTGTCCCTGTGGTTTTGTCCAGTTTGCCACTTCAGTATAAAAAAAATTTTGCAAATCAACACTTGAGGTTTGGATTTTTTTGCCAAATTCGTCATTTTCACTAACCCAGTTAAAAAATGTTGTTAATGTCAGGGGTAGTGTTGTCCTTTACCCACTTTAATAAAGGACAATATTGTCATTTGATAGCCTATGATAATTTTAAATAAAAAAAACCCAGTCATCTTCGACTTCCCCCTATTTAAAGGTTTTAAAACCCTAAAACACATCACACCTTCAATCGAACAATCAAACTTCCAATTCATCCCTGAAATCATGGTGATGTGCTCTTGTGGATCAACAACCGTCCTCAAAATCTCCTGGACAGCTCAAAATCCAGGTCGTAGGTTCTATTGTTGCACAATTGGGTGTGGGTTCGTTGACTGGGCTGAGCCCCCTATGTGTACAAACCCTACTGTGCTGGTCCTTGCTCTATTGGACACAATACGTCGGCATGAAGCCAATGTTAGGAGGATGTTTGTCAGGAAAGCAGAAGCTTATCATCTTTTGAAGAAAATGTCGAGGCAAAACAGGATGCTAAAACTAGGTCTAGGGTTTTCATGGATTATGTTTGTGTTGTACTATCTCAAGCACTAATGTAGGGTTTGGATCTGTGGTTGATGGGTTTTGATTGTGGTTGTAGGTTAATGTATTAGAATGGTATGGTTGGTAGGTTAATGATGTAGTAAGATGATAATGGGTCTGTATTGAATTATGTAATTGTAATCTTTTGGTGAAGATGGAATGAAGTTAATGTTTTGGTAACATTTGTGTGTAAGTGTGTTGAACTTGAATGTTGAATGACCAACTGTTGAATGTTGACCCATTAAGGCAAACAACAAAACAATAACATGAATATGACCCATGAAGCTGTCCAAACCACAAATACAGCTGTTGAATGTTAAATGACCCATTAAGGCAAAAAACAAAACAAAACAATATGACCCATTAAGGCAAACAACAAAACAAAACAATAACATGTATGACCATCAGCTGTTGACTTTCTGCAGTCAACTGACCCATATAATCTTGCATAATAATCCTGCACATACCATAAAATCTGACAATGACATGTAACCATAAAATCTGACAAGAACATAACATTTAACAACCATAACATTTAACCAACAAGCCAAATTACATACCAAAGTTGGAACATGTCTTAAACAAGTAACAGCAAACTAAAAGATCAGGTTTTCAGACAGATTACATACCCAAAAGACATCAAATTAGTAAACAGTTTGACACTAGTACATGCCAACTGACCCAAAACATAACAAAAGCTACTTAACAAGCTGTGAAGCTGTGATCTTCACCCTTTAACCTGCATTTCCAGCCTCCCCTGATCCAGCAACTCCTATACCCCCACCTTGTGATCCAACTACCCTTCCACATGTCCTCTTGTTCTGTTCCTTCTGTTTGCACTTGTTACAGATTAAAAAATTACCCTTCCTTGGCAGTTTCCCAGTAGGTGTGATTAATTGGCTCATCTTTTGAACTTCCACCTCAGATGGTACCTCCTTAGGCTTCCTTGTCTTCTTCTGACTTGCTGATTGGCTAGCCTCTAAAACCTCCTCTGCAGACTTCTTTCTCTTTTTCTTAGGTCTACCAATCTAGACATGATATTTAGGAGGAAGCAATGTAGTTGGACACTTTGAAGTTGGCCACATATCTATGCCATTGATAGGGTCTACTGTGTTTGCATACACCTTCTTCCATATATCTATAGAGTAAGCTTTATCCACCCATCTTTCAGGAATACCATCACCTTGACCATGCAGGGGCCTGTTACAAAACATGCTACTGCATGCCTACAAGGCATGCCAGTAAGCTCCCATTTGTTGCAGGAACAAGACCTCTCATCTAGATTAACAGTCCTTTGGTCTTGATGGTCATTGTAATGTTTGCTCACTTGATACTTTGTACCTCCATTCCAAATGACTGTATACTGTGAAGCCTCATCCTTGATTGTGGCAAATGCAGTTTCTGCTGCATGTGTTAATGGACCATTACATCTAGCAATCAACTTATGAACCACAACAATTCTTTTCATTAAGTATTCCCTAATGAATTCAAGGCAGGTTATCACAGATTTGTCCCTCCCAAGAATTAACTGCCTGTTGAAAACCTCACACAGATTGTTCAATAACACATCACACCTTGCCCTACCTGAAATTGATTAACATATAACTATATTTAACACATTTAACCTAAATAGATACAGGTATGCAAAAACAGAAATACATCATACCTGAGAAAAAGGCCCTTGACCAATGTTTAGGTGGTATCTCCTTCAACCAATCATACACAGCTTGATCTTTCTCCTGAACTGCCTTCATTGCCTTCTCAAAAGCGTGTGGTGTTGTTGCAGCAACACATCCCCATAACAACTTCTTGTACACATCACCTCTCCACCTTGGCTTCATGTTTTCATGTATATGTCTTAAGCAAAACCTATGCTCAGACATTGGAAACACCTTACTGATAACAGGAATGATACCCTGAATTTGAAAACAGTTAGTGCAATAGGCATATGTAAATCAAACAATTAAGAAGAAGTTATGTGTAAAAAAGATGGTACCTTCTGTCTATCACTTATAAAAGTGAAGTAGCTGGTAGAATCCAAATACCAATCATCACCCAATAATTCTAAAAACCATGTCCACGTAGCAGTTGTCTCAGCCTCAACTAGTGCATATGCAACTGGGTAAATTCCATTATTAGCATCCACTCCTACAGCTGTTAAGATTTGATTAAGCTCAAAACATCAGCTGTTAAACCTAAATCTAATTCTTCACCAGATATCCTGAAATGGTATACAGCTACATCCTCGTCTGAATAACCCAATGTTACCATCATATCATTCAATATTATGACAGAAAGGCGATCAGAGTCAATCTTGTCAATATAATCAAACTTACCCCCTTCATAACTCACATCTGGAAATTCAATAAAGTCACCACCATGAGAAATCTTTAAAGTGAATAAATCAGGTCGATTAGTTGAAAATAAACAATAAACACCTCATTATTAACCTGGTCATCGAGGTAAAGAGGCACATTATAAAAAATTACCATTTTAGAGGTTTTGTCGAACATACCATATTTCAGTTGTGGGTCGAAGTCGGAATCACGTTCTCGTACACACCATTCCCAAGATTCGTCATCCATTGTTTGTTAATCAGTGTTTGATAGGGTTTCAATGGTTTGTTTAAATGAATGTTAATCAGACGAGAGGGGTTAGGGTTTTAAAGAGTAAAATTATTTTCTTTTTTTAATTCGTTTTTTTATTCATTTTTTAGTCATTCGTAATTTGACCAAAACACCCCCCAATTAACGACATTTTTTAACTAAGTTAGTGAAAAGGACGAATGTGGCAAAAAAATCCAAGCCTCGGGTGTTGATTTGCAAAAAAAAAAAAAAAAAAAAAAACTAAAAAAAAACTTTTTTGTACTGAAGAGGCAAACTGGATCAAACCTCAAGGACGAAATTGGCTATTAACTCCAAACCAAATAATAAAAGAGCAAATCCTGGGCTAGGTTTTGAAATCAAAGACTGAACGAGCCAAGCTCTTGCAACTTAAACAAAACAAACCAAGCTCAGGCTCCGCTCGTATACACTCCTAACAATAACCATCTGCAAATGAGTCCTTCAACCACAAAAACTTTGATGTTGACAAGAGATGCTCATCGCCTGGTCAGTTACCGTATGTGGGAGAATCAGAAAAGCCTGAAGTCGATTATGCTGAGGAGGTTGTTAGTTAGGACAGACTCCAGGCAGGGATGCTGTGGAGCTAGTCCCCAACCAATTGGTTGCAAATACTCCAATTTCAACAACACAACCCAAAAAAATGTGACATTCAACTCTGAACTCGATAGCACAACAACATGATCTAGAACACTTATGTTCACAACACATATTAGTTGATAAGGATATTCATACCATTTCAAAAAACACGATAAATCACCACTTGTTTTCTGCATACTTGCATAATTCGACAAATTTCACTGTAAAAAACCAGTAAACCTTATCTATCGGTAACAAAATTACTGTATGGGGATACGTTTAGTCATGGTTACAAAAGTTGCAAGGCGGTTCCAATTAAGTTGACCAGGAAAGTTGTGAGTACTTGGTCATAATCGAAAAGTTCGAGATGGCTCGCCAAGTCCTCGGCCTAGACGGAGAGTACTCGAGGACTACCCGTTGAGTAATTGGCGCCTAGGCGGGATTTTTACAACCCCGTGTTATTATCAAAACCCTCAAATTTGATCAGTTAAGATGTATCTCCTAACCAAAACCGATCTTCCAATTCACAAACATAATTTAAACCATGAAGAGATAGATGATATAGATAAGAGTTTGAATAACACAGTTTATAAATAAGCATTATTGCATATCACATAACTTTTTAAACAACACAATTCATAATCATCATCATTCAAACAAAAGCACAGAACAGAAACCCAAATCGAATAATCACCGATTCAACAGATTACGAACATTCACTTCTTCAAACTGCCACGAACACCGGGACGAGGTTTCGATTCAACAACAGGGGCAAGAACAGCGTGCAGGTTGGTGATCTTGGATTCATCGTAGGGAATCTTAGGATGTTTGGACTCATGATGAATCTGCATGGTTTTGATATCAGGGGCTGTGATTTTGCATAGAGGGCATTCGAATTTAGCGTGGCCGCCTTTCGATTGACCGGTTCGGTCAACGATTCCGGCCTTGCCGCCGCCTCGGTTGGTGGTGGCGGCGTCGATTTTGGCTTGGATTTCCTTGGCTGTGTGCTTCTTTGGCTTCGCTTTTCCGGTCATGATTATTATTATTATTTGATTGATTTGTTGTTGGTTGTAGAGATGGTGGTGGTTGTCTAGGGTTTGGGCATAGGAGATAAGGGCGGAGAGGAAAAGAGGGAATTGAAAGGGAATAATAAGTGAAGAACCCTAATTGGATGTTGCTTTTTGTGGTGGCCCTAGGAATAAATACTAAAATAATGCGATTTTTTTTATTTATGTAATTATATGTAATATTTAAAATACTCGTATGGATATAGCTTAGAAAAAGCGTATTTGATTTGACTCGGTTTGAAACGAAATAAGCTTGGCTCAGTTAGGAATGATCTGGATTAGCTTGCTTGTTAATGAAATTGATTAGGAAATGGAATCTAAGTAATGGAATGGATCATTTCATGTCTTGTTTGTTTGTTATATAGAAATGAAACAAAACATTACTTTATGTTGTTAGATATGCAAGAAAAGACGAAGAAATAAAATCGGCGGTGAGTGCCTATGGTAGGTGGTGGTCAGTGGCCGTGATGGTAGGCGGTTATATGTGGCAGTGGTAGGTGGTGGCGACGGTGGAAGGCGGAGATGGATGGCTGTGACGGTGGGTGGGCGACAATGGCGGTGGGTGCCGATGGTTGGTGACGGTGATGGTAGGTGGTGGTGTGTGACAGTTGTGGGTGGTGGCAATGGTGGCGATGGGTGGAGGTGGATAGCGGTGATGGTGGGTGGGTGACGATGGTGAGTAGTGGCGGTGGTGGGTGGCGGCCGTAGTGGTGGATAAAAGAAATTGTGGTGAGTGACGATGGCAGGTGGTGGAGGCGACGGTGGGTGGGTGACAGTGGTGGGCGACGTTGGGTGGTGTTGGATGGCGGCGATGGTGGGTAAGTGAAGCTAGTGGGTGGTGGTGAATGCGGTGGTGGGTGGCGACGGCGGTGGTGGTAGTGGTTGCAACGGTGGTGGGTTGTGGTGTTGTTACTAAAGGGTGAATGAGAGATGGAATGAAAAAAAAACATGGGGGGTGGATGGAATGGTTTTAAGGGAACGGAATGCCTTGTGGAATTGGTGATTCCATTCCTTTAACCAACCAAACACACTATTTTTCATTACCTCATAATGGTTATGGCATGTTTGGATAAACTTATTTGAGGTAAAAAGGACTTTTTGTTAAAAAGATTTATTAACTTATTATTTTTTAAAAAGGAGTTTTTAGAAAAGTGTTTGGATTATAGCTTATGTGGTGGGGAAAAACAATAAGTTGATAAGTTAGTTTGTAAAAAGTGTTTGGTTTAACTTTTTTAGTAAAATGACAAAAAAGGGTATAAAGAGGGAAGGTGTAAGGATATAATAAGGGCATATAGGTAAATAACCATCAAATAAGTTATAAGGAGGTTCAAAAAGTCACTCATCCCTTACTTTTACAAAACAACTTATCAAAGGCAAACAAAAAGTTAAAACAAAAAGTCTTTTCCCTTTTGCCACACACTTTTTGCAACTTATTAACTTTTTGGAAAAGTTATAAGTTATAAGAAGGTGGAAATAAGGAGAGCCAAACATGCTCTTAATTCCATTTCCCCTTTCATACCATCATACCAACTGCTACCTAAACATATTTTGTTTTTATATACATATAATCCGTTCCATATTCTAATAAAGGATTCCAGATATTAGCATATATTTTTTTATAATACTGATTTGCAACTTTATCGTGTATCCTCGTTCATATTTTTTGGTCCCTTGTATTTTTCATTAACCTCAACACTTTTTCACTTCAACTTTGGTCCCTTGTACTTTTCATTTTTTGCAATTTTTTCATGTTACGCTTCGGTCTAGTTTTGCCAATTAACACGCCGCAACGTACATGCATGGTTCATCGTTTTTACCCATATTTTTTATGTTTAACAGTCATGCCGCAATGTGAGGGGTCCTAGATCGTTTTTTACTTCTTTTATTATACGAGTTTTCCAGTGTTGTAGGTGGTGGAGTGGCATTAGAGCTATATGGCACTGTTTTATGTCTCTCGCCCCAATGCGAAAGGTTGTGTTATGGGCTTTAGTGGGTTGTACCCACCTTTTGTTTTTTTTATCATTATTTTTATACTTTTACATCTTTATAATTTAACATCAAAACTTTTTCATTTTCTAACATTACTTCCCTATAATTTTCATCTCAAAGTCATGTTTAATGAATCCGTACATGCCCGTAGGTTGAGGTATATTACAAGCACTTGTTGAAATTAGTAGTATTAACTATAGATACAACATGCAGGCATACGAATTTGCACGCGCATTCGCCCAAGTGTCTTGATACACTTTATCAGTCGTGTCATTTCTTATGGTGATCCGTAGTCGTATCCTAAGTAATAGTATATACCATATAAACATCTGATATTTAAAAAATGAGCTTCATGTGTCTCAGCTCATTCACATAAGATCCAGACAAGTTAACTCTATACCGTTGAAGTGTATATATACTATATATAAACATCTGATATTTAAAAGTAGACTGAATCGTTTTGATGTATGATGGTTTACCAGTTTAGTTTGTAGTTTTCTAGGTAGACCTAAAAATTTGCATTAGCAACGGTCTAAACCAGACCGCGAACACCAGTTGTTTTACGTTTAAAGTAAAAATATATATAAAAATCACATGTCAAAAGCAAATTCCACATTTCGAACCATAATGGTTCGTTATTACACTCTTGAAATAAAAACTCAACATCTTACATGTAACGCACACCAATCGACATAGTCAAATAGAGACTAAACTTCTTTATAGGAAAAACAATCTATAGCAGTCCGAAGTATTAGCCCCACCGAAAGGTGCCTTTTTATATCAACTTATGGATGGTTTTCATGTCAATTGCTTCAGGGAGTGTACCCTTTTGAACATGATCCCACCACTTGTACAAGAAGTTGTCAACCACTAACCTGAACCATGGAGACAGCTTCAAGCCCTCCTCGCCAGCGTCCGCCTTCCTTAGCAACTCTTTCAGCTGTTCTTGGTTCACATATTTGATATCCGCCACTTCATCTGGGTTCGGGTTCACAGCAACGTCTCGGACAATGAAGAGCAGGTAGTCAACTGGAAAATGTACATCAAAATGTTAGTTGGTTTTGGATTTTGTAAAGTGTTTCGGGTCATCCCAACCCAAACAAATATAACATCGCTATCAACCTGTCAATTTTGCCTAAGGGTGGAAATTTCTGACAGAACTTGTTATAATCAAGTTTGAGTTGTCATAACTAATCAGATTACAAAACAAACGATGTTTGGGTTGACATGTTTAATTAAACAGGTCGTGTTAGGGTATACATGTTTAACCCATTTATAATAACCGACCAACCAATTTAACATGTTTGACTCGTGTGGATGAATGGGTTAAACTATTTGCGTTTGTTTACTCGATTCTAAATGTGTTCACGTTAGGGTTGGATCTTGGAAATTGTTTCGGGTTATCCCAACCCGTACATATATGATATGTTACCCAACCCGTCTATTTAGCCTACAGGTGGCAAATCTAACACAACAGGAAGATAACCAGTTTTTGGGTTGTTAATTATATCAAATCCATATTTAATAAACAGGTCATGCTTGGGTCATTTATTACAACTACAACCCACTAATCCATTTACGACATGTTTAAACCATTTCAACCCACCAACCCATTTTAACACATTTACTACTTTTTTTATCGGCAACACATTTACTACTTAACAACACGTTTGGCTCATTTATTACAACCTTCTATCACAACACAAAATTAATAATCAGGTTTTGGATTGTCACATCTAGCCCATTAAACAAATCAGTCATGTTCGGGTTGGATTGGTTTAGTTAAATGGTTGTTTTGGGTTGACTTGTTTAACCCGTTTAATTAAAAGAGTCAACCCACCAAAAGCTTAACCCATTTATTACAATCCACCAACCCTGCAGCCTTCTTAACCCATTTATCACAATCCACCAGCCCGTTTTTACCATTTATTTAGAACGCGTTTTGACTTGTTTAGATAAATGGGTTAATCGGGTAGCATTCGGATTACTCAATTTTAAGTGTGTCCGGGTTATGATTGTTATTTTTGAGACAAAATATATGAATAGTGTACGGCAAGATTGATATCACTGATTTGGCACAATAGACGGGTAATAACTCAATGTAAACTCATAAATAAAGATTTGATTTATTTAACGTACGTTCATGTTCTCCCCACTTTCCATCAGATGGAGCCTTGTAGAGCATGCGACTCAATGGAGTAAACTGATCAACCGGAACATCTTCAGCAGGGATACCGAGTTCATCCAACAGCTTCCTCTGTGCAGCATTTCTAACCCCTGATAACAAACAAATCATTATTTCTATTCTGAATAAAAATAAAAAATCTGTAGAGGGTAATCATTGAATTTTTGGTAATACCAAGGGAGTTTTCGGGAATAAGCTCAGATTCTCTGTAGAGTGGATGGCTGCAACAGGTGTTGGTCCATACCAACGGAAATGTCACCTTGGTTGCAGACCGTTGCTGGAAGTATACCACCACGTGTTACAAAGTTTACTCAAGCAAACAATAAAAATACGACACAAAAAGTGAGTGAATACCATGAAACTACATAAACTAATTTACCTGAAGAAGTAGCTCGTATTTTGAATTGAAAAGAAATACGCTGAATGCTCTGTGAAGCATATTGCCTTTTTCAATATTCTCCATCAAGTGGCCTGCATATGCACGAATTGATAATAATGAATGTTAGATTTAGGGGTGTTACTAAACCGCCAAAACTGAAGCAAGAAGCATATAGACCGGGTTGGAGTCTAAACGATTCTGCCCATGGGTTACACCGTTACAGTTCTAGAAACAGAATTTAAAGGTTCAGCAGGCAGTTCATGTCTTAAACTGGCTAAGTTGAATGCTTTCATATAAATTTTTCAAGTTCTAAATATGTAGTTATGTATGCCTAATATTCATGAATCATTTGATCAATAGTAAAACTAATGCGAATAATGATCTTAAAATTTAAAACAAACGGCCCAGATAAGCCAAACCGAACTATTTTTGGTCATTCTAAGCCAACACAGCCAGTTGGGTTTATCATTTTCTGAAACAGTAGCTACCTGTTTGGGGCAGGAACAACCCTAGTGAACATTTCAGTGGTCATAATGACACAAACAATGAACAAAAATCTTATAGGAATGAATAATAATAATGATAATGACATTGCTGGCCTGGAGAAAAATGCAGCAATTATACCACTTTTACCTAATTCGACAAATAAACAAAATGGTAATCCAGTTATCATTCCATGAAATAATCCTTGTTTTTGTTATCTAATAATGGGTAACATATAATTACTTCAAAAGCATTTAATGAATCATGCAGATTTGTTGTAACATTGCCCGGATTTTACATATCTGGTTGTCATATGTTGATAACGTACGTACAAGTCTGTATGATTCAACATGGGCGATAAGTTTATTCAAATATATACCGTAAGTGTCTGTAAACTATATAATTGGCAATAATGATAATACAATGGCACCATTCAATGCAACTCTCACTACAGTTGAACTTGTGAATTGTGAGCATGCATCCGGTATGTGAATAAATTATAGTAAAAAAATTAAACATAGGTATAATGGTAAGTCTAGACACAAAAAAAGCAGGTATGTGTGTGTGTGTGGATACATATACACACACACATAGGTGAGGGTTTTTTTTTCAAAACCACAAAATATTGTGAGTTGCGCAACTCGCAAGAACCAATCTACAAGTATAATTATTGTATGAGGTGCCAGCTTTGATAAGGTCCAAGCATTCAATTGTCAATACTAATGAATAAGACACACTATCTTGCTTACAGTTGTATTTGGTATCATGCCCAACCACGTTGTCACTCTCATCCACCAAAATGCATCTGCAAAAATTTAAGGCCAAAAAACATCATTATCACAGTAAAGCCCATAAATCAAATAATATAAGCCCTAGTCAGACTTATTGTAATTCAACTGAAAACATTGAACTTAAACTTTCATATCAAGATTTACTATCCGTCCTTATACAAGTATTATATTTTATCACCGACTTATAGAATAATCCTTCCAACACTTTTGAGTGTAACTTTATTCAATAAAGTGCCTTGCAGCCTTTTGAAGAGAACCAAACTACCATTTTAGGAGAACATACCTAGGCAATCAAAGACTCAACGAGCACTTAAGATGAAAATGGTGAGCCTGTTGGCTAGGCTCAAGGTGCTTAAAAAGTGCGCACCCGAGATAAGCAAGACCCATGTCTATTCCAGCCCATTTTTAGCTCATTTGGACTGGTTGAGGCCGATTTCGATTAGTTTAAATGTTTTTGGCCTGTTTAGACTTTAGACAAGTTTTTTTTGTAGTTTTGCATGTTTTGGCCTCTTTTTTTTTTAATTTATTTAGCCTGGCTGCATGCAAGGTGGTTTTGCTGGGCTGGGCTGCTCGCCTTTGACTTATATGGTACATACAAAACCAAAATAACTAATTTAGAAAAAACAAATTATGGCATAAAATAATGAATCATGGTTAATAATAATAATATAAAGCTTAGCAAACACATGGTATCTTTTAATATGTAAACCAAAATAAAATTCAATATTATACTATGTGTTACAACAGGATCAAGATCCCATCTTGTCACCAAACATCTTATGAAAATCACTGTTTGCATAGCCTTTTTAAGAAGATTTCTTTTGTTAACTTTAATGAGGCCTGAGGAAAAAAATTACATTTTTAAGAGCCTTACTAAGACTGAATTGGGATGAATACCGATATGTGGTTAATATTAATGGTTACTCTGAGGACCGGCCTAAGCCAAAGCAATTGCGTTAGGCCTCCACCTGAATAGGGCCCCCACTTCTTAAATTTCTATTTATATATTTATATGTGGTCTGGGCTCTATCGGAACGCTTCGAAATTCGTAGTTTCGCCCTCTGCCCATCGAAGTCCACGGCCATTCCAACCCTCTCTATCTCTCTAGTCTCTTCTTGAACAATAAAAGATCTCAAATCTCAACTGATCAATCATTTTATAGGACCTCAAAGTTCTAATCTTTTTAAAATTCTCATCACACATTTATAAATTTATTTCACAAGTTTTTTACAATATGTAATGTTTATTCATACATATAGGCATGAATACATATATGCATGGTTTAGAAAAACATTTGAGGGGTGCGTCTTGAGGCGCTCCTCAAGGTGAAACGTTAAGAAACCGAGTTTGAGGCACCCCTCATAGGGTTCAGTTTGCACATACGCATCTAAGGGATGAGGCGCTAAGAAAATGTGTGCCCCGTGTGGTTTAACGTGGTTTTGATGTGTTTTAAGACTTATTGGGTCAATTATTTTATTTTTTATGTGTTTCTGATGTTTTAGACTTTTCTAGGTCAATTACTTTATTTTTGTTAACATATTTTATATTTATTTTTTTATTCCGCCTCGAGCTTAAGCTTCATGAGGCGTAGGGAAAACGCCTCAAGGCTCGTTTCCGTTTTTTTATACTTTGCATATATGTATTCAATATTATTTGCTGGTTGCCAATCACTATGGCGTGCACTCTATTACTTATCAGCACTTAAATATTTGACTGATTCAACAAACAAAAAAGAACCATTCAGCGAATTCAACCGTCAACTTTAATTACTTATGCCTTTAATTATCATCTGGCACCCAAATCCGATTCCAGTGCTTCTGGTCGCCTTTTATTAACCCGGGGTTAGGGTAGCCGGATTTTTATTAGTAAAAATAAAAAACAAAAAGCGGTAGGAAAAAAGAATATAAACGCTAACTAACAATGAAACAAAAAGGAATAAAAAAAATATGTAACTGAATAAACAAAAAACAGATCTGGATGATCGGTTAAAGTAAAACTTACTCATCGTCAAACATGAGTCGTCTTTGAACAGCGTCCATGCCGGAATCGTCACCCATGGCGGCGGCGGTTACGGTGGCGTAGCGGCGGCGGAAGACAGAGGAGATTTGAGTTGGTTTGAGAAAGAATTGGAACGAAGAGCGGTGCAAAGGGAGTGGGGTGGTGGCGATGGTTTTTATGGGGGGAAATTTTAACATTTTGTGTAGTTAGGGGTCACTTTCTTTTGAAATATGAATATATATTTATTATTTATTATTATTATTATTTTTATTATTATTATTTATTTATTGATTTGGATGACAAACATGACTAAAGTTAAGACAAAGATGTATGTAACTAAAATATCAAACATGGCATGTGGAAAATATTATATTATTGTTATGTGTGAGTGTAAAGAGTGTGACACCCTTTTGGTTATAGGTTTATAACATTTAGTCTAAAAATGTTTGGTTTGTTAGAGTTTTACGATTACGGGTCTGTTATTGGTAATCCAAGTTCGATATATTGTACGTCGAGAGTTGGAAGCTGTTAATGGAACTTGTGTTTAGCTAGTGTGGCTAGCTATTTTTCGAGTATAGTGTATGATGGTTAGTTTTAGGATAGTAGACTTCGGTTTCAGTAATCTATGTTGCTCTTCGAACGTTGTAACATGATTTTAGTAGAAATTATAGTGTAGACCATTAGGGCAATGCACGGATTCACAATATTTACCTAACAAAGTAAGGCGTAAAAATAACTGTATTTAGTGATGCATATTGGCCTACATATACATCATTCTAATAATGAATTGCTTTATCTTTTTATACATATACTTTAAGTTTAACCAATCTCGCATTAGATTTTGATCATAAGGTCTGACACTAAACTATGTTATTTAAGCCAAGACTAACAATAGTTTTTGTTATCTCATATTAGAAATTAGAACTTTCGTAAAGACATGATCAAACCCTACAACAAATCTTATTTAAGCCAATAACTATGTTATTCAAGTAGTTATATATTACTTTTAATACTCAATCTCACATATTGTGCTATCAATCATGTATTACTATTAGTACTCATCTAACATATTGTACTATCAATCATGTAAGCTACATTTATTAGAAAGACACATAAGGAATATAATTATCGTAATTAAATTATTGTCATTGATTCTATGTTTTGGAGTTATGTCTTCTTTATTTCAATTGGGTAAGAAAA
Source organism: Ambrosia artemisiifolia (assembly GCA_032199755.1). Lineage (NCBI taxonomy): Eukaryota > Viridiplantae > Streptophyta > Magnoliopsida > Asterales > Asteraceae > Ambrosia > Ambrosia artemisiifolia. The sequence continues at coordinate 45,225,844 of CM063517.1, read as the reverse complement.
CATTATAGAGTATGTCGTATCTTTCACATTCTATATATATATACATTTTAGTTTGGTGTGAACAGTTGTTATTTTCTATTTGTCCACCTGGTCCAATGCAACAACAAAATGGAAAATAAGGATTTTGATTTATTACTTACAAAATGGAAAATAAGGATTTTGATTTATTACTTGCCATTTGAAGTCCAAAGCTACAACTAAACCATGGCTTTTAATAAATTTTAATTATATACTATACAAAATCATTACATTTGTTACAGTATTTATTTAGTTCTATTATAAATTCAGAAGATTTTAATTATATATAATAATAAATTTGAATAGCTAACAATTTTACTTGAGTTTAAATCATGACGTAACTATTTTGTTACTTACTGCCACGAGTGTTTTCAAAATGCAAAACCGAGCCATCTGATTTACCGCCGCAACGCGCGGAGTATCTTACTAGTTTAACACAATTACTAACAAAGATATAATATAAAGACACAACAAACATTATTATTCTAAGAGCATCTCCCACGACAAGCCGGGCGCGTCCGCTTCCAAAACCCACTAAACAAACTTAAGTCACCGTTGAAGGGAATGACATGAAACGCCCGTTTGGTGCATCAGACGCGACCGTTTGGACAATAGCAGGCCCAATGAATTATTAAACCACTAGATTATACCCCGGGAACGTCCTGAGGTTGAAAAATCTAATATGACATATTAATTTTACATATGAAATAGAATGATGCGCTTTACAGTTACATGCATGAAAGCTTCGGGTAGCAGCTAACCTAAAACAATTAAAAATATATCTCCAATGTTAACGCCTAACCTTAAACAATGTATAACTCTAATATTAATATCTAACCTAAAACAATGTATAACTCCAATGCTAACGCATGTTGAAAATAGAATACATATTTACTGATTTGAACATAATTAGTGACTTGCCTATACATGATTAATGATTTAGTGAACACTTTGTTGTGTTTTTTTTCCTGTTTTAACAAAACCCAACAAAAAATAGTCGTTTTTTTCTCCGTTTTTTATATAGTACTATGGTACTCGTTGGAAAGATAATAAAACGCTCGTTAATTTGGTGTAATTTTTTTCTTTAAAAAATCTCGTATATAAAAGATATTAACGTTTAAAAATTATGGGAGAAAACATAAGAGAGTAAAATCTAATTTTGTTTTTAAATTATTTTTTTGCTAAAATATCTCAATGCCACATGAGATGACACATGACACACTCAAGGAGGAGAATGCCTCTTTGAGTGTCATGTCATTAAAATGGCTTTGGTTTATTATATGTATAGATTTTAAAATCAAAGAGAACCTATTCTTGCTTAATTTTAAAAAACTTAATAATTAGAATATATTAATTAGCAAACCTATTTAAATAGTTATGTTTATATTTTTCTACTTTGACCACTTTTTTTTTTCTCTTTTTGTTAACTTTTTTTTTTCATTTTGACCACCTAATTTTTTTAAAGTTTTTTTTTCTTCATTTTTGCCACACAATGTTTTTTTTACTTTTTGTTTAAGTTTTTTTTTTCCCGTTTTGGCCACCAACTTTTTTATTAAGTTTTTTTTTTTCATTTTGGCCCCCGACATAATGCGTTTTTTTACCTGATTTCGCACGGGTTCAGTTTTTGTTCGTTTATTATCTATATATTTAACGACCGCGAAATGAATAGCTGCTTCATTTTAACGTACGCAGCCGGCCACCAACCATATCTACCGTGCGCCATCTCCACCATGTGCCGCGGACCGCGGGAGATTCCCGGTATTCTCCGCGTAGCCGCTGCCACTTTTGTATTTTCTCATTGTCCAAGGTTAGTCCCTATGCCTTTGTTGGTTACCAAAATCCGCATTAACACATCATGTGAAAAACGCGTAACGCGCGTATTAATACACCTAGTTGAATTTAATCGACAAGATTTAATAAAAACATATAATATAGATAACTTTAATAAACATTATACAATAAAAAGTGAAATTGCACTCATTTTAATGTTATTTTATTAATTTCATGAAAGTAATGTTAAAAGTGATGTACGGTTAATCATGCATTATATGGTGGGGTTGATAGCCCAAAGACAAGGGGGTAGATGCACCAATCGGCATTTGTGTCGATTGTTGAATGTTATACCTTATGTCCAAGGCTTAATGCAAAACTACTATCGAATTGGGGGGTCTTACCGGAAGTAGCATCTCTGTTCTTATATGGCAGAGGTAAGGTTGTCTAAATCATACCCTCCTCAGACTTTACCGTAGCTTTGTTATTGGTGAGATTTGCTGAGTATGATGATAATGATATATGTATTTACTAAATTATAAATACATTAAATAGAAGAAAAAATATGTGATGAGGTGGATAATGGGTGGAGGTTTGGAATGGTTGATGTGGAATGTTGATGTGGCGGGTTTGGATTATGGACTTGTTTTGTTGTTGGAAATGCTCTAAGGCTATACGGTATGGAATATCGTCCTCCCTCTACCTTAGAAAAAGCCCATCAATAGCACCCCCTATCCATTTCCTGGGTGCCATTGAACAAATGTTAACACAATAACGATAGTTAACAAGGAATGTGATGGGGCTCACATGTCACAACTAATCAAATATTCTTTTTTGTTTTTCTCTCCTTGTTTTTTAATTAAAGAGGCGTTATTTCTATTGGATATGTGTTATTGAATGGAGTCTTTATCTATGTGGCGCTAATATAGCACAATGGAGCCCTATAACATCTGTGCAACAAAACACCTTTAACTATTAATAAAAAGTGAAAAAAGTGATTAGTAGAAAGAAAGTGGGCCCCCTATTGACGCTCGTTAAAGGGTTGAACTTACGTTGTGTTCCAGAGTTTCATTAAAGGACGGAAGTGGGAGGAAATGAAAGGAAGTGGAAGGAAAGTGAAAAAATAAGTGCGTTTTAGAGTTTCATTATAGAATGGGAGTAAAAAGCAGGAAAAGAAAACAAATAAAATGTTTTAACATTTACTATTTTATCTTTCTATAAAACAAAAAGAAAACTTGGGCTGAAATGAAGATTTGGGCCGATGGACACAGGTCTCAAGTTTGAATCATATCTCCTATGGTAAAAATATAAACAAAAAGCGGTAAAAAAAATTAAACGCTAACTAACATTGAAACAAAAGGGGTAAAAAATATCAAACTGAACAAATGAAAACAGATCCGGATGATCGGTTAAAGTAAAACTTACTCATCGTCAAACATGAGTTGTCTTTGGATAGCGTCAATGCCGGAATCTTCTCCCATGGTGGCGGTTACGGTGGCGTAGCAGTGGCGTGATACGGAGAAGATTTGAGGTGGTTTAAGAGAGAGGAGGTTGAATTGGAGTGAAGAGCGGTGCAAAGAGAGTGTGGTGGTGGCGATAGGTTTTATGGGGGAAATTTTTACATGTTGTGTAGAGTTCGGTGACACTTTCTTTTTTGAAATATTATATATTTATTTGCAATTTATTGATTTGGATGACAAACATGACTAAAGTTATGATATATGTAAATATCAAATATGGCATGTGCAAACTATTATATTATTGTTACGTGTATGTATAAAGAGTGTGACAGAACCTTTTGGTTATAGGTTTATAACATTTAGTCTAAAGAACATGGCCGGCCTTGAGGGGGTGCGGGGAGGACCCCCGGCCCGGGCCCAATTTCTAAAGGGGCACTTTGAGCGGCGACGAGTTTTTTTTTTTTTTTTTGCAAATATTTTCTTTCTGTTTTCGACTCAAAAAAAGATCTCATCTTGAACATCACTGTTTATAAACGCAAGAAGGTGAAGAGTAGATAATGAAGAAGATGAGTCATACATGATAAACTAGATTGGAAGGATACGACATAATTAAAAAAAGTTGAAGTGTGTTATTTGAGATTTGTTTGTGGTACAGTAATTGTGCAGCCTTTGTGGTAAATTTTAATATATAGTAGTACTACAAAACTGTAATTGTCTCACGCTTTTGCATATGATGCAAGTCAAATTCACTTTATTAAAAACTTTTGAAGTCTAGACATAAAATAATGGCCCTTTAAATTATTATGGAATTTTAAGAAATGGTGGTTTTTTATGAGCCAATTAAGCAAACATATTAATTTTTCTAATTATTACGACACTTTCAGTTCTATATCCAGTTTGACTGGTCCAACTAGGAAACCGATAAGGACAGTGGTTCAACATCAGCTTCAGTTATGAAAACATTGCTTAAAATACCTAAGACTAAAGGGCACATATTTCGTGGCTCGGCTTGGGCACCTGAATTTTCAGGGCCGGCCCTGCTAAAGAATGTTTGGTTTGTTAGAGTTTATTGATTAGGATTTGGTATTCGTAACCCTAGTTCGAATAATTGTACGTCGAGAATTGGGAGTTGTTAATGGAACGTGTGTTTAGCTAGTGTGGCTAGTTATTTTTCGAGTATAGTGTATGATCAATAGTTTTAAAGTTTTCTTAGGCTGTGTCTGGGCGAGAGCGGTGTGGTGGAATGTGTTTAATTGGCTGAATGTCCAGCTTCCGGTGCAGTCCTCGTCCCTCTCGCAGCTGCTGCACGAGTTTCGTTCAATGCAGGTTCCTCCCAAGACGGTTGAAGTGATGTATGCGGTGGTCCTTTTGACGATTTGGAAGTTATGGCTTGCAAGGAACAAAAAGGTTTTTTCGAATTGTAATGTCTCTACAACGGCGATCATTGAAGAAATTAAAGTGGAATCGTATTGGTGGATGCTTAATAGGGCGAAGATTACGGGTCTTGAGAAAGCGGCATGGTGGGATTTTTCACATTTTGATAACGGCTAATGGGCCTTGTTTGGGTTAAACATGTAATAGGTTGGGCATGATTGTGGTTTCTTTTACTTATGTTTTGTATGTTATTTCGGGTTTGTATGTGGCCCAGGTAGCCTGTGGCTTAATGTGCCTGGGTGATCCTGTTGGGTGATTGTGAATAAAAGTTCCGTTTTGATTGTTCAAAAAAAATTAGTTTTAAAATTTTAAATATATTTTATGTATAAATTGTATTTGAATTATTTTGGTGTCAAAATGTAACAAAGCCAAGGTAGATGAATTGACTAGTGAATTTTTTTTGGAACAGCAAACATTCTATATATATAAACCGGGAAAAAGCAACTTGCTGGAGCAAAAACAAACAGTCCCCGAGAGATACAACACAACCCGAAAATAAAACAAACAAAAACGCAAAGCAAACTACAACACAGACACAATGTTAAACACGACCCAATCGTCCCAAGACAGAGAGCAGGCCTTGGCACGATGGGTCATCCAGACATATGAATCATCCTTGATCAAATCGACGCATTGTTGAGCCTGCAGCGTTTTGCCCTCGAAAACCTTCAAGTTCCTTGCGAACCAAAGCCTCCAAACAGTCGCTAAAGCCACCAAATTAACAGTCTTCTTCCATTTCCTGCTGGCTGGGGAGTTCTTCAGCTTCAAGATGATACCTCTAAGCGAATCCAAATCATCGGACCACGACACTCTAATCCAACTAAAAATATGCCACCAAACACATCTACAAAACAAGCAGGACACGAACGCATGGTCTGCCAATTGGTCACAGCAGCCGCAACGAGGGAAAAGAGCATCCGGGAGATTCACACCACGATCTACAAGCGCTTTTTTGACAGCTACTTTACCTTCAATAGCACGCCCAGCCAGAAAATTGGCTTTTGTAGTGGCCCAAGCATTCCAGAACAGCGGCTCCACTGCAACACTACCAGCCCTGCACACTTCAATTTAGCGTCTCAAGGATTTGACCAAGAAAGAATTATCCACGCAATTTTTCCATTTCTAAACATCCTTCCCTTGCTTAAGAACCGCATCCTGCATCATACTCATAAGGATACCAGCTTGAGACCACTCGGTAGGAGAATTAGGATCCTTAACCCAATCCCAACCCCAAAGAATGATATCCCCCTTGTGGCGAATGTTATCAAAAACAGTAGTGTTCTTATTCTTCGCTAACCGATATAATTCCGGAAAACCTTCCATAAAAGAAACGTCTCCTAACCACACATCCTTCCAAAACCGCGTGTTCCTCCCATCACCCACCTCTACCGAAAGTTCATTGATCAAATTGATGTCGTCCCTCAAAAAGATTTGTTGCCCCTATATCCTTCCAAACACCCGAGGTCGTCTTTTTAATAGGAATCAACTTCCTATCAGCCACCGTCCGATGTATAGAAGCAACTACCCTAGCCCAAAGTTGACCCGGGTCATCTTTGAACCCCCACCACCATTTCGCCAACATGGCGGCGTTAAAATCGCCTAAACCACCAACACCGAACCCACCAAGAGCTTTAGATGTAAGTACCTTATCCCGTTAGACCCACCGGATTTTATGCCTCGACCCCGAAGATCCCCAAATGAGATCTCTTCTAATCTTATACAACTTGTTAATGATGTCTTTAGGAGCTTTAAAAATAGAGAGACAGTAGGATGGTAAGCTGCCAAGCACTAATTTGGCAAGCGTCATCCTACCCGCAAAAGAAAGACAATTAGCTCTCCAAGAGGACAATCTCGATCTAAACTTATCAACCACCGGTTTCCAATGAACGCTCCTTTTCATGTTAGCTCCTATTGGGACTCCTAGATACGAGAACGGGAAAGAACCAACTCCACAATTAAGGATCCGAGCCATGTTAGTGACCTCCTCATCATCAACTCCCACCCCAAACAAGTTGCATTTCGAGGGATTAACTTTCAACCCGGAGACAAGGAAAAGCACCTCAAAAAGCGACTAAGATTCCTCACATTGTCTTCATTCCACTCCCCAACAAAGAGGACGTCATCCGCATAGCAAAGATGCGATATACATGGGCCATCATTAGGGAGGTTGACCCCTTGAAACAATCCCATACTCACGGCCCTATTGATAAATAAAACCAAAACTTCCATAGCAAGGATAAAAAGAAAAGGGGAAAGGGGGTCACCTTGCCTCAAACCCCTTTTAAAAGAGAACCGGCTCGTAGGCGAACCGTTAACCAGGACCGACCCGTTTCCCGAAGAGAGACAGCCATGAACCCACCTCACCCAACTGGAATGAAAACCCATACACTTCAAAGTCTTTAGAAGGAATTTCCAATTCAACGAGTCGTAAGCTTTCTGAAGATCCACTTTGAAAATCAACATCTTGGACTTGCTCTTTTTCTTCCGTGAGACCAACTCACTAATAATCAAAGGATTATCCAAAATGTTCCTGCCCCCGACAAAGGTAGCTTGGGTATGTGAAACGAGCGTATTCAAGGATGATTTCAAACGATTAGCCAAGACTTTAGTAATCAACTTGTAACCAGCCCCAACCAAGGAAATCGAGTGATAATCACCCACCAATTGAGGGTCCAAAACTTTTGGAATTAACGCCACGAAGGATTCATTGCACCCCACACTAAAGGATCCAGAATCGTGGAAGTCACTCATCATCTTCATAATAGCCGGTTCAAGATCAGCCCAATACTTCTTGAAAAACTTCATGGTGAAGCCATCCGGACCCGGGGATTTGCCCCCATCAAAATTACTAACTGCCGACTTCACCTCCATCCTGGAAAACGGGACAACCAAAGAAACCGCCTTCTCTAGAGATAGAGAAGGGAGACCCTCACCCGAGAACGAAGGTCTTCTTCTCATGGGTTCGGAAAAATGACTTTTGAACCACCTTTGGATAGCATCTTTAATAACCACAGGATCTGTGAACCACACGCCGTCAATCTGGAGGCCGTTTAACCTGCCGTTAGCCACATTTATTTTGCTAACCTTGTGGAAATACGACGTATTATCATCGACAAGGCTGATCCAGTTAAGGCGAGCTTTTTGTTGAAGGTCTTGGGCCCTAGACAACTCAATGCCTTTAACCTTAACTTTAAGGGCCACCCTAAGCTTCTTTTCCATGTTAGAAAGGATAGCAACCTCAGCTAACTGTTCCAAATCATCAATCGCTTTGACCGACGCCGCAAATTCACTCTCTTCTTTTAACCTGGTGGCCTCCCTCCATTTTTTATGTCACATTTAGTATTTTTAAGGAGGATACAAAGAGCCAGGTCCCCTTTGATACCCACCTCCCTCTTATTCACATTCAATTGAACAATACTATTTAAATCCGCCGAACCAACCCATGAGTTGAAAAGCTTAAACGGGATAGGTCCAAAATCCAGATTACTACATTTTAAGGAAAGCGGCCGGCGATTAGAGACTCCCCGTCTCAGCGCTTCAAAAGACGCCTCTGGCCACCTAGACATAAAGTTCTGGCATACAAAAATACGGTCAATTCTACTAAGTTTTTCCCCGTTATCCGACATATATGTGAAGCCCCCCCATCATCCGGTATTCCAAAAAACCCATCAGTGAAATGAAATCATTAAAACTCATCACTCGCATCAAACCTCGAATTGATCATGTCTTCGGCAACACGAACTTCGTTGAAATCACCCAATGCCACCCACATACCCGAATGTGCCAGTATACACTCCGAAAGCGAATCCCAAAGAGCTCTTCTACCAACAACATCCCTCGGAGCATAGACGTTCACAATGTTCAACCTTTCCGACTCCCCCGTTAAGACACCAGAGAGGAGCAGGAAAAATTGATTTTTAACCACATTGTCTACAGAGAAAACCCTCGGATCCCAAACTGAGAAAATCCCCCCGGATCTGCCCACCGCATCCACGGACTCAAACTGCATCGGAAATCTACCCCAAAACCTACTGACCGTCGACTCCGACAAATTCGACTGGTGAGACTCTTGAATAGCTAAAAAAGAAATCTTACCTTCCCTTTTCAATCTCCGGACCCAAACCGGCTTATCAGCGCCGGTAATACCCCTTATGTTCAGAGCTAGCAGATTCATAACGACACATTGTTCTTCAAATCCCCTTTCACAAGCTTCTTCACTTGATTTTCAAAGCCCTCTAGGTGGATACCCAATTTTTCACCATATCGGATTGTAGCTTCCACTTCATTCTCGAATTCCTCCTGGTCAGGCTCTACCAGAGGATTATCGTTACCATTAACAGTAGTCGGTTCACCCGCGGTAGGTCCTAGGTACACTTCAGAACCACCAACCTGTTGGTTAATAATGGCATCAAGATTAAATGGGCCTGGATCTTCATTAAGGTCAAAAGCTGGGCCATTAGGACATTGGGCTGCTACTCTGCTTAAAGATTTATTGATTTTATTCTTGGGCCTAATAGTGATAAAACTTCGGCTCGTCTCCCCCAAATCAGCCATTGAGTTGTCCTGAACCCCATTAAAAACCTGAACTGGGGACCCCACATTTTCAACCGGTTCAGCTTGATGGTCCACAAAAACATTCACTTGCCTTAATGAAGATTCTTGGGCCCTTAAAAAATAGGAGTCTTTTCAAAATCATGCAAACTTCCCATGCATGGCGATTCACATTCCAACCCCTCAACTTCCAGGTCTTCTGATCCAGACTCACTCACCGGAGAAGCACCCGCATCCGGAGATACCACACCCGGCGAAGACGACGACATGGACTATGGCGACTGAGAAACGGCGGCTCCCAATCCTCATTAAACTCCTGCACCCAAACCTTCACAAACTTACCCAACCACCTTATCCTTATCTCACGATCAATACAAGTACCAGACGTAACAATGACGGCCATTCTGTCAACTGAGAGGTTGCCATCAGCGACATCAGCCACAGATCGGCTGAGCAGCCTACCACATCTCTCCCTAATACGATTAAAAACATGTCTGTCCCAAAGATTCAGAGGGACTCCGGTAACCTTGATCCAAGCTAACCTTTCAAAGATAGGAGGATTGCCATCCCAAACGTAAAGTCTGGAGCACCATGGCGACCATAGGTCATAACATCCTCTCAAAAAATCGTCAGCCTCAGCAACCGAAGGGAAGGAGAACAAAACCTTCAAACCCCCAAGATACCGGACCTCAACGCCCGATAACCTACTATCAACGAAAAGATCTGCCAAATTATCAAATAACACCAAATCCTTAACTTCACCAATCACCGACTTGTATTCTGATGTGTTGTGAAAAACACCCTGTTAATATGTTAATTTTGTATATATTTTAGTCTTTTATTGTGTACTTTTTGTCGGTCTTAGTAATTTAATAGTGCACATGTGTTTTGTAGGTGTTCGTGAGATATGAGCTTAATACGAAGGAAAATGATCAAGTCGCGTACAATTAAGAGCGAGCATGGAATTAATATTAATAATAATAATAAAATAAAATAAAATAAAAAGAAAGAAAAAGAATGTGAATGGGTTTCACGTTGGAAGGCCCAAACATTCTTGGGTTTATTATTCTCCAAGGGATTGTACGACATTATTGGAGGGACGAGAAGAATTAAGGAGGCAGCAGCCTTCTTGGCTGCCTAGGGATGCACGCAAGGGAAGGGTTTCTGTGGGCGAAGCTTTTTGGCTGTAGGGGAGGCATGAACGCGACCAAGACGCAAGGCTAATCCTCTCGCGGTTCTCTCTGGGTGAACGATTTGAGTACTTTATCATTTGTTTTCTGTTTGATACTTATTATTTGGATCAGATTTTGTGAACACCTTAAAGTTCTTTGCGTCTGATTGTATGTTTGACTAATCTAGACAGTTTGGTTAATTAATAATATTGCATTATGTTATCGTATATTGATTTTCTTGCACTAGGATTAATTTAACTTTACAATTAATGTTATGATAGCTGAGCTGGGTCGAACAACTTAAACAAAGTCATGTCTATGTGATTTCCTACATAGGGTAATAACAAAATTCGTTTGATAATTACCGAATTAGAAACCCGGAGTGACCGTTTTCTTTATTATCATTGTTTTTATTCAAATCACTTAATCAATCTTTTCTTGCAAGCAAAGCAGCACCTTAGTTTAATCTTCATAATTTTATTAGTCTTTCTATTAGTATAATTAAAAATTGCTATTAACACTAACCACATACTCCTCGTGGTTCGACAACCCTACTCCCTATACTGCAGTCCTTGTAGCTAAGGAGTTGTTTTTAATTAGTTTTTGATTAGCACTCGACACGCGATCAAAATGGCGCCGTTGCCAGGGAGTTCGTGCACTTAGTGTTTTTAGTTTAATTATTTGTTTTTTAAATTAAAAAAAAACCAAAAATTTATGTTTTTCTTGTTTTGTATTTTTCTCTATTTTGTTCAGTATTACACTGGGTATGTTAGTTTTTGCAGGCAAATTGAATTCAGGATGAACTGGGTGGATTATGATGCATGTGGATGTTGCGAGAGCCCATATCATGTGATGCAAGATTGTCCAATTGCCCGTCAGAGAGTTGAAGCATATAATGCACGAAAAGATCGTATTATCTTTGGGCTAGAAAAAGATGAAGACTCATACTTATCATCCTCATATTATTGGCCACAATATCAGAACTGTCAGCATAGATACTACAAGCTAAACATTTATCAATCAAGGGAACAAACTGCAAATTACTACATGTATACTGATTCGGATGTTAATGGAGGCCAGAGTGTTGACTACGGTTATCAGCAGCAACAAAATAATGAAGATGGAAGCAATGATCAACATAGTGAGATCTTAGAGGCCATAAAGGCTGTCCAGGAAGATGTAAAGGCGATCCGAGAGGACTTTAAGAGAATTCGAAAGGATAATGAAGTTCGGGACAACACCGTTGAGGCATTGCTTAAGCAAGTTGGTCGACTGGCAGTAGATTTGGCTCTTGAAGATTTGACAGTTGAACCAGATATGGTTAATGTTGATGTGGCTGAAACAGTTGTTGAAGAGTCACATGTGGACCTGGTTGTGCTGGAGGATGCTATAAGCCTTAAAGTAGACGTGACTTCGTGTGTACAACCACTTGTAGGCACACCTGCTGAAGAACCAGTGAACCGGGTAACCTTGGCATACCCTAACCATCCTTCCATATTTACGTGGAAAATAGAGAAAGTTAAAGATGATGGCTCGAGTGGGCACAAGAGGAAGGTGAGCATCGAAGATACTGGACAAAATATAGAGAAGTTGCCCAGCAATGATCTTACACACATGTCAAAGATAAGGAAGAAGATGAAGACTCAACATGTCAACTACCGAAAACACATTGGAAACTCAGTAGGAAAATGTGCTTTGAGACCACCGTGAATGAACATCAGGTATGATTTTGTATATTTTGTATATTTAATTGTTGTGTTTTTTTTTTTTAGTTTTTTTTTCAAGTGTGTTTGGGGTCAGTTTTATTTTTGTTGGAGTCATGGGATTGCTTGTTATGATTTGAACTGCAAGAATAGATTGTCCTGCCCGTACTCAATCTCCATTCGGGTGAGGACGATCTAGAAATAACTAATGTTTGCAGGCATCCCGATTTGTTTGTTTTGTTTTTTTTTCTTTTTGTTTCTTTGTTTTAGGATACCTAGTTTATCGACCGCGAATGAAATGCTATATGGCCATATTTGGAGGAATCGAACGAGACTCGCATGCGTATATTGCTTATCCAGGGGAGTCTGTTCCTTTTATTTTTGTTGTATATTAGCTTTCTTTCTGCTTTATTTTATTCCCTAGTTCACATTGAGGACAATGTGTCGTTCAAGTGTGGGGGGTGGGGAAACTTCGTTTTTATTTATTCTTGAGTCTTAAAAAAATTAAAATTCAAAAAAAAAAAATTGAAAGTGTCTTGAAAATTGTTCTTAAAAAGCATTCTAATCAGACAAAAAGCAGCTCTTTCAGTACATACCAGTTGTTTCTTGATTGTTTTGGCAGTAGATCCTTAGTCATGGTCTAATTTGTGGAAAAGTAATATGAACCGTTTTCAGCAGGTGTTTTTAAGAAGAAAAAAAAGTTTAGAATTGCCTGACTAGATTTAACAAGCTATTGGTAATAAATGCATGCACACATCGGTAACCCATTTCCACACTTTGGTGAGATCTTGAGCCTACTAGATGATAGATTGATTCATATATATTTTCATTTGTTGAGTGTGGGCCAGATATTTCTCTGTTGCAGAACTTGTGTGATTTGATACATGCCGAGGTTGTAGACTAGATATGCACATAGATGATAAAGGCAATTTAGGTTTTCCCTTTTCTTTTGATACCCACTTATTTGTTATGTGTTGACCCGTTTATCCAAAATTACCCTTAGTAGCCCATGTTGAGCATATACCCTTTCATTTGATTAAACCTATTATCCAAATTGACATGTTTACCTTTGTGTAATAAATTGATGACATCCATTGTGTTTGTGTTTTGTTCAAGTGATTGAGTTATGTTTAAGTTGTGAAAGAAAAAAAAAGAGAAAAAGAAAAAAATATATATGAAAAAAAGAGAAAAAGAAAAGAAAAAAAAAATAGAAGTTGTTGTTATGGTCAGATTATGCCCAAGTTAATGTGTTAGTATGTTTGTGTGATATGTGAATAAGGATGTTCATTTATTCGTGTGAAACCTTTGTTTTTAAACCAATTGTTAGCCAAATCACTCCTACTTTTACCCTAAGCCCAAAACCCATAAGACCTTTAGATATGTGCATTGTCTACAGTTGACGTTTGATTTTTATACAAGCCTATGATAACAAAGTTACATTTTTGGTTTGAGTGAATAATACTAGCACATTACATGCTAGTCCAGATATTAAACCGAGTGGAGTGAAAAATTGTGAGGGGTGTGTTGCATGAAAATAAAAACCGGAAGCATGTTAGGTTTAGTCGGGTTAATTCTGTTTTTAAGTGGAAATCAATTTGACTTGCTGAATTAACACATCTAATGCTGATCTGTGAATGGGGTATGACTTTGGACCTTAGCTAAGGTATGATAGGGCGACTGGGGTGCTGGTCTGTGATAATGTGTTGAGCAGAGTGAATATAATTTTTTCGAGACGAAAAAAGATAAGTGTGGGGGTGTGATGTGTTGTGAAAAACACCCTGTTAATATGTTAAATTTTGTATATATTTTAGTCTTTTATTGTGTACTTTTTGTCGGTCTTAGTAATTTAATAGTGCACATGTGTTTTGTAGGTATTCGTGAGATATGAGCTTAATACGAAGGAAAATGATCAAGTCGCGTACAATTAAGAGCGAGCATGGAATTAATATTAATAATAATATAATAGTATTACTTTAATAATAACTAGGATTTCTACTGCGCGCGTTGCGGCGCGCCGCGGTGATTTCTGCTTCATTTGAACTTTTTCTTTACTCGGTTACTGTATGCGCAAAACTGATTAAGAACATCAAAAAAGGTTGTTGAAATAAAAAAAATTAATTGCGACGGCCTGGTCTTGAACCCAAGACCTCCTATTGAGAAAATGCATCTCATAGCACTACACTACCAAACTCATTTGTGACCTTGAGGAAAAAATGGAAAAATAAATAAGTTTTGTTTCCCAAGAATCAAACATGTGACCTTAAGGAATGGAAGTTCACCACAAATCACTCCACCACGAACACAACATGTGTTTTCAAGTGAAAGAGATGATATATATTATATAGTAATGTGTGGGAAAACAAAAAAAATGAAAAAAATGGAAAAATAAATAAGTTGTGTCTCCCAAGAATTGAACCTTAGAACTTTAGGAATGGAACTTAACCACAAACAACTCCACCACCAACACCGCATGTGTTTTGAAGTGGAAGAGATGATATATATATTATATGGTAAGATGTGGGAAAAGGAAAAAAAAATATAAAAAATGAAAACACTATTGATGAATAGTGAATTGTTGTTTTAAATTAATACATAGTTAATAATAATAATAATAAAATAAAATAAAAAGAAAGAAAAAGAATGTGAATGGGTTTCACGTTGGAAGGCCCAAACATTCTTGGGTTTATTATTCTCCAAGGGATTGTACGACATTATTGGAGGGACGAGAAGAATTAAGGAGGCAGCAGCCTTCTTGGCTGCCTAGGGACGCACGCAAGGGAAGGGTTTCTGTGGGCGAAGCTTTTTGGCTGTAGGGGAGGCATGAACACGACCAAGATGCAAGGCTAATCCTCTCGCGGTTCTCTCCGGGTGAACGATTTGAGTACTTTATCATTTGTTTTCTGTTTGATACTTATTATTTGGACCATATTTTGTGAACACCTTAAAGTTCTTTGCGTCTGATTGTATGTTTGACTAATCTAGACAGTTTGGTTAATTAATATTATTGCATTCTGTTATCGTATCTTGGTTTTCTTGCACTAGGATTAATTTAACTTTGCAATTAATGTTATGATAGCTGAGCTGGGTCGAACAACTTAAACAAAGTCATGTCTATGTGATTTCCTACATAAGGTAATAACAGAATTCGTTTGATAATTACCGAATTAGAAACCCGGAGTGACCGTTTTCTTTTTTATCATTGTTTTTATTCAAATCACTTAATCAATCTTTTCTTGCAAGCAAAGCAGCACCTTAGTTTAATCTTCATAATTTTATTAGTCTTTCTATTAGTATAATTAAAAGTTGCTATTAACACTAACCACATACTCCTCGTGGTTCGACAACCCTACTCCCTATACTGCAGTCCTTGTAGCTAAGGAGTGTAGATGCGTTTTGCGACTAGTGATTAGATGGTTAACATGTGTTAATATGGGCTGATGGGGCGAAGGAAGAGAAGAAGGGCGAAGGTGAAATAGCAATGGGCGAAGGTAGAGGTAACATGGACGAATCTGGAACAGGATAACTCAAGAAGACACATTCGACCACTTGATGTGGGCGAATGTGGAAATGACCCACGTTCGACCAGTGAAAAGGGGCGAACGTGCAGGTCCTATATATAGATTTTGTGTTTTTGTAAGATTAAGGGAGTCATTTTAGTGTGTGTGTTTTTGAGGTGTGTTCCAGAGAGGTCTGAGAGAGTTTAGAAGTGTGCTAGATTAACTGTAACTGTTCTGTAACCAAGTATTTGAAAGAGTTAATCTATGAAAAGCTTTAAAATGACTTTGATTGTGTTTTGAATTGAGTTTATATCAGTTTGTTCTAAGCTAGGGTTTCCGCACCTGGTTTAGTAACTTGTATGATCATATAATCCTGTTTTCGTGTCAAATCACATCCTCTACAAAGTGGTATCAGAGCATAGAGGATCATACAACAACAAATTGATAAACTCAGAGCTGATTTGGACATTATTTTCATCAATTCACATCTGTTTTTACATAAAAATGGTTTTTGAGTGTTTTTGAAAGAATTAGAGTTGATTTTGTGGTTAAAATTCAAAATTCCAAGTATTAAAGTTGTTCCAAATCATCTCCGAAGCAAAACCTAATCAAGATCATTCAAATTCACAAACTTTTGAAAATCAGAGATCAAAATAACCGTTTTTCAAAGTGTAACCGTTTTTCAAAAGTCAAAATGGGCGAACCTGGAGTGTTCTGGTCGAAGGTGTGAGTTTTTGGTCGAAGGTGAGTGAGATTTTGGGCGAACCTAGGAATTTTTGGGCGAACGTAGAGTTTTTCAGTTGAATATTTTACATTCGGGTCACATTTTTCACCTTCGGGAGATCGTGCGGGCGAACCTGGAACTTTTTGGGCGAACGTGAAAAGTGTCAGTGTGTTTTTACTTTCTGGTGAGATTTTACATTCGGGAGAGAATTTCTGGGCGAACCTGAAACTAAAAGGGACGAACCTGAATCTCTACTGGGCGAACCTAGACTAGTTTTTGGAAAATTTTTCTAAGTGTTGAATTTCTCGAAGTTCGTGATCATGTGGCGTTATCAGACTACTCCTACACCAGCAACTACACAACCACAACAGCAGGTGATGGACCCATGGACAGTGGCAGCACAGAAGACGAGCACACAGTCTTCGCAGCCCGTTAACTACATGACTCAAAGCGCACCTCCAGCACCACAGTCTGACTACTGGGGAGTAGCAGCAGCGGTGGTAAACACTCAAACTACAAATGCTATTTCCACACTGATTAATGATTTGTCTTCAGGTAGCGGGACTCGGCCACCGAAGCTTATGGAGATTCAAGAATACAATCAGTGGCAGAAAAAGTTCAAGATACATTTGGAAGGCATGGGAGTGGAAGGTGTTGAAGCATGGAACATGATTGCTAAAGGTTACACACCACCAATTTTGGAGAACACAGGTGAACCAGTGCCATTGGAGAGCATGGCTGAGGATGAGAAAAAGAAGTTTGCTGTGGAAAAGAAGGCGTTTTCCCAATTGACACAGGCAATCACAAATGATCTTTTGCATCAGTTTGGGACTTGTACAACTTCTAAGGCACTATGGGAAATGCTTAAAAGGAAGCATGATGGAAATGAGAAGACTAGAAGTTTGAGGAAGGAAGAACTTATTAAGGAGTTTGAAATTTTTTCTTATGTTGGAAATGAAACTTTGAAAGAGCTAACTCCTAGATATAATCATTTGATATCTGAATTGTCTAGTTATGATATACAGATTCCTATGGCAAAACAGGTGGAAAAGTTTGCAGATGCATTACCACCAAACTGGGATCAGCATGTGGATGTTCTGAAGGAGAAGGATGCTTATCAATACTGGTCTCTTCAGGAGTTCATTGAGAAGCTGGAAAACAAAGAATTGGAAGAGAAGAGGAAGGCTAGGAGAGCACAGATTCCTCAGAATCCAAATTTATATTTTGGAGGATCTTCAGTTCCAGCAAGTACAAGCTCAGGAGGGCTAGTTACACCACATGTTGCATGTATATCCAATGCTGTGGAATCACCTACCATTAACTACCATCAACAAACTTCATCTTTATCACAACCACAACCACAAGTTCCATATCAATATTCATACATTCCACCATTCTCCCCAAAGCAACAAGCAGCTTTCTACACTGCTAGCCAATCTCAACAACAACCAATGAACCATCCTAATCAACAAACGGTGGTTTTGGAGACATCTAATCTTGGAAATGTGACAGTTGAAGTTGCTCAGCAACACATTGCATTAGTCTCTGCAATGGTCTCATCCTACAATGGACTAGTTGCTAGTCAAATTGGGAATAACAACTTGACCAATGAAGACTACGCACAAATTGACAAGGAAGAGATGGAACTCATTGATATTCAATGGGCCTTTGCGAGCATAATGCGAAGAGCAACGGAGTTTATCGAGAAGACAGGTAGAACAGACTTGGGAACTTCTCCTAACACAACCTACGGGTTCAATATGGAGAAAGTGACTTGTTTTAACTGTGGAGGAAAAGGTCACTTTAAAAGAGAATGCACCCAACCACCAAAACAAGGCAATAGGAATCCATTCAATGCCACCTATCAGAACCGTCAACAACAAAACCAAAACCAAGTTTCTTCCCAAAACAACAACAACAACTACCAAAATCGTCAAAACAACTTTAATAACAACCAAAATAGACAACCAAACACACCAAACCAGACACAAAACCAAACACCAAACAATACTAACCGAACAGTCATACCAATCACTACACCAAATGAACAACAGAATACCAATCAAGCATTGGTTACTCAACAAGATGAGAGGTTTGACTGGTCGAGTATTCAGATAGGTGTTGAGGAAATCACTACTGGGGGCAATGTGGCTTGTGTTGCATATCAGGTTGATATTGAAGATTCAGTGACGATGGAGGAGAAGGAAGGAACTGAGGTTGAAAGTGATGAGTCTGAGGCTGAGATGGATGGGGATTTTGAATCTGTTAAGACTAATTCTGAGGTTGATGTTGAAGTTCAGACTGAAGAGACAAATTCTGGAGTTGTGATTGATACTGTTTCTGATATTCCTGAGGAGTGTGAATCGGTTTATTCTGATTCAGACAGTGAATCGGATACGGAAGCAAGTGTTAATTCTCTTGATGAAGATATCGATCAGTTGCTTGCAGAAGCGGATTTTCTGATGACAAGGAAGTCGTGCATTGCAGATGATGCTTTCACAAAGATTGATTACTCCAGATTCTTTGCAGGAAAGGAAGCTCATTTCGCATTAATGGCCATGACTGATCCGCCTAAACCTGTAAGTTCTGCTTGTAGTACTGATAATACAAGTGAAAAATATTGTGGTACATGTGATAGATTGACTGAGGAGATTAAACAACTCCGTGTTCAACGTGATAGTGCTATCATGAACAGTCAATCTACTCGCAAAGAGTTGAATGCTTTTAACAAAGTTTTAGATGGCTACAAAAAGGACATTTCCGACTTGAAAAACACTTTGTCTTTAAAACAATTGGCAATTAATAACTATATCAATGAAATTGAAAACACCAAGTTGGAAATGGCAGCCATCAAATGCTTTGCTGAAAAAGTAAACAAAAAGCTGGAAAGCTATAAGCATATTGCTTATGTGGTAGACCATATCATTGATGATAAAACAACCAATTATCGGTCTGTACCATCTCCGGTTCTCTTTGAAAACCATAATTGTCACCAAGTGACACCGGAGAGTTCGGTAAAATCTGATTCAGCATCGGAAAATGAATCTAATACTTCAAGTATTGGTGATCCAAATTCCGATGTTAGACCGATTTTAGGAATCAATGATGAGGGTGTTACTGCTGAAAGTGTAGATTCAGACTCAGAGAGTGATGATACTGGTTGTAACCAAACTGTTAATGCATGTGAAATTCCAAAAGAAAATCACATCATTACAAATGAACCAGTTTCATCATCTCAAATTGTTCCGATGAGAAGTGTTCATCATGTGAATAAGTCTGAAAAGAATGTGGTGAAGAAAGATCTTAATGTGGTTAAGAAAGATCTTGAAAAGAATGATAAAAACGAACAATGTGACAAACCTGTCAAGGTGTTTTATCGGATGGAAGGATCCGATAAGATCATCTCTGACGAGGACTTTCCAATTAAAGATGTTAACTATGCTAAAATTGACAAGATTTGGCAAGAAAGTACTATTTGGTTCCCAAAACATGAGAGAACAAATGAGATTCCACCAGCTTTATTAAAGAAGTTGTATTTGGATGTTCCTCAAGAACCAAAGGTCCATGTCACAGAGTTTGTTAGACCCAAAAACAGAGCTAATGGTTTTAATGAGCCTACTTACTCAAAAGGGCCACTCCCTGAGAGTTTAAGGAAGCAACAGTATAATGATCAATATCCTGTGAGATCATTTGCTCAACCAAATGCTCCGAATGTTTTTGAAGAGTACCGCGCGTGCTTTAAGTGTGGGGAACGTGGGCATTTACTTGCTCAGTGCCCATATGTAAGGCACAAGAGGCACGAGGTTGAAGTGAGAAATTCTATGCGAAAACCGATTGATCATTATGTGCCACCACATAGGAGAGTTGTTCCTCAACAACCACAACAGTTTTATAATCATAACAATTTTCAAATGAGGAACACTCGTCCAATGCACTATGATAGAAGGAATCGGATTGCTATGGAACATTCATGGAGGAAACCTGTGGTGAATACAACATTTGAGAGGCAAAAGGTTCCACCAAAACCGATTGTCAAATCAAATGTTGGACCTAAGTCTGTTAAATCAGATAAGGTTACCAAGAAAGTTACATTTGCTAACAATGTTCAGAAACCGACTGAGAACCCAAAGTCTCAGATTCGTATCCTGAAAAGGACTGAACAATCTTGGACACCCAATGATACTCCAGGAGCCTCAACTTCAAGGGTTAATGAGAGAAAGGAAACTGTTTTGAACAATCAGAAAAAGATTGATCAAAAAGTTGTTCAAAATGATTGTGAAAATGTTACTTTGAAACCTGATGTTCCAAGACCCAAGACTCAGGCTTGGGTCCCCCGAAAGAACTAACTGATTTACTTTTTGTGTGCAGGGAGCTTCAGCTGGCCCTATTAGCAGTCTTTGGATTGTTGATAGTGGAGCTTCAGGCCACATGACAGGGGATCTTGCATTGCTGTTCGACGTGAAGAACATCAATGGAGGGTATGTAGCGTTCGCAGGAAACAAAGGCGGATATATCACAATGGAAGGAAGTGTGAGCAATGGGATAGTGAGTTTCGAGCGGATTTCGTATGTGAAGCAGATAGACTATAATCTGTTGAGTGTTAGTCAAATATGTGACAAGAAATTTACTGTGCATTTTGATGACAAATCCTGCTATATTCTGAAACCGGGCTTTACAATTCCTAAAGAGTGGATAATGTTGAAGGCACCTCGCGTCAACAATCTATACATTCTTGATATGTCCAAGGCGATGACATCACAGGGACAGATAACATGCTTTTTGTCCAAGGCGACAGAAAAAGAATCGATAATGTGGCACCGAAGAATGGGGCACATTCATCTAAAGAAAATGAATCAACTTGTGAGAAATGGACTTGTCGATGGAGTAAACGTGAAACATTTCCATCTGAATGACAAGTGTGTTAGTTGTAAAAAGGGGAAGCAACACAAACAGTCCCACAAAGTGAAAAAGGTTAACTCTGTTGAGATGCCACTAGAGCGATTGCACATGGATCTTTTCGGACCGGTCAAGCGCAAAAGTCATCTTGGAGAGCTTTATTGTTTAGTCGTCACTGACGATTACTCAAGATTTTCATGGGTGATGTGTTTGCAGAATAAAAGCGACACTTTTATCAATCTAAAAGTTCTGTTCACTCGATTGGAGAATCTCTACAATGTGAAGATAAAGAGAATTCGGAGTGACAATGGGACGGAGTTCAAAAATGCCAAGATGGATGAACTTTGTGAAAACAAAGGAATACATCATGAATATTCGGCTCCGTACACCCCTCAACAGAACGGTGTTGCTGAACGAAAGAATAGGACTCTAATTGAAGCGGCTAGAACAATGCTTGCTGATTCAAATCTTCCAGTAATGTTCTGGAATGAGGCGATTTATGCAGCAAATTACACACTAAATCGGGTTCTAACAGTGAAGAAGTTTGGTAAAACATCTTATGAGCTGTTACACCGAAGGAAGCCGAACTTAGAGTATCTAGAACCTTTTGGGGCGCCATGTACTATGTTGAATCCAAGCGAAAAGTTTAGTCCTAAAGCCGAGGAGGGTTACTTTGTTGGATATGCAACCCCTCTCAAACGGGTATACAACAAGCGAACTCGTCGTGTGGAAGACTGGGCTAACGTGGATGTTCAACGATATACTCAAAATATTCAAGGCACGGGTCCTGATTGGATGTTTGATTACAAAGATTTCTTTGAATCATTCAATCTAGATAGCTTGGTTGAAGAAGCTGTTATTCGATTACTTTACGAGTGTGAAAATGCAACAACTTCACCGTTGGTGCGTCCGATCACCGTGAACCCCCTACCAGCTTCTAATGATACCAATGCTCCTATACAAGAGGAAGAAATATTTCAAGAGGCTTCAACTTCATTAGACACTTCAGAATCTGAAGATGAACAATTTGAAGAAGCTATTCTTGATCAAGCTGAAGAACCAGAGGCACCGCCAGTGAACCCAACTCCAAATTCAGATGTGGCTTCATCATCAAATACGGGTCATGATCTGGATGCTGTAGAGAACTTGACTGTTCAGACGGGAGTGCAAGTACCTGATTATCCGGAATCTCGGATTCATCGTATTCACCCGCTGGAGCAAGTTATCGGTGATCCTGGAAGAAGTGTTATGACCAGAGGGCAGCTTAAAAGCGTTAATTCGCCAGAGAGTTTTGGTGCTTTAGCTTTATATGCCAAAATTCAACAATCTGGTAGTCAAAATGATTGGTCGTTTGCGTGTTATGTGTCGCAGGTAGAGCCAAGGACGTACAAGGACGCTCTGAAGGATGATGCCTGGGTGGAAGCTATGCAGGAGGAGTTATTACAATTCCAGAAATTGGGAGTTTGGACGCTCACAGATTTGCCGCCGGATAGGAAGAAGATTGGCACCAAATGGGTGTTTAAGTGTAAGAAGGATGATCGTGGGGTAATTGTTCGTAACAAAGCCAGATTGGTCGTGCAGGGTTTTCATCAAATCGAAGGGATTGATTATAACGAAATCTATGCACCGGTAGCACGAATCGAAGCTATTCGGATGTTCCTCGCGTTTGCTTCTTATAAGAAATTCAAAGTTTATCAAATGGACGTGAAAAGCGCATTTCTGTACGGGAAAGTCAAGGAAGAAGTGTATGTCGGGCAGCCACCAGGCTTTGAAGACCCAATCCACCGGGATAAGGTCTACGTATTGAACAAAGCTCTTTATGGCTTGCACCAGGCTCCGAGGCAGTGGTACGAGGAGCTAAGTACATACCTCATCACCAAAGGATTTAAGCGCGGCCTCGTCGATTGCACCCTCTTTACGAAAAAGACGGGAGATGATTTGCTTCTAGTACAGATATACGTAGATGATATAATATTTGGTTCAACTAACGAGCTTTTATGCAGGGAGTTCGAAACTGTCATGCAGGAAAAGTTCGAAATGAGCGCAATGGGGGAGATGCAGTTTTTCCTAGGCTTGCAGGTGGACCAAAGACCCGACGGGATCTTCATTCACCAGACGAAATATGTCTCCGACATCTTGAGCCGGTTCCAGATGGAGGACTCAAAGCCGATGGATACCCCGATTCAACCCAATCACGGGATTGGAGTGGACGCTAAGGGGGAGCTGACGGATCCTTTTACATACAGAGCAATCATCGGATCTCTGATGTATTTGACGGCGTCTCGACCAGATATTATGTATGCAACGTGTCTCTGTGCCCGTTATCAATCGAAGCCGAAACAAAGTCATCTGACGGCGGTCAAGCGTATCCTTCGATATCTGAAGGGTTGTCCATCAAAAGGACTTTGGTACCCTAATGATGATAATTTTGATTTCATATCTTTTAGTGATGCAGATTGGGGCGGCTGTGACAAAGATAGCAAATCTACTACAGCTGGTTGCCAGTTTTTCGGGAGCAGGTTAATCACCTGGCAATGCAAGAAACAGACTTCCGTTGCACAATCTACCTGTGAAGCCGAGTACATTGCAGCCTCGAGTTGCTGTTCGCAAGTACTCTGGATTCAACAACAAATGGTGGATTACGGTTTGCAGTTTCTAAAAACTCCTATTTACTGTGACAACGAAGCCGCAATTGCATTAACTAAAAATTCGGAAAATCATTCTAAAGCGAAACACATCCGGATCAAATATCATTTTATCCGTGATTGTTACGCTAAGGAATTGATTGATATGATCAAAATTCACACTGACTACCAACGTGCAGACCTGTTTACTAAAGCTTTTGACCGTTCACGCTTTGAATATCTTTTAACAGTAAACAATATTAAGGAAAAACAGGACTAATCGGCACCTCGGTTTATCGTTTTTTAGTTTTTAGTTTTTATATTTTGCTAATTGGGAATTTTTCTTTGCTAATTGGGAATTTCTCTTTACTATCGTAATCCTCAAAGAAGTTGATGCTTTCGAGTGGATTTCAGAAAAATCAAAATTCTCAAAAATATGTTCTTTATTTTAGGGGGAGCCATTTTATCAGAAAAATCAAAAACATTATAAAATTCAAAAAGACCTAAAAATTAGAAAATCAAAAATGATTTCCTGGTAAAACAGAGGAAATGATAGTACATCAGTGGGAATCTGACACAGGCTAAAGAATTGTATAGTATAATGAGGCGTGTGTTGATTACGTGTGATATGCTGATAGGCTTCGTAGACTAAATATTGCGTGCATTAGTGATACAAACATAACGAACTACGCGTTCGTGGCTGAACACCTCATGGGCATATGGTCTTAGTACCGTAATTTCGTTTGATAGGATTGCCAAAATCTGAGGTTTCGGGTCGTTATGTTATGGTTATCCGGGATATTCTGATAAACTTTTGTCGTATTGATTTACGGACCTAGTTTTATCTGAATATTTGCTAAAAGAGCTTAATTGCCAAAACCGGAAGTTACCGAATTGAGGAACTTTATGTTTTACTTGATCATAGATCATTATTACATCGTATTGATCATCTGATGCAAATCAGTGATTAATATCAGCCTCAACCTAGTGTATACGCACATGTTACTCTGCTGCATTCATTTGCTGACCTGTACACCTCTGTGCTATATACTTTGTAACTTTTACGGATAACTCTGGCATAATCACGCGTTACGACGAAGCTTTGTGCAATTACTTGATACGGGAGTATGTCGTGTGTGTGGGCACCACATCGTGTTAGTCTAATACACCTAACTCGTATCATTTTAAAGCATTGCGTAATTGTCTGCATGTGAGCTTACGTGGACCACAATATCAGCAATTGCCGTATCACATACTGTTTCTAATGATAATATTAAACAAAAAGATCAACGCTGTGATCAGATTTCTCAGAAAACTGATATGATCCTCTGACCGGATTTCACAAAATGTTTACGGCTTTCATTTACTTTGATGCATTTTATTTTGTACAATTTACTTTTATTGTCAAAAAGATACAAAATCCAAAAAGATTTTAGGTGTGTTTTGATAAAATTTCAGAAAAATCCAAAATTTTTGCATTTCTGCTTTATTTTTGATAACCGGGGATGCTTGATAGTCAATTTCTGAGATTTGACAACACCATCTGGGCTTTGTATCATTCTAAAAGTGAAAATTTGTGTTTTGGAAGCTTAACGGATTGAAAAATGTTGAACGGGATTCGAATTTGTAATTTGGCAAAATTTTTCAACTTTTCCATTTTACATTCGCCCTTAATTGGGACGAATGTGGAAGTTTTTCTACATTCGGGTTGGTGAATAATGGGCGAATGTGGGTTTTTAATCTAAAACCACTTTCGGGTGAACCAGTTTCACCTTCGTGCCATTCACTTGGGGCGAAGGTGGAAATTTTTTTATGTTCGTCCATTCTAACCGGGCGAATGTGGACATCTATATATATTACATTCACAGGTTCGACCCTCATTCAAATTTTTCAAAATTTTTCTTCGTAACAGAACCTTGTTGATTTTGAATTCCCTGCTTGTGCATTTTGTTCCTTGGATAATTCTCATCATTTTCGTATAAATATTACAGGTAATGGTGACAGAATGAAGTCGGAATCGTTGCTTTTCTAAACCGACCTAGGGTTTAGGGGTTTAGGGATTTTCAGTGTTTCTTAATGCTTGATTTTGTTAGAAATTCATTCCATATTAGTTTTAGGGGGAGAAGAATACAAGAATTAGATTATTATCATTGTTTTCAGGACTGATTGATTGGTTGAGACAAAATAAACCTAATTTTCATTGAAAACCAATATAGAATGAATTTCAGGGACAATTGGTAATGAACGAGTCTTAGTCGGCTATGTTAGACTAGATTAACTTCAAAATTAAGGGTTAACAACATGTTTTGCGAAATTTTTAAAATTTTGGGTCAAACAAGTTTTACCTTCGGTCTGTCGATTGGACGAAGGTGAAATAAAATGGACGAAGGAACTCAAAAACGGACGAATGTATTTTTCTATTTAGACTTATTCCACATTCGGCCTGAATGATGTACACTCGACCATTTTAATCTACATTCGACCATACTTTTTGGGCGAATGTGGAATTTCAAAAACCTAAAATTTTGAATTTTTGACGATTTCGTGTTTTGACGTTTATTTTGACTTTATGTTTCAGATGGCTGAAGAACAAGCAAATATAGATATTCCTGTGGAGACTGCAGTTACTGATCCTGTTCCAGAAACTGTACAAGAAGGTGAATCGTCAAGTGGTAATAAATGGCCGTTTGAGAAGACTCACAATTGTTGCGCGTATCTGGGAGATGTGGAGAAGAACGTGGAGTTCACAGACATTATCAAGTTTCTGAAAAGATGCAGAGTGGTTTATGCTTTGGCCACACCAACTATCATCTACAAGGATATAGTTGAGGACTTTTATAACAACGCCAAGTATGATTACTTTGATAATCAGACTATTATCAGAAGCAAGATTCAAGGAATGGAGATGTTTATCATTGAAGCTGATATTAGAGAAGCTCTCCAGATCCAGTTTGAAACCAGTGAGGATCCAAGGGAATTATCATGGACTGAGCAGAAAGCCTGTTTCCTAAGGATGAAATACAAAGGACCGATCACTGATGGTTCTATGTACAAAGGGAAACTGAGCGTGCAGTTCAAGTATTTTGCTCACGTCATCATACTTGTATTTGGATGTGTTAGTGGAGGTTATGACGTGATGAGGAAGAGTTTGAGCTCGTTAATGGTTGCGTTAACTCTTAACAAACCATTTAACGTTGCTGGGATGATTTTAGATCACATGCTGGAGATGCTGAAAGGATTGAAGAAGAAATATTTCATGCTTTATCCTAGATTTCTGATGATGATCTTCGATCACAAATATCCAAACTTGAAGAAAGATCCAACTCAGATACTTGCTATGGATCATATGAATATCAGAACCTTGGTTAGAATGAAAGGTTACAAAGGTGTGCCTGATAATGAGAGACCACCTTACAGGAGATTGTTTGGAGCCTTGGCTAGAGAGGATTACATGGATCCTGGAAAGAATACAGCGAGGCATCCTGATAGTGATAGTGACAATGATGATCCGTTGGTTTATGCTGATGCAAGTACAAAAAGGAAAAGGCAAGTAGTCAATCCTGGAGCCAAAGGGAAGGGCAAAGGAAAGACTGAGCAGGGGAGTTCAAAACAACAAACTGTGAGGAAGAAAACTACTGCAAAGAAGGGTACTAGTTTGGTAGATGAAGAGTCTGTAGATTCAGAGGAGACTGAGACTGAAGAACAGTGGGATTCGGATGCTGAAAATGTCCGGACTACCAAACAAAAGGCCACTTTGGTTGGTGAGTCTGAATCACTGAACAGATCGATTGAAGAAGCTAAGAAGAGCAAGCAGTCTGTTGGTGCTGAAGATGAAGGGTTGACAGTGAATTTGGACGAGTTGAATGAAGGTGAAACCATAGTTGTTAACTTGCCCAAGCCCAAACACAAAACCATGGCCAAGAAGACAAGTACAAAGCAACTGAGAGAGAAAGAATTAAACTTACTTTTGAGAGGAAAGAGATTACCTGAAGCTGGTACATCATCAAAACAATCTTCACCAGCCACTAAGAAACAAAAGACTGTGGAGGCAACAAAATTACCAGTGGATCAATTCAATATAGCACTGGATAATGTTCTTAACATGTTTACACAGCCTCAGAAAGGAAAAGAAACCGAGATTGAGCCATCAAAGTCAAAGTCCAAGTCAAAGAAAGTCACTGTGGATGACGATGTGATGAAACAGGTGAATAAAAGGATGGACGACATGATGAAGATGTTAGTGGCTCAGCAAGCTGAGATTGCCAAGTTCAAGCTGAATGAGGAGAAAATGCTTCAGATCGTAGTAGCTTCTAAGTCTAATCAAGATGAGATAGACGAGAAAGTGAAGAAGTTAGAAGCTAAGAATAAGAAGCTTGAAGGAAAGTGTCTGAGAAACAAGAACAGATACAAGGCTATAAAAGAAGATAATAAAGAATTGAAGGCTGAAAACAAACGCCTTAGTGAGTTGATAGACAATCTGTACAATGTTGCACCCAAGTTGAGAGAGGGTGAGGAAGATAAAGAGAAAGAGGTTGAACATGTTGACTTTGAACCATCTGAATCTGATAAAGAGGAAGATGAGGATGATGAGGATGAAGAATCGGAAAAGAGTGATGATGGAGATGATAATGATGATGATGATGATGCTGAAGGTTCGGGAAGTCAAAAGGAGGATGAGGATAGTAGTAGTGATGATAATGATGGAGGAGATGATACTTCTAAGTTTACATTCGAAAAGAGACCACCTTCAAAGAAGAAGAAAGACACAGGTGAGTCAAGCTCAAAGAAGAAGAGTGAGAATGTTGATGATGATGAGACTGTGTTTTGGAATGAGAAGGTGAGGTCCTTGTCTGATGATGCTAAACAAGTATACAAGGACATGTTAGAAAGAAGAGAATGGACCATTGAGTTCACAGGTCGTTTTGCAGAAATATTCCAAACTGATGATATGCGATATGAATTGGAATATAACGATCCTGATTTGGAAGAAGGGGAAGTACCTGCATCTGTGGCAAAGGAGATTTTAGATGGACTTGCACAGAGGGTAGGGAAAACATTTGAAGAATTTATTGTTGATGAGTCGATTCCACATATTCCTGAAAAGGATATTGGAAGTCACTCTGATGACAAAGACACCCCTGAATTTGAAGAAGTTGAAATAGAGGATATCACACATGAGGAATATCCACAGTACTTCAGACAAACTGATGAAGACTTGGTGTTTCCTGATTTTACTGAGATTCCTAATACGTCTGCAAAAAGAAAGGCAAAGAAGAGGAGTGCTGAGTTTGTAGAGAAAGTACTTGGAGCTGATTTGCCAGAAACTTCAAATAAGACTGATGAATTGAAGGAGTATTTGAAGAAATTAAGATTAATGGATGAAAACCGACCGAAGCCTGAAGCTCAAGGAAACTTTTATAGGTTTCACAATGCAAAGTTCAGAGGCAGAGCTCTCGGGTGGACATACTTAGGCAGGCTGAAGTGTTTAGCTGCTAAGTGGGAATCTGGAATCTTGTATTTTTACAGATTCATTGACTTGCTGACTCTACCGTACTGGGCGGTTAGAGATTTGTGCAGATTCCAAATGTCGGGTGCTTCAGTGAATAATTCACATGTCGGTTGGTGTGCAGATAAATTGGTTTGGGAAAGTAGAACTAAGTGGAACAGATTTAAACCACAATATCCCCGGAGGAAAGTTCACAGGGATATTGATCCCAGAACCAAGTTGAAACGGGTTACCTTGATTTATAAGGCACCTGAAGTGATGAGAAAGATACCTTTGATGCCTATGCCTCAACACTTCAGTGCTGACTTCATTTTCTGGTATTATGATTGGAGGAAGGCAGAAGCAGTGATCGTGTTGAGAGACGGAAAGGACAAATACAAGCATGTTCATGTATTTGATCCTATGTGGTTGATCAATTGCACCTTCGAAGACATCATCATGCTCTTTTATAATCCGATTCATCATGAGCCGAACGATGCAGATCAAGCAAAGAAATACACACAAGTTGTTGGTGTTTGCTTTGCTTATGACATTAATGCTGGAAGTAATTTGGAGGGTAAGCTTGGCAAGATGGTGAAGATGGCAAATGTGTCAAAGCCGGTAAAGAGGAGGTTAGAGCCTGAGATGACGAAAGAACAAAAGAGTTTGCTCAGAATTAAGTTGCTGAACAAAGCCATGGACGAGGACAGAAAACGATCTAATCAATAGTCGAGGGGGAGTTTGTAGATGCGTTTTGCGACTAGTGATTAGATGGTTAACATGTGTTAATATGGGCTGATGGGGCGAAGGAAGAGAAGAAGGGCGAAGGTGAAATAGCAATGGGCGAAGGTAGAGGTAACAGGGACGAATCTGGAACAGGATAACTCAAGAAGACACATTCGACCACTTGATGTGGGCGAATGTGGAAATGACCCACGTTCGACCAGTGAAAAGGGGCGAACGTGCAGGTCCTATATATAGATTTTGTGTTTTTGTAAGATTAAGGGAGTCATTTTAGTGTGTGTGTTTTTGAGGTGTGTTCCAGAGAGGTCTGAGAGAGTTTAGAAGTGTGCTAGATTAACTGTAACTGTTCTGTAACCAAGTATTTGAAAGAGTTAATCTATGAAAAGCTTTAAAATGACTTTGATTGTGTTTTGAATTGAGTTTATATCAGTTTGTTCTAAGCTAGGGTTTCCGCACCTGGTTTAGTAACTTGTATGATCATATAATCCTGTTTTCGTGTCAAATCACATCCTCTACAAGGAGTTGTTTTTAATTAGTTTTTGATTAGCACTCGACACGCGATCACATTCCCATTTTTTGGTAGCCGAGATAATAGGTGGAAGGTCAATGAGAGCCCCCGTGTTTCCACAAACGTCCCTTGAGACAACAACTTCACAGTAAGAGCCACTTACCGGATGGGCAGCAGCCATTGAAGAGCTCTCATGAGCCTGACTAGGACCCAACCTAGAGAACACCAAATCAGCTCTAGTCTCAGTAGGTCTAACCGCACTAGTACCATCTCTCTCTCTCTCTCCCTCTCAAAAGACTCAATCCATTTCAATATGATATCTCCAATGTTAAAACAAGTACATCTTTCTCTCTCTAAATCTCATATTCTATTCTCTAAATCTTTAAAGATTATGAGTAACTCATATCACCATTTTTTACTCAGATCAATCAATCTGAGATCAACTAAGAAGAAGATGAAGATGTAGTTATTGTTGGTACAACCCACCACCACTTCTAACCACCATCAACTCCGTCGACCATACCACCTTTACGACCGTCATACTACCCATTTGACGACCCACCTCTTTCTTCGACTAACCCAACAACATCACTTTCACCTACACCTGAGCAACACCGTCTCTCGTTTTTTTAGTGGGAAATTGAAGAAGAAGCAGCCTTGAAATTTGGATCTAAAAAAATCAACATTCGGTGGTCATTTGTTATTATCTCTAGATCTGAGATTTTATATGCATTTTATTGTTAGTGGATTCCTTTTTTTTAGTTAAATTTTTTTCTTCTTCTTTTAGAAACCAAGATTGTTCTTAACTTTTTTTTTATGTCTTTTATTGTGAGTGGATTTGCTTTGATTTAGATACATTTGATCGTTGATGAATTTCGAAGTTTGTTTGTTTCATTATTTGTTTTGTCTATCAAAGTTTGTTTCATCTAAAAACATATGTTTTTGTTGCTGGGTTATAATTTATAAATGTTTATGGTTATAATTTCATCTAAATATGTGTTTTGGTGAAGATCTAGATATGGGTTTTGTAAAAGTTTTGTGTGTGGGTTTTTGTTGTGGGAATATAATTTATTATATGTTTTTATGAGACAAATTTATGAAAACATATGTTTTTGTTCTTAGGGTATAATTTATTATATGTTTTTGTTGAGGCAAGTTTGTTAAAACATATGCTTTTTGTTGTTGGGGGTATAATTTATTATATGTTTTTTTGTGAGATAAGTCGTGAAAACATATGTTTTCGTTGATGGATTATGTGTTAATAAAACATGTTATAAAAAAACATAGGTTTGGATAATAATTTACATATGTTTGTGTCATAATAAATATTTGTAAATTTGTTAAAACCAGTAACATTTGTTTTTTATTTTATAAACATTTGTAGAACTCCTAAAAAACATACGTTTTTTTATTTTGAGATATTTATAGTGTGTAAACTTTGTAAAATTCAAAACAACATAAAACATATGTTTTTAAGAGATGGGAGAGAGAGAGAGAGAGAGAGAGAGAGAGAGGAAAGAGATAAAGCGATAAACATATGTTGTGTTTTTTAAAAGAGAGAGAAAGACAAACATATGTTTCATAATCTTAAAACATGTGTTTTTAATAATCTTAAAATGCTTCGGTAAATTTTGAGTGTCATATATCAAATTTTGAATTGAGAGTTAGATATATTAAATTTGAATAAAAGAAAGAAATGGGAGAAGAGAGAGAAACGTGAGATGAGAAAAAAGAAGAGAGAGGAGAGAGAAATGAAAGAGAAAAAAATGAGAGATGATGGATGTTTCTATGCCTGCACATTGTCAGTTACAAAGAGAGAAAAGAGAGAAGACTTAAAATATAAGAGGACCATTTTACCATTTTGAACATTAAAGTAACATCTATGTTATTAAAATATAAAAAGTGAAAAAGCAAAGCCATAGATCAAAGAGAATGAAGGGCTAAGATGATGGTTTTCAAGGTTTTCTTAAGTGGAAGGGGTTCCCAAAATATCCTTCCCCTATATATAATAAAACAATAAGGGTGAGAAACATGTCATTTGGTGAGACCGTCTTCACCCTTGAATTCCCCGGAAAAAAAAATTAAGTTCTAAATAACCCAATATTTATTAATTTATAATATTACCTTTATCTTTATTATACTTTACTATATAATAAATAAAAATCTTATAATTATCTCAATTCTCACATATGAAATAATATTATTAAATCATAATTTCACATTTACCTCTTATTTGTTTAATATTTATTTTCTTAACTAATTCATTTTATATTTTCGCTTAAAACCATTTAATATTTTATTGATTCAACCTCATGTAATATTAAATTTTCTAACTAGTAATAAATAAAAAACAAAAAAATGTTATAACCCGTGTGATACACAAGTTTCTAACGAATTCTTTACACTAAATGAAATTGTAAATTTGAGTTATGTTTTCATCAAGAACAGAATAGGTCAAAACCAGTCGTTTCTAAAAAAAGCTACTCCTTCAAGACCACCGCTTCAATTGCGCCCTGCAATGGTTGCTTCTGCCTCTGCTCCTTATCCAAACGTACATTCTCTCTTTAATATACATTTTCATTTTTATTTACATTATTAAAATTGTTGCTTTATCGTATTATAGTACATTAAATTTTATGCTATATCATAATACACCTTTTCCCCGTTTATATTAGATTTATCTATCCCAAGAAGCTCCTGAGATATAACCTAGTTTATATTATATAATTACTAGGTGAAGTCCCGTGCGATGCACGGGAAGACTATATCCTTTTTTAAGGTCTGTATACTAAAGACCACATCATGAAGTCAAGCATCTGTTGCAAGCAAAGTTTGTTTACTAAGGTCTATTCCAGAGTAGTGGGTCTGTTAAGGAGATATGTCTGAAACAACTATTGCTTCAAACAGCTGTTGCAAGCAAACTGTTAAATCCTCATCTGTTTGAAGCAACAGCTGTTTCAGACAAATCTCCTTAACAGACCCACTGCTCTGGAATAGACCTTTGTAAACAGACTTTGCTTGCAACAGATGCTTTACTTCTTGATTTGGAAAGATAATAAAACGCTCGTTTTTTTTTCGTTTTTTGTATAGCACTATGGTACTCGTTGGAAAGATAATAAAACGCTCGTTAATTTGGTGTAATTTTTTTTCAAAAAAATGTCATTTAAAAAAAGTTATTAACGTTTAAAAATCATGGGGGAAAGTGCATGTGCTATACACATGAGAGAGAAAAAATAATAGATGGAGTATCCATGACCCATTTAATTGACCCGGTAAAATGGGCGGGAAAACAGAAAATATGCTCCATATAATGACATGTGTCTCAATTTTGCTTTCTTTTATATATAGTAGTAGATACGTGATTTAGTCTTGATGAACCGGGAAGAGCCTATAATAAAAGTTACGGCAAATCCGACCGGCCTTCTCTCTAGTCTCTTATTGATCAATAAATGAATAAAAGATCTCAGGTTCCAATCATTATCATTTATTAGGCTGAATGGTGTGCCCACGGGGAAGTGACTGGGGAGAATGCCAAACACCCCCCCCCCCCCGTTTTTTTCGGTGAGGGCAATTCTCACCGTTGCCACCGGGTGCATTGATTGATCCATGTGTATATAGCCGTTGGGTATATAGCCGTTTGATTTTATTTTTTTTTATTTTTTTTAAATCAAAGTTTATATAAATATATAAACCAAACCAAATTCAAAACAAAACACACTACATCTCTACAATCCACACCACCATACAACATTTTATACAACTTTTCATCCACAAATTTTTATAAAAATCCAATTTGTTATACCATGAGTTCGTCGTAGAGGAGGAACAAAACGTGATAAACTTTTACGTTGGTGCGATGATGGAAACGACAAAAGTTTTAGCCGAGTTGGAAGACAAAAGCGATAGTGAAGCGTCTTCGGTACCATTGACACGGAGCGCGACGCTTGATAGAGATCGTGAGGGTATGTTTTATTTTTTTGTTAAAATGTTTTATTTTTTTAATATGTTTTATATTTTTTATAACATCTTTGAAAAAAAATTTATTAACATGTCTTATATTTTTTAAAGGTGCACATGAATGTTTGGTGGCCGACTATTTTGATGAAGACTGTGTTTACACTGACGAACAGTTTAAGCATCGTTTCCGAATGAATAGAAGATTGTTCGAAAGAATTGCCGATGATTTAGCTAATTACGATGAATTTTTTACACTAAGATACGATGGTAGAGGGAAACGGGGTTTTACGACCCTACAAAAATGCACGTCTGCAATTCGTCAATTAGTATACGGCACTTCTAGTGATTCATGGGATGAGTATTTAAAGACGTCTGATAGAATGAGTCGAGAATGTTTGTACCAGTTTTGTGAAGATGTCGTGAAGTTATATAGCAAGGTTTATATGCGTACGCCAAGAAAAAGCGACATCGAAAAGATCCACGCACACCATGCAGAGAAACATGGTTTTCCTGACATGCTAGGAAGTCTTGATTGTACGCATTGGCCATGGCGTAATTGCCCCACCGCATGGAAAGGTCAATTTACTCGGGATGACGTGGGAGAACCATCAATTATTCTTGAAACCGCTTGCTCACAAGATCTATGGATTTGGCATGCTTTCTTTAGCGTTGCAGGTTCGTGTAACGATTTAAATGTTCTTGCAAGATCTCAGATTTTTGACCCCATGATTAAAGGTACCGGCCCGGATGATTCTTTTTGGCTTAATGGCGTAAAATATAAGCATGGGTATTATCTATGTGACGGCATATACCAAAGCTACTCGTCTATTGTGAA
Organism: Ambrosia artemisiifolia; assembly: GCA_032199755.1. Lineage (NCBI taxonomy): Eukaryota > Viridiplantae > Streptophyta > Magnoliopsida > Asterales > Asteraceae > Ambrosia > Ambrosia artemisiifolia. The sequence continues at coordinate 45,190,466 of CM063517.1, read as the reverse complement.
GACAATACTGAATTCTACAGACGAGAAAAGGAAAAAGTTTGCAAAGTGCCAAGAAGCAGCAAGAAAAGACGACGAACGCTTGTATGGTGTGATCAAGGCGAAATGGCACATAATAGAACGCCCAGCACGTGCATTTCATCCACAAAGATTGAGATACATTATGTACGCTTGTTTAATACTTCATAACATGATAATTGAAGACGAAGGTCGTGCGATATGCGTTTACGATCCAAATGAGGTTGAAGAGGTTCCCGAGCCAGTTGATGACGGACAACAAGAATCAAACAGGTGGGCGTTACACGATACTAATATTCATAGAAACCTTGTTTCGGATCTCGTCGATCACATTGTGGAATAACTTTCATGTCGAGTAGTTTTTAGGTTGTAGTATTTTTTTTTTTTTTACTTTTGTGAACTTTAGGTTGTATTTTTTTAAAATTTATGAAATTTCGTTTTTTATGTTTTCCAATTTTTTTTAATTTTCACGTTTTTTTATTTATTTTGACGTTTTTTATTTTATTTTTATAAAAAAATAATTATGAAATATAAAATATGCAATTAAATAAAAAGGAAAAAGAATAAAAAAAGGAAGGGGGAATGAGGGAATTGGGGGAAAGCATTTCCAAACTTTAGGGGAGAAAATGAGGGAAATGATGTGGCGCTGATGTGACACTTGGGGGAGTTGGAGGAAAGGGGGTGCACACCATATAATCTTAGTAGGGATGTATAAAATAGTGATACTAGTTCATTTTCGCAAGATGTAAAATACCAATTTTGAAAAAAAAAATGGAAAAGAAACCATTAATACTGTCTTTTTAAAAATGTTTTTTTTTCTAACTACTTGTAAAAAAACCGTTTTAACCGGTTTTTTTCGGTTGTCAATCCCCTCTAAAAAACTGTTTTTTCCTTAAAAAACCGGTTTTATAACCGGTTATACCGGTTTAAGGTTTCATTAAAAACCGGTTTTAAAACCGAATCAGTTAAAAAACAACGGTTTGTCCCTTACAAAAAAACCGATTTGTACACCTTTTCAGTGTCAATTCGGTACCAAGTTTTGACGAAAATCAGTATCAGTATTTTCGATTCGGTAGCGTTTCGAGTCGGTATTTTACTTTACTTTAAAATATCGATACCATACCATATGTTTTTGATATCGGTATCAGTAGATCGGTTCGGTACAGTATGGACCGAATTAGTTCAAAGTTGTCATAAGAAGGTTTTTTTTTTTTTTTTTTTTTTTTACAATATTATTGTAAAAATGGCAAAACATGAATACAAATACATTTTTAATATTATTTGCTGGTTGTCAATCACTATGACAGAAAAGTTATAACGTGAGCTCTATCACTTTATGAGCACCTAAATAAAATTAGTTGATACTATAACATCATTATTGATCATCAATTTGAAGATTTAATAAATTTAAAATTACCCAAAAAAGAAAAACGGCAAAAACACAAAATGGGTAAAAAAACATATTTGATCGAACAAATATAGACCTGGGTATGGGTTAAAGTTAAACTTACTCATCGTCAAACATGAGGCGTTTTTGGACGGCGTCCATGCCAGAATCGTCTCCCATGACGGTGGAGTAAAGCCGGAGGAAGAAGGAAGAGAGGATTTGAGGTGGATGTTTGTGTGTAGTTAAAAGGGTCACAACCTTTTGTACAATGATAATATTTGTTATTTTTAGATGACAATGATGACTAAAGTTGAGACAAAATCAAATAAGGCATGTGCAAAATATTATATGAATGTTACGTGAGTGTGACACTCACACATAGCGAGGCAAATGAGGTGAGGTGAGTCGAGGCTGAGCTCAAGGTCCGTGTTTCTCAAGTTTAAGCCTGACTCGTCAATGTTTTTTCTTAAGTTTAAGCTCGTCTCATTTAATATTAATTAGTTAATCATTAATATTTAAATAATCATTAATATTTAAATTTAATATATTAATTTAAATTATATAAACAGTGGGCTCGTTTAGGCTCGTGAGCCGGCTTGAGCTTGATAAGCGAAGCTCAGGCTTGTTTACTAAACGAACTTGTTTTTGGGCTCGGACTTAAGCTCCGGCTCGTTTAAGCTCAGCTTGTTTCAAGTCGAGCTCGAGTAGCTCGGCTCGTTTACACCCTTTTTATTATAGGTTTACACGATTTAGTCAAAGGAGAGTTGGTTTTTTGAGAGTTTACGAATTAGGATCTGGAATCGATAGCCAAATTCGAAACATTATAAGTCAAGAACTGGGAATTGGTAGCAGAACTTGTGCTTAGATGTCGTGGCTAGTTATTTTTGTGTCTAGTGTATGACGGGACATTTTAGGAAGTTTTGTTGGGAAGGTTAATCACTATACTTGATTTTAGCAGAAATAGTAGTAGATCATTAGGTCATTACATGGATCCACAATACTGTAGTTACCTAACAAAGCAAGGTTCAAAAGTAAACGTATTTAGTGACGCTCCTTGGCATGCATTTAGGTTTATAAATATACTTTAGTCAATTTCACGTCAGGTTTTGATCATAAGGTCTGACACTAACAAGACTAACAATGTTTTTGTTATCTCATATTAGACGTGAGAATTTTCGTAAAGATATGATCAAACACTACAATAAATCTTATACAAGCCAATGACTATGTTATTCTAAGACTGTCTGTTGTGGTGCGCGATCGGACCTGCGCGAACGAGCTTGCCAGCCACGTGGATCGCCGGAACCACAACACCTACAAGCGAATGACTGCGTGAGCGAGCGGAGGCGACCCAGATCGCGTGGGCTAGTGAGGTGAAATCAGGTTTGTTTTATTTATTTATTCTTTTTGTTGTTTTGGTGTTTGAAGAAGATGGAAGATGAAGATGACGAACATGGGTGTTTGAAGAAGATGAACGATGAAGATGTTACAGGTTGTACTGAAGAAGATGATAGCTGTAAAAAAAAGGCTCCGGATATTCACACAATTTTCCTTTTTATCCAGACAACCCTATACGGCCCGTAGAGGCATATTTTTGATACTTCTACGGGTCGTAGAGAGGTCTACGGGCCGTAGGTAATCATTACCAATGATTGTATGATTGTCAATCATTGTAATGATTACCTACGGGCCGTAGAGGCCTCTACGACCCGTAGAGGTAGTCATTAATTTTTTTGGCAATGAAGAAAGAATGATGGATGTTTATGTTTTGCCTACGGCCCGTAGAGACCTCTACGGGTCGTAGACAAAAAAAAACGTTTGAGACGAGGTTCGATCTTGGGCACATTATCACACAAACACACACACAAGTCTTATTTCGTATATGGGGACCATCTGGGCTACCAGTTCGCTGGTTTCTATATTGGAAAAAATTAATATAACATAAACCAGATTAGGCACCCTCTACGGCCCGTAGAGGTCTCTACGACCCGTAGAGGAGTTGTTTTTTTAAACATTTTAATTGTTTAGTAAATAACCACGAGCGTAGTGAATCATCAGAATAGTTACAAAAAAAAATAAAATTTAATTGTTTAATTTTTTAAATTTTTTGATGTCGTCTTGATAAGCGTGTAAAACGTTAACACAAGCGTTTATATAAGCAAAACGATAAAACTAAACGTTAACATGAGCGTTCAAAATAAAGATTGTTTAAAGTAACTACATAACAGAATCAGAAATAAAACATCGTATCATCAGGCGGCGGCGGCTGCTGCGAGGACGTCCCGGGCTGCTGCTGGGTCTGCTGCAGGGTCTGCTGCGTGCTGGGCCCTAAAGTCGGTGGGACACGAGTCTGCATGCCCAGCTGCCGATAAATATCCTGCTGACCAGCAATCATCCAGCGCATCGCCTCGTCCTGCCGATCACACCACTGACGCATCTCCTCGGCCTGCTGCTGACGCCAAGTGTCCATCTGCTGACGCCACGCACGCATCTCGGCAGCCTCTGCGGCAGCCGCACGTACGTCCGCCCTAACATCAGGAGGCAACCTGAGAGAGTGATAAACGCGCATCGGATTCTGCACATTCTCAGGCTGCTGCTCAGGCATCTCGACGTCCCTCAGATCGCCCCCTCCCGCTCAGCAACAAAATGCAACCCAACCTCCACAGCATCACCTGCAATGGATAACAATAAATAATTAATAAATAATAATAATAATAATAATAATAATAATAATAATAATAATAATAATAATAATAATAATAATAATATTCCAGGATTTTATATAAAAAATTGGGCAGAGTTTCCCCTGTTTTCGTGCAAACCAGACAACACAAGTTGTCTACAAGTTTCCCAAATAATAATAATAATAATAATAATAATAATAATAATAATAATAATAATAATAATAATAATAATAATAATAATAATAATAATAATAATAATAATAATAATAATAATAATAATAATAATACCTCCAATGCCCTGGTGTACCAACGGCTCATGCACAAACTCCGCGCCACTCGACCCAATCAGATAGTCCAAGGCTGGATGATCCGGCGTCCTCGCCTTCTTCGCCGAACAACCCATAGCTCTCATCGTGGGTTGACCTAATGGGCTGAAACAAATAAACAAACTCATAAACATTAACATTAATAATAATAATAATAATAATAATAATAATAATAATAATAATAATAATAATAATAATAAAAATAATAAGAAGAAGAACAATACCTGGGCGGTAGTGGCGGAAACTGATTCCGGTTAACATAACCGAAATAATTCTCGGCACTGCAGCGCTCGGCAATCTTGCTGATGATCCCCCCGCATGCGATGCCTCCCCGAAACTGCTTATGGGGGAAGGAGGCAAAGAACTCGGCTATGCACCGATGCAAGGCAATCGGCGTGCCGGTGAGTATGCAATACATGTACATCAGGTCCGTCTTCGTCACCCGCTCGTTACAAGTGCACCGTGCCGTTAAGGAATAGGTAATGCAACGGTGAATGTAACGAACCACGGGGTGACGAATGTTAGATGCCCTGTTAGTCCTCTCCCCCCTATATAGAATAACAATAATAATAATAATAATAATAATAATAATAATAATAATAATAATAATAATAATAATAATAATAATAATAATAATAATAATAAGAAGAAGAAGAAGAAGAATACGTCGCACTCGGATTCCCGAACTCTGGACCACCAATGGTGGGCCACCACGCATAGATCACGTCATCAGGAACACTAGTGACACCTCTAGTGTAGACATCCTGAACATTATCATTAATATTAACATTTAGAATAAGAACAAAAATAATAAGATTAAAAATAAATAATATTAATACCTCTCCAAGCTCGTCGCTAGTGTACCACTGGGTGTGCGTAGGCCACTGATCTAGGAAATAACTATACTGAACGCCGAGTATGGAAAACTCGACCTCCGACGGTGGTGGGTCTCTCGACGATCCGGCGGCCGCCTGATCGTCACCATCCTTTCGTGGCCGAAGGCGAAAGGTGGATAAGAACTCTATCACCAACGGCCGATGGGCCGGCGCGTTGCAGTCGGCAAAAAACTGGTCCAATGGGCTCCCTTCTGGGATCCACTCTCGGGCAATCTCCTGTGCACCCCCCTAGTGTCCCGAAGCGCGTCCCAAGAAATCCCCCTCGGCTTTTCCATCTTCTTTTTCCTCAACCTCTGAAATCTGGGATTCGGGTAATCGAATTGCCGAAAATTGCAATGCTCCCAGTCCTGTAAGTCACCCCCTGCCATGGGGCTAGGCGCCCCCTGGACCACGGGCTCGTCTGGCTCCAGCTGCTCCTCCTCATTCACCCAGTCCTCGTCTTCAAAATTTTCAATAACTGTAAAACCAAAGAATTTATAGTTATTTTTGGCGTTTCTATACTAAAGGCGTTTCAAAAGAATTTATAGTCTGAAACAGCCCTGCGCGTGCGTGTAGGGCTGAAATAGCCCTGTTTCAGTGCTGCGCGCGCGCGAAGGGCTAAAACAGGTCTGAAACAGCCCTGCGCGCGCAGGGCTGAAACAGGTCTGAAACAGCCCTTCGCGCGCGCGCGCGCAGCGCGAAGGCTGAAACACGTCTGAAACAGGAAAAGACAGTATGATTTTAGTAAGGTGGCTGAAACACTTGATGAAGCACGCAAGACACTTCCGAAGAACAAAACATTAAGTTTAGTTTAAGATAGGGTGTTAAAGTATAAACTAAACTATGTTATGTAAATATGTGTTAAGTTTGTGTATGTATATAGTTATAGACTTATGTTATATTTGTACATATTAGGAATGTATTTGTAATAGTTATTTAGGAAGCCATTATTGGATACAAATCAAGGAAGATAAACTGCAGTGGAAGAACAACATACACGAACACATATGCAACAATACAAAAGGCGCGCGCGCTAAGTGGTCATACGTTGTCTATTCTAATCACACTTCTATATATAGACTCACTCTAATAAAACAACACAATTTCATCCTTTAAATACAATAACATTGACCCAATTAACTTCGTTTAATTTCCTTGAATATTATAGATTCATCAATCACAGTGGTCGAGCGATAGATAATATTTTCATATTAATCAATCGCGATTTCACAAACGTTTATCATTCATTATATATATTGTACATTTTATATAACACATCGACATATTAGATTTAGAGATCAATATACATAATACCTTCCCTAAATACCTTCCCTAAATTTAGCCCTAATTACCTAACATAAATACCTTCCCTAAATTTAGCCCTAATTACCTAACATAAATACATAATATCCAAAAACAAACAATAATAACTTAGCAAGAATCATCTACAACAATCATCATTCCTAAATTTGTGGAAAAAAAATTAACAGAAAAAAAATGAAAAAAAAAAAAAAAAAACAGAAAAAAACTGGAAAAAGAGGGAGAGAGAGAAACATACCTTTACCGAAGAGAGAGAGAGAGAGAGAGAGTGGGATGATGGTGGTGGTGGTCGAACGGTGGTGGTTGTCAAAGGGGGTGGTGGTTGAACGGTGGTGGAGAGGGAAAAGGGTTAGGGTAGAGAGGTTTTGGTGGAATGAAATGGATTTGGGGGAAATGAAGCAAACGAGGGCTGTCTGATCTGTTTTGAAATTTTAAAGTTTACCTACGGCCCGTAGAGCCCTCTACGGCCCGTAGGTAAAAACATAAAAAACCGTTTGGGATGAGGTTCGATCTTGGGCATATTATCACACACAAACACACACAAGTCTTATAGTAAACATTGGGACCATCTGGGCTACCAGTTCGGTGGTTTCTCTATTAGAAAAAATTTATATAACATATAACTGGCAAACACAAATTTTTTTAAAAAAATACTCTCCTACGGGTCGTAGAGATCTATACGACCCGTAGGAAAACAATTTTTTTAAAAATTTTTTAAGTTTTATAAAAATAACAGTTTTTTTTTGAGAAAAAGTTTTTTTGTCTACGGGTCGTAGAGACCTCTACAGGCCGTAGATGCAAGGGTCTCTATGACCCATAGATGGCCTCTACGACCAACTTCCAAACCTCTACGGGCCGTAGAGGTCTCTACGACCCGTAGATATGTTCCCTCTACGGCCCATAGAGCCCCATACGGGCCAGTAGAGGTTTTGGTTTTTTTTTGTATTTTGTTAGTTTAATTATGTTTTTTTATAAAAAAACGTTTTCATTTCTTATTGTATAGGTAAAATAATAAAAACAAAAAAAAATCTAGTTAATAAATCATTATACTTTATAGAAACAAAGTTACACCGGATTATCAGAATCAGAACTACTAGGACTACGAGTTAGGTCAAACCACTCTGGGGGTCTTTGAGATAGCGTACGTCCCTCATCTAGACGATCCCCGTATAGCGCCAACCATGGGTTGTGTTCTACATCTACCCAAGTCGACAATACTCCACTCGGATATGGCATTGGAGCGTCGTCTGCTAGCTTAAGCATGATGTAGTGGTTGCCGTTCACGAAGGCTATCGATATGATACGATGTTCTGGTACGCCATCAGGATGAGTATACAAAGGGAAGACAGTGCACGCTCCTTCAGGGGAGAAGAGTTGAAGAACCACACCAAATACCTGAGCAATCAGTAATCCAGTCGAAGGCACTTCCATCCATTTTGAATTGGGTGCATTCCCCGTTCCCCTCCAATCTACGGTCGAGTATATGTGGGCGAACCCGTTTGTTCGTAATGTGTTGAAAACCTCTACCCAATCACGGTGGTTGTCCCCCATCATCTCTTGTAGAAGAATTTGGCGCATCCAATCCCAGTCTCCCTCCGGCCAATCTAAAGCCACACATGCAGCTCGGAATCCACAGTTACCGTCCGGCTGAACATCTTGAATGTGCGTAACAAACTGTCAAAAAAGGGGATGAATCGCATGCTTAAATTCTTGAATCACAAATTTATACTTGTCACCACCAAATATTGGGAAATCATGATTAGGGAAAATCTCTACTAACAGTGGAAAATCATGTATGTATGTATGAATAGTAATTATTGTACCCGTTCCCTACTAACAGTGGAAAATCTCTAGCACACACTCTCATTTTATCTTTACCCGGATCTGATGGCCTACGTCTTCTAACAGGCTCGTCCTCCTACAATGGATAACAATAAATAATAAATTAAATAATAATAATAAAAATAATCAAAGATTTTATAAAAAAATTGGGCAGAGTTTCCCCTGTTTTCGTTCAAACCAGACAACACAAGTTGTCTACAAGTTTCCCAAATAATAATAATAATAATAATAATAATAATAATAATAATAATAATAATAATAATAATAATACTAACTTCTTCTTTCGCATCCTCCTCCTGTTTTTTTTTCTGTGATTTTTTAGTTGTGCGCCCGCGAGTATTGTTTTGTTTCTCAGGAGGTTGAGTGTCAGTCATACTTGGATTTACCACCGACTTTATTTTTGACAACATATTTCTTTGAACCCGTGGTGGTTGAGACTGTAGTGCTTTTTTGACTATTTCCCACTCACTCGCAAGGTCACGTTCCCCCCTACTACTTCCGGTTCGTAATTCAGTCGTCTCCAGAAGACGTCTACTTCGGACAACTGTATTTTTATTCCTGTATTTTATAATAATAATAATTAATAAAGTAATGGTATTACCTGTATTTATATACGAATCTAATCGACATGCACACGGCAACCCAGAACTCGTGAAAAGCTGGTGACCACAACTATTTTTTTGTTTCCTCAAGTTCTATATATATTTTATCTCAGTTAACAACTTTTCGATCGCTGCATGGGAAACTTTACCGAGTAGGTCCTCAAAAATCGGTATGTCATGGTGCACCTTTTTCACCGACAGACTCTCTTCAAACGAGTGGTTTATTGCCCTCTCTTGTGACGTTACCACATCGTCTACAATCATCACAAGTTTGTGGAGCGAGTTGTTAGGCCCCTTAATGTGCATCTTAAACCTTGAATGCTGGCTCTCAACTCTGTTGGTCGTATACTGACCAAAGTTGTAGTTTGTGTCTGTCCATGCAGAAACAAACCGTTCTTTGTAGTCACGTAGCCATACCCGGTCTACATATTCAAAAACATCTGTAAAAAATAGAACAAAGTTATTTGTTAATGTGTGTATGCGTTTTAAACTAAATTAATACGGTGAATGTACCATCTCGTTCGTCCTGACATAGTCGTTTAAAAGATTTCACAAATATTTTTCCAATCTTTATCTCCAAAGGCTTTTCTGCAGTGCGTCAATATATTTTTGTGAATGTGATACCTGAATGCATAATAAAACTCGTAATAAAAATAATAATAATATGTATTACCTGCATAACAACTTCAAAGCTGCTGGAAATACAATGTCGCATGCATTCATCAAGGCTTTCTCACAATCAGTTATTATAGCACGGGGCTCCATACTATCTTCTAGCAACTCTTTAAGTCTTTGTAGCACCCACAGGTAGTTATCATTTTTTTTCACGGGAGATAAATGCATGGGCGACACAAAACGACTTGGATGTTGATGTCATACCCACAACTTGAACAAACGGAAGTTTATGCTCGTTCGTTTTGTAGGTCGCATCAATCATCAGCACATGCGGGAACGCACGCCATAATCTGTGCGAGATGGGATGGACAAACAAAATATCCTCGATCGCTTTTGTAGCGGCATTCTTCCGGGTGAAGTAAATAAATTCTTTTTCCACCAATGTGGTTTCGAGTACCTGCATAGCAATAATAATAATTAAAAAATAATAATAAAGTAGTAGTAGTAATAATAATAATAAGAGATAATAATACCTGCATTTGAGTCCTGCCGCCGTATAACAAATGCCTAACCTTGGTTATTGTGTTATGTATGTCTCTTAAGATGCAGGGACTATCTGGGTTTTGTTTTCTAACGGCCGTATGTATGTCTACTGGCGTAACATTTTGAAAGTAAAGTGTATCCACCAATTTTAACTCGCCCGGACCCAGCCTCCTAGCATACGCGTGACCCTCGATGTGTTGGAAAGGTTTGTGATTATGTTTTTGGTTCACGACCTCCAAAATATAACCATCGTGGCCGGAGTGGTATTTCCCTTTTAGTTCAAACTGGCAATCACATTTTTTGCTGCCCGTCTTTCGAACCGTGGCTACACTACGATGTACGCCACTACGGTCACATCGTATCCATGCCGTTTTCACCCTCCTATTCGCCCCCCTTCCATCCGAAACAGTACGTCCGTATACGGTAATGTAACCATTAAGTTTGGCCCTTTCATAAACCCAATCTGTCAGGTCTTTAAGAGACCCGAATACCTGCAAAATTTATATACGAGTTCAAATAACAACTAATATATACGAGTTCAAATCTCACAAACCCTAAAACAAATATATGTACGGGGCTAAATATACGAGTCTAAATATGTACACTATTAAATATACACGAGTCTAAATTATAAACAAGTGTAAATACATAAACACACCTGATTTGTTTCAAACGAAACCTCCAGGACAGGTTCGTCGCCACCGTTGTCGCCACCGCTATCACCTCCCTCGTGCGATCCCTTGAAGCTGCCATGACCCTCCTCGTGAGAATGATAAGTCCCGTACTCCTGGTTCAAACCGGACAGCAGGTTCAAATCGGGTAGCAGGTTCAAATCGGGTAGCGCATTCCCGTCATCACAGTGAACAACGGATCTAACCTCCTCCTCACCACGTTCCACCACGGGTCCGAAAAGGCTTTCCGAGACGTGATATATGCTATACGAATGCTCCCATTGCTCCGAAACATTACTGTAGTGGCCCGAAGACATCGCGGTAGCTTGGAATCGATCAGATTTTTCGTGCTCCATTTTTTTTTTAAAATTTTCGTTGTCTGAGAAAAGGAGACAAGGAAGAAGAATATATCTGGACCTCTACGGCCCGTAGAGGTCTCTACGGGCCATATAGGGTTTAATGCTCCCAACTACCAACTTTTCTACGGGTCGTAGAGACCTCTACGGCCCGTAGAGGTCTAGAATTTTCAGACTGACACACTGCAAAGTCAGTCTGATCATTGAATATTCTCGTACCTCGTACCCTCTACGGCTCGTAGAGGTCTCTACGGGCCGTCTAGGGTTTAAATGCCTCTCAACAACCCACCTCTACTGGCCGTAGAGAGGTCTACGGGCCGTAGAGGTTACTCGCATTTATTGCACTGACACCCTCTACGGCCCGTAGAGCCCTCTACAAGCCGTAGAGGGCTGTGCAAACCTAAAAGTTGTTAGTGTGTAAATAACATGCCTCAAAAAAAAAAAAAAAAAAAAGAAATACCGAGGAAGACGACAAATGAAATCACCTTTTGTTATTATATTATTGAATTTATCTTTTTTTTAAAAAAACTTATTCTTTTTTATTTTTATTTTTTTTTACTTGTTCTTTTATTTATGACCTATTATTTTTATGAATTTTTAATTTTATGTAATATAATGTTTTTTTATTTTTTTTAATGTTTAAAAAACTGGATAAACCTGCTGCTCACCTCTAGCCACAACACCATCAGGTGAGCGACCGGCAGCTTTATCACTCTGCCAACTAGGCGCTGACATGGCGCAATATGAGAGGATAGAGTCATGACTCACCTCTAGCCACAACGGACAGTCTAAGTAGTTATGCATTTACTATTACAATATACTAGTAAGATACCCACGCGATGCTACGGGGCGACAATTTACAACGTGATACTCGTTTTTGTTAGTTTATCAAGTAGCTTGTAATATATTGTATAACTAGGATTCTATTACCCCGCGCTTCGCGACGGGAGGTCCTGTTGCGTTGAGGGTTTGGTGGACGTTAAAGATCGCGCGTCGCTGTGGGAGCTCCTGTCGCGTGTGTAATTGAAAGATTTTAGCTAAAACAGGAAGATATGATCATACAAGTAACAAAACCAGGTGCGGAAACCCTAGTTATGAACAAACTGATAAAACTCGGATCAAAACACAGAAAACATCATTTCAAATACCTTTTCATAGATTAACTTTCATAAAAACGTGTTACAATCAGTTTCCTAGTCAATCTATTGAACACACACACTATCTCAACTTAACCTTGAACCTGACCACAATACACACACAAACTAAAACTCTCTCTAACACGAAAACACACAAAATCTATATATAGACTCTGCACATTCACCCAGTTGTGTTGGTCGAATGTGGAAGTTTTCCACATTCGCCCACAACATGGTACGAATGTGTTCTTCTGATAAGCTGCCTTTCACCTTCGTCCAAAACTACTTCACCTTCGCCCCATTAATCTACATTCGCCCACCAATTCCACTTTCAACCCATCAGCAAAATCTTCTAACATATGTTAATTATGCAGATCCAATCACTAGTTGCACTTCGTGCATCTACAAACTCCCCCTCGACTATTGATTGGATCGTTTTCGATCTTCGTCCATCGCCTTGTTCAACAAATAAATCCACAATTGCTTCTTTTGTTCTTTTGTCATTTCAGGCTCCAACTTTCTTTTCACCGGTTTAGGCACATCGGCCATCTTCACCATCTTACCAAGTTTAGCATCTAAGTTGCTCCCTGAGTTTATGTCATATGCAAAACAAACTCCCACAACTTGAGTATACTTCTTAGCCTGTTCAGCATCATTGGGATCATGATGAATCGGATTGTAGAAAAGCATGATGATGTCTTCAAAAGTACAGTTAATCAACCACATAGGATCAAATACATGAACATGCTTGTATTTGTCCTTCCCACCTCTCAACACTATCACCGCTTCTGCCTTCCTCCAATCATAATACCAAAAGATAAAGTCAGCACTGAAATGTTGTGGCATAGGCATCAAAGGTATTTTTCTCATTACTTCAGGTGCTTTGTAAATCAACGTCACCCTCTTCAATCCGGTTTTAGGATCAATATCCCTGTGAACTTTTCTTCTAGGATATTGAGGCTTAAACCTGTTCCACTTTGTCCTGCTCTCCCAGACTAACTTATCAGCACACCAACCAACATGAGTATTATTCACTGAAGCTCCAGACATTGGGAATCTGCAAATGTCTCTGACCGCCCAGTACGGTAGAGTTAACAAATCAATGAATCTGTAGAAATACAGAATTCCTGATTCCCATTTAGCAGCTAAACACTTCAATCTACCCAAATATGTCCAGCCGAGAGCTCTGCCTTTGAACTTCGCATTATGAAATCTATAAAAACTTCCTTGAGCTTCAGGCTGTGGTCGGTTTTCATCCATTTCCTTCAACTTCTTCAAGTATGTCTTCAATTCATCAGTCTGACTTGAAGATTGTTGCTTATCAGCACCAAACACCGTCTCAACAAACTCTTCACTTCTTTTCTTAGCTTTCTTCTTAGCTGAAGTGTTTGGAATCTCTGTGAAGTCTGGAAATACCACATTTTCATCATTCTGTCTAAAATATTGTGGATATTCCTCATGAGTAATATCCTCAATTTCTACTTCATCCATCTCTGGAGTATTCTTATCATCTGAGTGATTTCCAATATCCTTTTCAGGAATATTTGGAATTGACTCATCCATCATAAACTCCTCAAATGATTTCCCTACTCGCTGTGCAAGACCATCAAGAATTTCTTTAGCAACAGTAGCAGGTACTTCACCTTCCTCTAAATCAGGATCATTATACTCCAGCTCATATCTCATATCATCAGTCTGGAAGATCTCAGCAAATCTGCCTGTGAACTCTATAGTCCACTCTCTCTTCTCCAACATATCTCTATATACTTTCTTCGCATCATCACTTAGAGATCTCACCTTTTCATTCCAAAAGATACTTTCATCTGAATCTGTATTCCCACCTTTCTTCTTCTTAGAACTAGATTCTCCAGCATCCTTCTTCGGTGTTCTCTTTTCGAATGTAAACTTACTCGAGTCATCTCTCCCTTCATCATCATCACTATCACTACTATCATCATCATCTTTGCTACCCGATCCCTCAGCATCATCATCATCATCGTCTTTATCACTTTTCTTACTTTCTTCATCATCGCTTTTCTCAAATTCATCATCTTCCTCATCATCCTTTTCTTTTTCAGAATCAGAAGGCTCAAAATCTACCTGTTCCTCCTCTTTTTCCTTATCCTCTTCACCTTCTTTCAGCTTTGGTGCTTCATTATACAAACTATCCAACAAATCACTAAGGCGTTTGTTTTCAGCCTTTAGTTCTTTGTTATCAGCCTTGATCACCTTAATCATACTCCTATTCCTGGAACACTTAACCTCAAGATTCTTGTTATCAGCTTCCAGTTTCTTTACCTTCTGCTCAATCTCATCTTGATTAGTCTTTGAAGCAACCACTATCTGAAGCATTTTCTCTTCATTCTGCTTAAACTTTGCAATCTCTGCCTGCTGAGCTACTATCATTTTCATCATCTCATCCATCTTTTTGTTAACCTGCTTCATCACATCGTCTGAAACAGTAACTTTCTTTGATTTGGATGGCTCAGCCTCTTTAGCTTTCTCCTTCTGAGGTTTCCTAAACATATCTAAAACATTATCCAGTGCAACATTGAACTCATCAACTGGTAATATTTCAGCCTCTTTATTCTTTTTCTGCTTCTTGGCAACTGGTGAAGACATCTTTGATGATGTACCTGCATCAGGTATTCTCTTTCCTTTTAGCAGCTGGGCTATTTCTTTCTCCCTCAACTGTTTAGTGCTGGATTTCTTTGCCATTGATTTGTGTTTTGGTTTAGGCAAATTAACAATCACAGTTTCACCTGCTTCCAACTCATCCATATTAACACCTAAACTTCCTTCATCAACATCAACAGGCTTCTTCTTCTGTTGTACTTCTTCAATTGTCTTGTTAAGAGATTCAGACTCACCAACCATAGTGGCCTTACGTTTGGTGGTCCTAACTCTTTCTTCGTCTGAATCCCACTGCTCGTCTACCTCTGTCTCTTCTGAGTCAACAGAATCCTCATCAACTAAACTTGTTCCTTTCTTCGCTGTAGTTTTCTTTCTAACGACCTGTTGCTTGGAACTCCCTTGATCAGTCTTTGCTTTGCCCTTCCCTTTGGCTCCAGCATTGACTACCTGTCTTTTCCTCTTAGTGTTTGCATCAGCATACACCAAGGGATCATCATTGTCAGAATCACTCTCAGCATGTCTAGCTTTGTTCTTTCCAGGATCAGTGTAATCCTGTTTAGCCAAAGCTCCAAACAGTCTCCTATATGGTGGCTTTTCTTCATCAGGCACACCCTTATACCCTTTCATCCTCACCAATGTACGGATATTCATGTGATCTTGACCTATGATCTTTGTTGGATCCTTTCTCAATTCAGGATATTTATGATCAAAGATCATCATAAGAAACCTTGGGTATAGCATGAACCGTTTCTTCTTCAATCCCTTTAACATTTCAAGCATGTGATCTAATATCATTCCAGAAACATTGAATGGTTTGTTGAGAGTCAACGCAACCATCAATGAGCTCAAACTTCTTCTCATGACATCATATCCACCGCTCACACATCCGAATACATGAATAATGACATGTGCAAAGTACTTGAACTGCACACTCAGCTTCCCTTTATGCATAGATCCATCAGTGATCGGACCTTTGTACTTCATTCTCAGAAAACAAGCCTTCTGTTCAGTCCATGATAACTCTCTAGGATCCTCACTGACTTCAAACTTAATCTGCAGTGCTTCTCTAATGTCAGACTCTGTCAGAAACATCTCCATCCCCTGTATCTTGCTCTTGATAATCGTCTGATTTTCCCAGAAATCATACTTTGCATTCTTGTAGAAATCTTCAACAATGTCTTTGTAGATGATTGTCGGTGTGGCTAAAGCATGAACTATTCTGCTTCTCTTCAAAAACTCAATGATCCCGGCAAACTTTGTGTTCTTCTCCACATCACCAAGAAACACACATCAATTATGTGCCGGTTCAAATGGCCATCTACTTGGAACAGATGCTTCAGCCTCTTGAACCGGATCTGGTACGACATTTTCCACTTGAGCTTCAATGTTCTCAGGTTGTTCAGCCATCTGCACATCAAAATCAGAAAAACACGTTAAAATACAAACAAAATGTCAAAAATTTAAAAATTTTAAGATTTTCATATTCCACATTCACCCCTTTTTATCAGGTCGAATGTGAGTTTTTAGGTACGAATGTGAACAAAATAGTACGAATGTGAAATATGTTTATTGTAAAACACATTCGTCCATTTAATGTTACTTTCGTCCATCCGAGTCTACATTCGCCCGTTTCAACAGGGTCGAATGTAAACTGAAAAACCCTAAAATTTAAAATTTTTTTCATCTTGGTTTTTAACATCTAATTCTGATTGCTATGTATTCTAATATGGCCGATCACCATTCGAAAACCATCAATTGTTCCTAAATTTCAATTTACATCAGTTTTTCAAAGGAATTAGGTTACGTCTGCTTCAAACAATCAATTAACCCACTAAATGTTGTTGTAAATCTAACTCCTTGATTATTCTCCCCCTAAAACTGATGGGGATTGAAATGCAATCAAAATCAATCATTAACAAACATCCTAGAACCCCTAAGTGTAAAACCCTAGGTTCGAAAAGAAAAACGAGGATTCTGATCTGGATTCTGCTCCATTACCTGTGTAATAAGTCTTAAAAAGATCAGTATATGATAGGGAACAATAGACACAAAGCAAAGGAATCACAGCAACAAGTCTTGGTTAGGTTGAAAATTTTTGAAAAAATTTGTGAATGAGGGTCGAACCTGAAGAGGCATATATATAGAAGGCCACCTTCGACCGTTTATAGTGGTCGAATGTGGATGAAATCCACATTCGCCCCAAATGAATGGCACGAAAGTGAATATATTTCACCCGAAAGTGGATTTGTTTGATAAGGCCCACATTCGTCCAACTTTAAACACCCGAAAGTGAAAATTTTTCCACATTCGAGCCAATTAAGGGGCGAATGTGAAATGGAAAAATCTGAAAATTTTGCCAAATCACGAATTCGAATCCCGTTCAACATTTTTCAATCCGTTAAACTTCAAAAACTCATAATTTCACTTTTTGAATGATACAAAGCCCAGATGGTGTTATCAAATCTCAGAAATTGACCACCAAGCACCGTCGGTTATCTAAAATAACGCAGAAATGCAAAAACTTTGGTTTTTCTGAAATTTTATCAAAACACACCTAAAATCTTTTTGGATTTTGTATCTTTTTGACAATAAAAATAAAATGCATCAAAGTAAATGAAAACAGTAAACATTTTGTGACGTCCGGTAAGAGGATCATATCAGTTTTCTGAGAAATCTGATCACAGCGTTGATCTATTTGTTTAATATTATCATTAGAAACAGTATGTGACACGGTCATTGCTGATATTGTGGTCCACATAAGCTCACATGCAGACTATTACGCAATGCTTTAAAATGATACGAGTTAGGTGTATTAGACTAACACGTTGTGGTGCCCACTCACACGACATACTCCTGTATCAAGTAATTGCACAAAGCTTCGTTGTAACGCGTGATTATGCCAGAGTTATCCGTAAAAGTTACAAAGTATATAGCACAGAGGTGTACAGGTCAGCAAACGAATGCAGCAGAGTAACTTGTGCATATACACTAGGTTGAGGCTGATATCAACCACTGATTTGCATCAGTAAGTCAATACGATGTAATAATGATCTTTGATCAATAAAACATAAAGTTCCTCAATTCGGTAACTTTCGGTTTTGGCATTTAAGCTCTTTTAGCAAATATTCTAATGAAACTAGGTCCGTAAATCAATACGACAAAAGTTTAATCAGAATATCCCGGATAACCATAACATAACGACCCGAAACCTCAGATTTTGGCAATCCTATCAAACGAAATTACGGTACTAAGACCATATGCCCATGAGGTGTTCAGCCACGAACGCGTAGTTCGTTATGTTTGTATCACTAATGCACGCAATTTTAGTCTACGAAGCCTATCAGCATATCACACGTAATCAACACACGCCTCATATTACTATACAATTCTTTAGCCTGTGTCAGATCCCCACTGATGTACTATCATTTCCTCTTTTTATCCAGGAAATCATTTTTGGTTTTTCTAATTTTTAGGTCTTTTTGACTTTTTCAATGTTTTTGGTTTTTCTGATAAAATGACTCCCCCTAAAATAAAGAACATATTTTTGGGTTTTTAATTTTTCTGAAAAACAATAAAACGAAAATTTGAAACAATCCTTTAGCCTGTCTCGGAGGTATGTACTTAGCTCCTCGTACCACTATCTCGGAGTCTGGTGCAAGCCATATAAAGCTTTGTTCAGCACGTAGACCTTATCCCGGTGGATTGGGTCCTCAAAGCCTGGTGGCTGCCCGACATAAACCTCTTCCTTGACTTTCCCGTACAGAAATGCGCTCTTGACGTCTATTTGATAAACTTTGAACTTCTTATAGGAAGCAAACGCAAGAAACATCCGAATAGCTTCAATGCGTGCTACAGGATCATAGATTTCGTTATAATCAATCCCTTCGATTTGATGGAATCCCTGCACGACCAATCTGGCTTTGTTACGAAACAATAACCCCACGATCATCCTTCTTGCACTTAAACACCCATTTAGTGCCAATCTTCTTTCTTCCAGGTGGCAAATCCGTGAGCGTCCAAAATCCCAATTTCTGAAATTGTAATAACTCCTCCTGCATTGCCTCAACCCAGGCGTCCTCCAGCAAAGCGTCCTTGTATGTCCTTGGCTCTACCTGCGACACATAACACGCAAACGACCAATCATTTTGACTACCAGATTTTTGTATTTTGGCATATAAAGCTAAAGCACCAAAACTCTCTGGTGAGTTAACACTTCGCAGCTGCCCTCTGGTCATCACACTGCTACCAGGATCACCAATAACTTGCTCCAGCGGGTGAATACGATGAATCCGAGATTCCGGATGGTCAGGTACAGTAACTCCCGTCTGAATAGTCAAGTTCTCTACAGCATCCAGATCATGACCCGTGTTAGACGATGAAGCAACATCTGGAGTTGGAGTTGGGTTCACTGGTGGTGCCTCTGGTTTTTCTGCATGTTCAAGAATAACTTCTTCAAATTGTTCATCTTCAGATTCTGAAGAGTCTAATGAAGTAGAAGCCTCCTGAAACACTTCTTCCTCTTGTACAGGAACATTGGTATCATTAGAAGCTGGTAGGGGGTTCACGGTGATCACGCCGCGTTCTCACACTCATAAAGTAATCTGATAACAGCTTCTTCAACCAAGCTATCTAGATTGAATGATTCAAAGAAGTCTTTGTAATCAAACATCCAATCAGGACCCATTCCCTGCACATTCTGAGTATATCGTTGAACTTCCACGTTAGCCCAATCCTCCACGCGACGAGTTCGCTTGTTGTATACCCGTTTGAGCGGGGTTGCATATCCAACAAAGTATCCCTCTTCAGCTTTAGGACTAAACTTCTCGCTTGGATTCAACATTGTGCATGGTGCCCCAAAAGGTTCTAGATACTCTAAGTTCGGCTTTCGTCGGTGTAACAGCTCATAAGATGTTTTACCAAACTTCTTCACTGTTAGAACCCGATTGAGTGTATAATTTGCTGCATAAATCGCCTTGTTCCAGAACATTACTGGAAGATTTGAATCTGCGAGCATTGTTCTAGCCGCTTCAATTAGAGTCCTATTCTTGCGTTCAGCAACACCGTTCTGTTGTGGGGTGTACGGAGCTGAATATTCATGATGAATTCCTTTGCTTTCACAAAGTTCATCCATCTTGGCCTTTTTGAACTCTGTCCCATTATCACTCCGAATTCTCTTTATCTTCAAATTGTAGAGATTCTCTAATCGAGTGAACAGAACTTTTAAGTTGTTAAAGGTGTCACTTTTATTCTGAAAACACATCACCCATGAAAATCTTGAGTAGTCGTCAGTGACAACTAAACAGTAAAGCTCTCCAAGATGACTTTTGCGCTTGACCGGTCCGAATAGATCCATGTGCAATCGCTCAAGTGGCATCTCAACAGAGTTAACTTTCTTCACTTTGTGGGACTGTTTGTGTTGCTTCCCCTTCTTACAACTTACACACTTGTCATTCAGATGGAAATGTTTCACGTTTACTCCATCGACAAGCCCATTCTTCACAAGATGATTCATTTTTCTCAGATGAATGTGCCCCATTCTTCGGTGCCACATTATCGATTCCTTCTCGGTCGCCTTGGATAGAAAACATGTTATTTGCCCCTGTGATGTCATCGCCTTGGACATATCAAGAATATAGAGGTTGTTGACGCGAGGTGCCTTCAACATTACCCACTCCTTTGGAATTTGGAAGCCCGGTTTGAGAATATAGCAGGATTTGTCATCAAAATGCACAGTGAATTGTTTATCACAGATTTGACTGACGCTCAACAGATTATAATCGATTTGCTTCACATATGATATCCTTTCAAAGCTCACTATCCCATTACTCACGCTCCCCTCCATAGTGATATATCCGCCTTTATTTCCAGCGAATGCAACATATCCACCATTGATATTCTTCACGTCGAACAGCAACGCAAGATCCCCTGTCATGTGGCCTGAAGCTCCACTATCAACAATCCAAAGACTGCTAATAGGGCCAGCTGAAGCTCCCTGCACACATCAAGTAAATCATTTAGTTCTTTCGGGTGACCCAAGCCTGAGTCTTGGGTCTTGGAATATCATTGTTCAAACAAACATTCTCATCAACACTTTGTTTTGGATCAATCTTTTTAGGATTGTTCAAAACATTTTCCTTTTTCTCATTGGATTTTGAAGTTGAGGCCCCTGGAGAACCATTTGGTGTCCAAGATTGTTCAGTTCTTTTTAAGATACGAATCTGAGATTTTGGGTTCTCAGTAGGTTTCTGAACATTGTTTACAAAGGAAACTTTCTTGGTTACCTTATCTGATTTAACAGACTTAGGTCCAACATTTGACTTGACAATAGGTTTTGGTGGAACATTTTGCCTATCATTTGTTGTGTTCACCACTGGTTTTCTCCACGATTGTTCCATAGCAATCCGATTTCTGCGATCATATTGAACTGGACGATTGTTCCTCGTTTGATAAAAATTGTTTTGATTATAAAACTGTTGTTGTTGAGGAACAACTCGTCTGTGTCGTGGAACATAATGATCAATCGGTTTCCTCATGGAATTCCTCACTTCAACTTCGTGCCTTTTATGCCTTACATACGGGCATTGAGCAAGTAAATGCCCTCTCTCCCCGCATTTAAAGCATGCACGGTATTCCTCAAAAACATTTGGAGCATTCGGTTGAGCAAATGATCGTACAGGATATTGATCATTATACTGTTGATTCCTCAAACTCTCAGGGAGTGGCCCTTTTGAGTAAGCAGGCTCATGAAAACCGTTAGCTCTGTTTTTGGGTCTAATGAACTCTGTGACATGAACCTTTGGTTCTTGAGGAACATCCAAAAACAATTTCTTTAAAATGGCAGGTGGGATTTCATTTGTTCTCTCATGTTTTGGGAACCAAATGGTGCTTTCTTGCCAGATTTTATCAATTTTAGCATAGTTAGCATTCTTGATTGGAACTTCCTCGTCAGAGATAATCTTATCGGATCCTTCCATCCGATAAAACACCTTGACTGGTTTGTCACAAGGCTCACTCTTAATATTTTTCTCAAATTCTTTCTT
This sequence comes from Ambrosia artemisiifolia, assembly GCA_032199755.1. NCBI lineage: Eukaryota > Viridiplantae > Streptophyta > Magnoliopsida > Asterales > Asteraceae > Ambrosia > Ambrosia artemisiifolia. Next base: position 45,168,420 of record CM063517.1, on the reverse strand, counting down.
AACCACATTCTTTTCAGGTTTTTTCTCACGATGAGCATTTGCCATCGGATGCACATGCTGAGATGGTGAAACTGGTTCATTGGTAATGATGTGATTTTCTTTTGGAATTTCACATGCATTAGCAGTTTGGTGACAACCAGTATCATCATTCTCAGAGTCTGAATCAACACTTTCAGCAGTAACACCCTCATCATTCAAACCTAAAATCGGCCTCACATCGGAATGTGGATCACCAATACTCGAGTTATTAGATTCAATTTCCGATGATGAGTCTGATTTTACCGAGCTCTCCGGTGTCACTTGATGACAATTATGGTTTTCAAAAAGCACCGGAGATGGCACAGACTTGTAATTAGTGGTTTGATCATCAATGATGTGGTCTACCACATAAGCAATGTGCTTATAACTTTCCAACTTTTTGTTGACTTTTTCAGCAAAGCACTTAATGGCAGCCATTTCCAATTTAGTGTTCTCAATTTCATTTATATAGTTATTAATTGCAAGTTGTTTTAATGAAAGAGTATTTTTAAGATCGGAAATGTCCTTTTTATAGCCATCTAGTACTTTGTTGAAAGCATTCAACTCTTTGCGAGTAGATTGACAGTTGATAATAGCACTATCACGTTGAACGCGAAGTTCTTTGTTCTCCTCTGTCAATCTATCACAAGTACCACAATATTTATCACTAGTAATATCAGTGCTACACTCAGAACTTACAGGTTTAGGAGGATCTGTCATGGCCATCAAAGCAAAATGAGCTTCCTTTCCAGCGAAAAACTTGGAATAATCAATCCTGGTGAAAGCATCATCAGCAATGCACGACTTCCTCGTCTTTAGAAAATCAGCTTCTGCTAGCAACTGATCAATATCATCATCCAGTGATGTAACACTTACTTCTGAATCTGAATCACTGTCTGAATCTGAATAAACTGATTCACACTCCTCAGGAACATCAGAAACAGTGTCAATCACCACTCCAGGATTTGCTTCCTCAGTATTAACCTCAACAGGCTCAGTCTCCACTTCCACTTCTGCTTCAGATACATCAACTTCAACCTCAGTTTCTTCCTTCTCATTAACTATCACCGACTCCTCAGTTTCAACCTGTCGGGCAACACAAGCCACATTTCCACCAGTTGTAATCTCCTCAACCCCAATTTGCACTCCCGACCAATCAAACCGTTCATCCTGTTGGATCACTAATGCTTGATTCTGATTAGTGTTCTGTTGGGTTTCATTTGGTGTAGTAATCGGTATGACTGTTCGGTTAGTGTTGTTTGGTGATTGGTTTTGAGTCTGGTTTGGTGTGTTTGGTTGTCTGTTCTGGTTGTTGTTTGAGTTGTTTTGTCGGTTTTGGTAGTTATTTTGGTTTTGATAGTTATTGTTATTTTGGTAAGAAACTTGGTTTTGGTTTTGTTGTTGACGGTTCTGGTAGCTTGCATTGAAAGGGTTTCTATTACCTTGTTTTGGTGGCTGGGTGCATTCCCGTTTGAAGTGACCTTTCCCTCCACAGTTAAAACAAGTAACCTTCTCCTTGTTGAACCCATAGGTTGTGTTAGGAGAAGTTCCCAAATCTGTTCTACCTGTCTTCTCGATAAACTCCGTTGCCCTTCTCATAATACTCGCAAAAGCCCACTGGATGTCAATAAGTTCCATCTCTTCCTTATCAATCTGTGCATAGTCTTCATTGGTCAAGTTATTGTTCCCAATTTGACTTGCAACCAACCCATTGTAAGATGAAACCATTGCAGAGACTAGTGCAATATGTTGTTGAGCAACTTCAACAGTTACATTGCCCAAGTTAGAAGTCTCCAAAACCACTGGTTGCTGACTTGTTTGATTCATTGGGTTCATGTATTGGGTTTGTTGAGGTGGTTGTTGAGATTGGCTAGCAGTATAGAATGCTGCTTGCTGCATTGGAGAGAACGGTGAAATGTAAGAATTATTGTATTGTTGTTGTGGAGGTGGTGGTGTGTATGATGGTTGTGAGTAGGATGAGGTTTGTGCAATGTAGTTGATGGTAGGTTTTGGTGGTTCCATGACATTAGAAATACATGCAACATGCAGTGCCACTAATCCCCCTGAACTTGAGTTTCCAGCTGGTACTGAAGTGCCTCCAAAATATAAGCTAGGATTCTGAGGAATCTGTGATCTTTTAGCTTTCCTCTTCTCTTCAAGCTCTTTGTTCTCCAGCTTCTGCACAAACTCGTTGATAGTCCAGAATTTGTATGCGTCCTTCTCTTTGAGAACTTCCACATGCTGATCCCAGTACGGTGGTAAAGCATCTGCAAACTTGTCCACCAAATCTGTCATAGGAATCTGTATACCATAACTAGACAATTCAGTTAGCAAATGACAATATCTAGGAGTTAATTCTTTTAAAGTTTCATTTCCAACATAAGTAAAATTCTCAAACTCCTTTCGCAACTCCTCCATCCTCAATCTTCTAGTCTTCTCATTCCCATCATGCCTATTCTTAAGCACATCCCACAGTTGCTTAGATGTAGTGCATGTCCCAAACTGATGTAGCAGATCGTTTGTGATCGCCTGAGTCAACTGGGAATAAGCTTTCTTCTCCACAGCAAACTTCTTTTTCTCCTCCTCAGACATACTCTCCAATGGAACTGGTTCACCGGTGTTCTCCAAAACCGGTGCAGTGTAACCTCTAGCAATCATCCTCCATGCCTCTGCACCTTCCACTCCCATGCCTTCCAAGTGTATCTTGAACTTTTTCTGCCACTGATTATATTCTTGCATCTCCATGAGCTTAGGTGGCCGATTCCCGCTACCTGAAGATAAGTCATTTATTAGTGTGGAAATAGCATTGGTAGTTTGAGTATTTACCACCGCTGCTGCTACTCCCCAGTAGTCAGGTTGTGGTGCTGGAGGTGCAACACTCTGAGGCATCGAGCTAGTCATCGCGATGTAATTGATCGGTTGCGAAGACTGTGTGCTCGTCTTTTGTGCTGCCACTGTCCATGGGTCCATCACTTGCTGCTGTGGTTGTGTCGTTGCTGGTCTCGGGGTAGTCGGAAAATTCCACATGATGTTCACGAACTTCGAAAAATTCAACACTTAGAAAATTTTCCAAACTGAGTTCTAGGTTCGCCCAAAACAAACTACTTTCGTCCCTTTTTGTTCACTTTCGTCCAAAAGAGATTCACCCGAATGTAGAAATTCACCAGAATGTAAAATACCCTAATTCAAGTTCCACGTTCGTCCACAATATCCTAGGTTCGACCACAGTAATTCCACGTTCGCCCGCCCGACGAATCGAAAGTGGAAATCTTTGCCCGAATGTGGAAACTTCAAACAACAAAACCCAGGTTCGCCCAAATATAAGCTAGGTTCGACCAGAAAACTCACACATTCGCCCACAATTGGTCAGGTTCGCCCACTAGACTACACATTCGACCATTTTGAGTTTGAAAAACGGTTACACTTTGAAAGACGGTTATTTTGATCTCTGATTTTCAAAAGTTTGTGGATTTGAATGATCTTTATCAGGTTTTGATTCGGAATTGATTTGGAACAACTTTAATTCTTGGAAAACTTGATTTTATCCACAAATTCAACTCTAAATCAATCAAAAACACTCAAAAACCATTTTTAGTCAAAAACAGATGTATTTCGATCAAAATCATGTCCAAATCAGCTCTGAGTTTATCAAATTTGTTGTTGTATGATCCGTATTGCTCTGATACCACTTTGTAATTGAAAGATTTTAGCTAAAACAGGAAGATATGATCATACAAGTAACAAAACCAGGTGCGGAAACCCTAGTTATGAACAAACTGATAAAACTCGGATCAAAACACAGAAAACATCATTTCAAATACCTTTTCATAGATTAACTTTCATAAAAACGTGTTACAATCAGTTTCCTAGTCAATCTATTGAACACACACACTATCTCAACTTAACCTTGAACCTGACCACAATACACACACGAACTAAAACTCTCTCTAACACGAAAACACACAAAATCTATATATAGACTCTGCACATTCGCCCAGTTGTGTTGGTCGAATGTGGATGTTTTCCACATTCGCCCACAACATGGTACGAATGTGTTCTTCTGATAAGCTGCCTTTCACCTTCGTCCAAAACTACTTCACCTTCGCCCCATTAATCTACATTCGCCCACCAATTCCACTTTCAACCCATCAGCAAAATCTTCTAACATATGTTAATTATGCAGATCCAATCACTAGTCGCACTTCGTGCATCTACAGCGTGAAGGGTTTCGTGGACATAAAAGATAATATTAAGTGACTGTTATTCTCGCGTGAGCTTCAAAAAAATACTCACGGCTAAAAGCTAAAAGTTTGGTGGTCAAATTGGAAGAAAAGAAAGTACATAAGTTAGTAAAAATGTTTGTGGCTAAAGTTGGATGGTAAAAGTTTGAAATCCTAAAAGCTAAAAGTTTGGTGGTCAAACTTTTAAATCATAAAAGCTAAAAGTTTGATGGTCAAAGTTTGGTGGTCAAATTAGAAGAAAATAAAGTTAAGCTAAAAGTTAGCGGTCAAAGTTTTAAATCGTAAAAGCTAAAAGTTTGATGGTCTAAGTTTGGTGGTTAAATTGGAAGAAAATAAAGTTAACCTATAAGTTAGTGACAGGAAAATAAAGTTAACCTAAAAGTTAGTGACCAATATACATACTAACCCTTTTTATTTTTATATTGTAATAATCACTTTCAAGTATTTTGTGTTACTTGTTGTATCTATATTAAGTTATCGACACTTGAATAGTGTCTAAGGTATAAAATACGCCGCTACATCAGTTGAAAAAATTGAAAGGAAATATCAGTTTGATATCATTTTATAACTATTATGAAAACAAGATAATAGTTATAAAATGATATCAAAATGATATTTCCCTTCAATTTTTTTGACTGATGTAGCGGCGTATTTTATACCTTAGACACTATTCAAGTGTCGATAACTTAATATAGATACAATAATTCTACTATTAGTTTTCTTATTAGTATAATATTACAAAAAGTTTATTATGTGTATTGTTAAGTTGTCAAATTAATAACATCAGTATGGTCTATGAATGTCATAAGTATTGCATAGTTCAATCAAATAATAAGTTAACATTAAGTTATTATCTATTGCCATCAACAATTGTTGTTGTGAAATAAACTAACACACAAATAAAAAAAATATTAATCACAAACAAAAAAGGTAAAAGTTTAAAATCCAGGTGTCCCAATTTATGTAATTATCTATAATCAAATTCACTTTGGGCTATATCAATACCAGCCTAATCATTCTATTTAAAGTCAGCATCACAATCTCTATTAGTAATATTCTAGCCATTATGACCATCAAAATCCTAACTACCCTGGTTCTATGTTGACCTTACGTTGACCACTCACTTTTTGGTCAACGTCGGGTACAAAGTCAATCCTGATTATGTAGTACAATAACGTATTTTGTTTTATGCAAGCACTTGTTTTGATATTGTATGTACATGAATGATGGACAAAGCAATTATGTATACCATGCCATGACCTAGGTGTTATTTCCTCTAACAATTTGCATTTGTTCTTCCAGGACTCTAAATACGTCAACAACAGTTGAGGCATAATTAAAGATAAGGGTCAAGAATGGTCACGTAAAATTTTAAATTTACATTTAGTCGTTTTTTAACTGCAAACGACATGTAAGTTCTACCATAAGCATGTCTAATTTGTCTTTCGCCTCTTTGCGGCCCGGCCTCCCTTGCTACCTGAAATTTAAAAATATTTAATCACCAGCTCTAAACATATATTAGCTACTAAAAATCACAAGTTTATTTTTTGGTGCATCAACATCTAATTGGTGCATTAAGAACTATAACAAACCTCGTCATGGAAGCAAAACAAAGAAACAAGAAAGCAGAGAAGTGAGTGTGAGGGGCTAAAAAGACTTGCAGCCTTCAGGGATGGAGAATAACTTCTGAAAAAGACATAATTTATGGTAGGGTTTATGTTAGCATCAACATACATTTCCCATGTTGTCCTATTGAGATTAACATGGCTACCAAGTACCATCTTGATAATAATGATGCATGTAGATTCCATAACAATCATTGAGTCATTGCCACATTAAAATGAATTTTTTTGGCTTCGTTATGTAAAAATGTATCATGATTACCCCTTGTCAATCTTCTCATGAGTCCACTAGTGGCTGGTGTTGAAGACAACAACACCTGCCGTTTTGTGCAGATAAGCTAAGTTGCTGATCAAATCTAGGCATGTGTTTTGAACCTTGATATAAAACTGAGTCCTAGCAGGTCAACCTGTAAAAAGATAAAATATATATATACATATATATATATATCACAACCATTATTATATATATAATAGACCAACTACTTTGAACAGTAGTTGGTTTATTATTATTATATATATATATATATTATTATTATTATTATTATTATATTATTTTATTCATATATATTATTTTATTTAAAAACTTTTTTTAACTATATTATTATTTTATTCAAAAATTTTATTATATTATATTAATATAAATAACATAATATTATGTAATTTCGTTATAAATTTCATGTGTTACCTTATATTATACTATATTTTTTTTGAAAAGTAGTGTTTCAGCGGTAAACCCTGTGTTGCAAAGCGACCACTGCCCAGGTTCGAATCTTATAGCAACACACGGGTTTCTTCTTTCAAACCCAATCGGTTATTTTTTCGGTGATGCGTGGGAATCGAACCTGAGACCAAACTCGGGCTGGAACCCTCCAAGGAGGTAAACCTTCCCACTTCAAACCAGCTGGGCTGGAGATCATTGGCTTATATTATATTATATACTATTAATATAAATAACATAATATTATGTCATTTTACAACCAAAATGGAATCTCAATTGTATAATTCATTGATTGATCAACACCTCATCTAAATCACGATTGTAAAACGCGCAACGCGCGTCGATATATACCCCTAGTTACACAAAATATACGAATCATTTAAATTTTAATGCGGCAACATGCCCCAATCGTAATAAAAAGGATACTTTACACTCAATTGGAAAGGGTCCCGATATGTTAGTATGTAGACATTTGAGTACCACGTTGAGAACAATTTTTGTTTTAAAAATAAAAGAAACATAATGAAAACTCACATTCTTATATTACGACTGACAAAAGACTTTAATCTGAAGAAAGAAAAGGATACACATCATTATTATTTGAATAGATGTATACAACTAAAAAAAAGACATACAATATCCATCATGGCCAATTAATCTGAAGAAAACAATTATTACTATATTGTTCACCACAACAAAAACCACTACTTTTAAAAAAATAACTGTTTTTTGGAATGATCTTGACCATTGATTGGAGGTGGTTAATTCTAAGAGTAAATCTTAGCCATAATAACTTAGCAGTTATCTCAAGAATTTAGCAGTTTATTTTGTACAAGGGCAGTTAGCCCGTTACCCCTCCACTCCTACAATACTGGGACGTGATAGATACAGTTGTTCTCCATCCCCACTATATACCCTACTCCTTATTCACTAGATACAATATGATTACTCTTCTTCCTCTGACCTTTTATTTTCTTTCTCTACAACCACAACTCCAGACCACCAATTATTATAATACATATCTTCATCATCATGAAGCATCGGAATCTTCAACCTTAAGGGACTCTAACTCTGAGATACGCCTGAGCCTTCAAACCAGTAAGTAAGTGGTGTGTATGTGATTTCATCTATACCGGCCAATTTCTTCCTAAAAATGATAGATTACAAAACGCGTGTTGTAAATTTGCTGTTCTATTACGTTTTTTTGAACAATCGAGGGGGTTTTTGATTGAATAGGGTAAAGAAATAGTGTTTTGGTTGTAAACGTAATTGGGTATTTGATTATTTTTTTTTTCCGATTTTGATTTAAGCTTGGTGGGGAGTAAGTGGTATAGATGTTGGAAGGGTTTCAAATATTGGTATACTCAAAATTTATATTTATAGACTATTGTTTTGGGTCTAGCTTTTTTCCCTGTGAGTTACTTTACAGTTTGTTGGTATGGTGAACAGACCAAATAACTTTACATGGTAAAGCTATTAATATTAGATCTAGGCTTTTAATAGATATGGAAATTTTGACCTGCTGACTTCATACAGAGTTCATGTAGCCATGTTTAATCTCAGATTGGTGGTTGATGCTATTGGATCAAGAGAGAACATTCAGCCACAACGCTTGCTACAGGTGTAAATTCATCAGTTATTTGTTTTATTTATTTTTTATTTATATTAGCTCACCAAATAAAGGACATATACCATGATATTATAGTATACTTTCTTTTGTGAATTATATAGCAATAATAGAGGAGACTCTGTAATGTACTATTGCGAAATTGAAGGTTTAAAGACGATTTAGATTCCATAATTGAGTATATGTGAAATAAAAAGAAGAGACTCCTTCATTATCAGGTTTTCGTTCATGATAAATGTTAGGATCTGAGTTCTGGATGTTTTGATTGATTGATTAAGTATGAATAAATGGAATGAAATATAATTGGAAAGTGCAGCGGAATAAACTATAAATCAAAACATGGAGAATAATTGTTTTTAATCGAAAGCTTTCATTAATTGAAAAATTACAATTGTACAAGTAAACTCCCCCTCAGCCTGATCACTCAGAGAATGTTTGTCTGAAAGAGAATGACGAGTGATAAATAGAACAGTGCAAGTACTGTTCTATTTATAGACAGACTCAAACCTCTGATGATCAGTGCTGACGTCACCTAAGACAGCGACCTCTAACTGACTAACAACTTCTAACATCTGCTAACTATAAACACTGTTACATTGAAAACACTGATAATACAAAACTCTGTAAAGTAAAACTCTGATGTCTTCTATCATCTGTTGAACCAAAGTGCTGTTGGTTCAACAGACCTTTGTTCTTCAGTTCTTTGATCAGCAGTTGTTCTTCATCAGACCTTTATTCTTCAGACGTTTGTTCATCAGACCTTTCATCAAACAGCAGTTGTCTTTAACAGTTGATTGAAGCAGCAGCAGTTAGGAATCAATAGTCTTTTGGGGAAAGTTTCTTTATAACAACTGTTTTATTTATTGGATCAACACTTAGTATATTTTGGCTTTTCAATCATCTGTTCTTCTCCAGGTCAGCTGACCCAACAATCTCCCCCTAGAACAGATGATGCCAAAACTTTGCTTTATTCTTGATCTTTATTTCTCATCAGACTTTCTCTTATTTGGCCTTTGAGTTGCAATTCAAAGCTTAGAGAGAAGAGGTCTTCAGCATCTCTTTCCAGTGTCAAATTCAGAAGAGTTTGGAGATCTTCAGCACATAGGCCAGGTGCATCATCCATGCTTAGCTTCTGAACACTACCATCTGATCTGAGCAATGTCAATTCATGGGTGTCTTTGTTTGACTTCCATTTTAGAATTTTAGAATCAGAGGAGTGACTGGGATGCATCTTTATTCTTGATGAGTTGGGTGATGGAGGCCTGCCAATGAGTTCTCTGAATTTCTCTGTGACAGGGTCAGAGAAATATCTGATCTGGTTGATGAGACCCTCTTTTACAAATGTGTCAGTGAACTGTTTTTGTTCCTCTTCTGTCATCTCCTTCTGCTTCTTGAACTGTCTTCTAGCAGCAATGGAGAGATCAAAGGTTTCCAGTAAACTGTCAAGTGTAAAGGCCTGTAGAGGTCTCTTTGGTGCATCATCATAGATAGGTTTTCTTGGCAGGCTAGGGTTGGTCTTTCTTTCTTCTTCCAATTTCTTGTAAGTTTCAATCAGTCTGATTTCTGACCATCTAGCAACAGATCTCATCTCTCCATACTTGGCAGCTACTAGCTCTTGTCTCATTCTTTTGAATTTTAGAGCTCTAGCTTGATCTCTCCCTTTACTGAAATCAGGGGCAGAGGCCTTTGTAGGAGGATTCTTGGCCATGCTCTCAATTCTTATAAGTTCTTCTCTAAGAGCATGTGTGGTCCAGCCTGTGAATTGGTTTTTGTTTGCTTTGTAAGGCTTGGTGGCCAAGATCTGTTCTAGTAGAGAATCCCTAACCTCCTTTTCCATATCTTTGCTGAGAGGCATGGCAGACATGGAATTGCTCAGGGTCTTAGC